>CM067478.1:7992299-8125709 GCA_034552555.1 Semaprochilodus insignis
CCCACACCCACACACACACACACACACACACACACACACACACACACACACACACACACACACACACACACACACACACAAACACATCTAAGGTTAAAAAAATATATATAGTATCCAACTTGCCTGACTACATGTCTTTGTATTGTGGAAGGAAACCAAGAGACTTAAGGGAAAAACAAGGCAAAAAAATTACATCATCTCTTCACATCTAACTTACTCAGTCACACTACTCAGCCTTCCAGGTTGAGGTGATATTGTGTTTTAGTTTAGCATGATTGCACCTTTCATTTGGCAGGAGGTTTGGCTTAATATGTTAGTAGACCAGTGCTGAACCTTTAGAGGAAATCTAAAAAGATATTTCAAAAGAATGATTTCTCTCTCTTTGGCCTTTAGCCTATATTTTGCTCAACAGGTGGTGTAGTTCTAGAATGTACATAGTGTGGAAATGTACATAATGCACAAGATGGGAGGGCTGTTCAGGAAATGCAGTAAAAGTAGCTGTAAGTTACTGTGACGTCAGTGAAGAGTCTTCCGCTTTCCCCCCATGCCTCTTCTTGTATTAACTTATTGGTTAATAGGTTTTAAACTGAATGTAGTAAATTACTTACTTCTGTCATTTCAGATAGACAGAGTACAACCTGTTTGGCATGTTTGGTAGTGCTTGTGACTGTTGTTCTGTTCGTATCCTAGTTAATATTCTTTGTGTTGGACTTCTGAGCAACAGGCAGCATTCTGTGGAGTGCTGGCTGGCCATTCATTTACCAAGCACTTTGTCTTTCTGTCCTATATTTCGAAAGCGCCTTTTACTCGGATTTGTTTATGACCCCATGGGATTGTTTCCTGGATGAGGAGCGGCCCTACATGTGTGTTTTAGATTGTCAGACTCTGCCTCAAGATAGACCTGCCGCACGCGTATGCGCACACTGTGCTGTCTCCACACGAAAGGATCCCACCTAAGGAAAGTGTTGGATATTACTAAGGGAAGGATGAAGATACTGAAGAGAATGAGATGTGGATTTATAAAACAGTCAAGCTTGTGAAAGCTGCTGGACATGTTGGAGATTAGACTCTCGTCTGAGTTGGACTTCAGGGACATTTTTACTGGCCATCTCTTACTGAAAGTGAAGGCTCAGTGCCTGTAGGCTTGTTTCTTGGCTTTAACAGGAGACATGGAGGAGCCTGGCTCGGGAAGAGACCCCCAGGCAAAGAGGAGGAGAGTGGTGATCCCAAGCTGGACATATGATGAGGAAGCTGAGGGACTGAAGAAGAAGTACAGCGGCAATAAGATCAAGACCACCAAGTACACCTTCCTCTCCTTCTTCCCAAAGAACCTGTTTGAGCAGCTTCACCGCTTCGCCAACATTTATTTTCTTTTTCTGGCTGCGCTAAATTTTGTGCCCATTGTGAATGCGTTTCAGCCGGAAATTGCAGTCATTCCCATTCTTCTAGTAATGGCCGTCACCGCTGTAAAAGACCTGTGGGAGGATCAGCGAAGAAGAAATTCTGATCGGCAGGTCAACAGCCTGCTTTGTGATATATATGACAGGTGAACATGCATTAAAGAATAGATGTATAGAAGAATTATTCTGAAATGTAGTGTTTTTGAGAATAAATCTGTGTCAGTCTTTGGGTTTAGAGACCCTTAGTTCACTTAACTGCTAACTGATCAGCCACCAGACTTTTGTAATACCGCTACAGAGGTGACTAATCACAGAAGAAAACAAAAACAGAACATCGCAATGCTTAACCTGAATCCATTTTCTGTCATGTCAAAATGATTTCTAGTAGAGGTTTGAAAATCTAAATTCTACAAAATCTGACAGTAGTAAGTAGACTAGATAGTGTTGACACTCTATCGTATAATAGAATACTGTGGAAATTGTTAGCTTTGTTTTCAACTTTGGTCACGTGAACTGGAGGTTCACAGTACTTTACGCAGCAAGAGAAGCAACGGTTTTTGTGCATCTCCCAGTGTGCACTTACCCTAAAGTTCTAAAATGTAGAAATACTGTTTTCAGTAACATAAAGCATGTAAACCAATTTTGTAAAGGATACAGAAGTTGAAACATCCTCCTTCTAATTATGTTTTGTTGATTTTCTAAGTTAACACTTCTTCTGCAGTGAACAAACTTAACATTATAGTGCACAAGTTGTGTAATAGAAAATGAAATATTAAAATAAGCTGAAGGACATGTTAATTTATTTACACTTAGAAAATCATGTTCTGATTCTAATACTTTACAGTTTCAACTGTTTTGTAGGAAGCTGTAAAACTTTCTGTAGAATATAACTGTAGCTGTATCATCTAATTTCTGAAGAGGATAGTGAAAGCTGTAGATGTTTATGAAACCATCTACTATCATACATCCAGAAAGCCCTGTAAAAGTTGTGATCAAAGCTCAAGGCAGATAACGTATTACGTTTCCGTGTTCCTGAAAAATGAATATTGAATAAAATACCTTTTGGCCTCTAGCTTACAGTTATCATCAAATAAAACCAGCAAATATTAATTCCAAAACGTTTAAATTCTACTGTAAACATATGCATTTAAATTTGACTTGTGTAGCACTTCTAATACAGACATTTGTCTAAACCTGTAATCATCAAAGCTTTAACAAGGGCAAGGAAAAACACTTTACGAATTTAATAAAGATTTTTTTTAGTATTCTTCTTCAGTATGCGCATGTGCGATGAAAATGAAGCGTGCTTGTTTGATGCATTACTGTTTTTGGTTTTGTCTTCAGCAATCTCTGTGTTTCAAAACAGTAGAGTAGCTAATAGCTATTGCCTGTGAGCTGAATACATGGCTCTCAGGGCTGGTGCTGGGGGAGGAGGGTGTGTTTGTGTGTGTTATTAAGACACTGCAGCTCTGAAGGCCTCCTGACATTACTGTAATGGGAATACACTAGTGCTCACAAAGGCCGGTCTCTCTGGTCTCTTTCTTCCACTCTCTCTAACCCAGTCAGAAGCTAATACATCTCGCTGTCTGTGATGTATGACAGTGCCAGTGTTAATCTTTGCACTGTCATACGCTTTGATTGACTGCAGCTGTTGTTCCTCTCCACTTTTTGTCATAACCTTTTGTATTTGTATAACATGCAGGGGCATTTCACAGACTTTTCTGTCGTTGAGATGTAAACAATTAATTCAGAGTAAAACAAGTAATTCAGAGTGGTCCAAAGTGAAATGGTTCTGAAATGGAAATTTATTTGGAACCAGGCGTCTCAATGACTATGTGAATATAGTGTAAAAACCTTACAAACCTTCAAAGAAACTTAAGATGTTAAACCAGCGCTTAAAGGTGATGGATAGTAAGCTTCTAAAGTTACCCTTGTAAATAATTAGGCATGTGCTGTTGTTTCTCCTAACATATCCAGTAGATTAACTACACAGCAGTGCAGTTACTGTTGTAACAACAGATTGAGTAGTTGTCTTTTTTCTTTTACAGTTAAACCTTCTGATTAACCCCCCTAAACGTTTTATGCTTTGGTAATTTGATGTAAGGCAGTTTGTCATTTTGCACAGTGATAAAGCTGCTTCTTTTAGTTCTTGATAAGTGAAACTAATGGGCTTGAATTAATGGTTAACTTGTAACACAGTTACGGTATCTGTGATTGTTTTATTAGAGTGCAAATTTCTAGGTCAGAGGTTTCATTTCACATCATGCTTGTGTGCATCTGTGTATCTTTTTGAAGTGTGTGGTAGCTCGTGTACCCATGAGGAATGTCTCATCATTTTAGCAAAATTGCTTTGTATGCCCAAACTCACTTTAGTCCGTTGACATATGAAAGCAAGAGTTACATGCCATAAAACCTGTAGGGCAGCCTGTATTATGCCATATATATTGCCTCAAGATACAAAGCATATGTATGTGACCAGTGTTTCCTAAAGTAGATAAACTGGCGGTTCCAGATTTTCATTCTTCACTTATAACTTTCCACGTAATCACTTAAAAATAATCCTTAGGATGTAAGAGAAGTATTGAGTTTAAAGAGAGGTTAAACCAGTTCTACACTTTGGACATTGGTTATACTGATTCCTCTTTACCCTTGTGACACTGATAAGTGATCCTTAAATGTCTGTCTAACCTAACTCTTCAATAGTTGCCTAGAAATGCTGATGTTGGTATCCTGTTTTAAATATTGAGTTTCTGGTAAAAGCAGTGTTCAGTGGACATTCAGCGAGCAGTGATGCCCTTCATGAGTCATCCTGTTAGTGCCAGCACCATTTGTTTGGTGTCACCTCACATTCACCCCTACTGCAAAATCTGCAGGAACTGTGTGAGAATATTCAGTTGCATGGGATGGATTATCACAGGACACCATTAGGAACCTCTACAATTCCATGCCAAGACTTCTGGCACGTTGCGTTCGCAAACATGGAACCCCACACCATACGGAGAGACACTACTTCTGTTTTTATAGCTCAATAAATATTGCTCATATCAGTATTTATTTTTTCGTTATTTATTATTCCTGGTAACCTTATCTTCCTTCCAAATTGCAGTGCAATCTGACACTTCCTTCTGGGTGCAGCTATTGTTTTGACGATGAGTGTATTAAGTGCCAGTATCTGATACCGATAAAGTGTTGGTGCATGCTGTTTGAGAATTACATCTTGGTCAGCTTTTAGTTCGGATGTGCTATTTGAGCTGTATCAGGAACTGGCTTTTCTCAGGGTGGCCAAGCTGTTTAGCCTAGTTCAGTGTAAATCCCATGTGGTCTTAACAGAAAGGATCATTGTTACCGTTTGTGCGTTTGTGGCTGAGATTCCAGTTTTCCTTGTTGTTGATGTGTTATCAAGGCAACTAACAATGGAGTGTGTGCCTGTGAATGTTGTGAAAAACTTTAGGAAATACATGGAATGATTATAGCTATGTTTAAGTTCTTTAGAGCATTGTGTATGTCACCATATTACATATCAGATGTGAAAAATGTTTTGATGTTTGATATTTGCGTGTTGTAGGAAACAGAGGCGGTATATGGAGAGACGCTGGGCTGAGGTTTGTGTGGGTGATGTGGTACGCCTCAGCTGTAATGAAATCATCCCTGCTGACATGGTGCTGCTCCACTCTTCTGACCCAAATGGTATATGTCACCTAGAAACTGCCAACTTGGATGGGGAAACAAACCTCAAACAGAGACAGGTGGTCCGAGACCTCCCTCAACAAGTGAGCCAAAACCATCATCATTATCTCCTTTTTTCAACTGTAATTATTTGAAAGTTATAAAAAGTATTTGATCATTTAATCAAAGGATTGTGTACTGTTGTTACACCTTGTTCAGATAGATAATACTATGAGCAACACCACAACCACACTGACATCACTGCTGTGCTGGGAATGATCGACCACCAAAATAATATTTGGTCAATGGTGGTTCTGTGGTGATCTCTTTGCAAAGATTAGTGAGGTAGGGAGGGCTGATAAATTGTAAATCTACACATAAGCCACAGTCGATAACTATAAAAATATAATGCATCTGTGTGAATCAAACCTTAATTCCTAAAACATTGGGAAACTATGTAAATTGCAAATAAATACAGAACAGTGACTGCAAATCCATTTAAACCTGCTTTTTCTAAGTATGTGCTCATTCTCAGATAAATATCTGCAGTATGTTCAAATAAGTTGGGACATTAGCAATTCAGGAACAATTCAGCAACTGTGAAATATTAAATGTTATTCAAACAATTGTCCAGCTGTTTTAGAACTGCAGTCCTCACTGAGTGATTGCAAGAATTTTAGGTATTTAACCATCTATAGAGCGTAGTTTCTTTACAAGACAAGGGTATCTAGAGAAATCACTTCACATAAAGGGAAAGCTCAAAAATGTAACAACTGAATGCTAGTGACCTTTGATCCCCCAGATGCCACCTCTGTGATACATATCCCTACTTAGACTCAGAAACACTATCACAAGCCATTGTCAAGAAACACTGTTTCAGTGCATGCATAAACACATGTAAGGTCTTTACATTGTATGCATGTTGGAAGCTTTATATCAACAATGTTCAGAAACTTTCCCAACTTCTCTGGGCTTGAGCTCATCTGAACTGAAACTGCCATCTCTGTCTGACTGTGCTCTGTGTGTTTTTGTCTTAGGGATCAGAATTTATTCCAGAAAACTTCAGCAGTCGAATTGAGTGTGAAAACCCCAACAACGATCTAAGGCGCTTTAGGGGCTTCATGTGAGTTTATGTGACTGAATTCCTTGGTGTTCTGATGGTAATGTTGGTTTGTCATGTAAAGAAAGATAGACATATGTCTTACTTGCTTACTTTATAACAGTCCTGTCTGTATGTGTGTTGTTCAGGGAGCACCCAAATAAATTACGAGTGGGATTACATAGCGAAAACCTCCTGCTCAGAAGCTGTACAGTAAGGAACACAGAGACTGTGATTGGCATCGTAGTCTATGCAGGTAAAACCACAAACACCAATTAAAAGTTAAAAGCATTTGGGTGTGTGCATGTGCATATACAGATTCTCCTTTAGTACCTGTCCACTCATTTACCTGTTTGTCTGCTGCATGACTACTCAACATCTAGAGTCAGTGGCGCATAGCCTTTAAGGCTGCAGCTTCATGAAAGGTCTGCACACTGCCACATGTTACAGGCTTATGGGATTGATGTCTGCATGGGCCTCACATGTACTGGAAAAAATCTATAAGCATTCCACAGCTAGACCTGACTGGTTTCTCAGAAAATGCAAACGCATTCCCTGGTGTTAAAAGAAGGTCACCTTTTTCAAAATATAAAATATAAATATAATATAAAATGATAATATAAATAATTTTTGGAGGAGTATACTAGGAAGCACAATGTACATTTTATATTGTTATCATCGACTGAGTTTCCTTGATAAATACATCATTAAAAGCTTTATGACAAAACAGATCAAATGACTTCACGTGAAGTGCCAAGGTGACATTTAATAGGTTGCAAGGAACAAAGAGGCAGAAGTTTATTGTGGACTTGAGCTCACGGCACAGTGCAAAGCTGAAAAGCTACTGTATCCTGAACTGCTAACCTGTAAAAATCCTGAAGCTGTGATGACTATTCTCACTCTCAGTGTTGTGTGTAAAACGTGTCAAGCAGTAATGGTACAGTTGTCGCAACAAAACCTGCATTACTGTAAGGAATTTATATAGGAATAATATGTATGCCAGGACCTCAAAAATGTGGTCATGTGGGCAGTCTCTGTTCTAGGTCTTCCCAAAGATTTTAATGGGGTTAAGGTCAGGGCTCTGTGTGGGCCCGTCAAATTTTTCTTCACCAGACTCACCCAGCCATGCCTTGCTTTGTGCGCTGGGGGACAGTCAAGCTGGAAAAATAAAGGGCATTCCCCAAACTGTTGACACAAAGTTGGAAGCATACAATTGTCCAAAATGTCTTGACCTGCTGAATATTTAGGTTTTTTTTTTTTTGAGCCTTTTGGTGTGCAGAGGCACATCAGAGGTACACTGTTTTAATCACTGCTTTTCACATCGCTATTGTGATATCCAACAGCTGTTTATATCCATAGTCCATTATATCCATTCAAAGTGCAAACATACTATATTCTATACAAAAGTGACGAAGTACCAGTTCCTAATTACTTTCCTTTAAAAACATTAAAATGAAAAAGAATTAAAAGTCAACTCATAATTCTTGTTTTTGGGAGTCTTAGACATGTACACAGGCTAGCAGTACATAAACACAAAATTGGCATAAGCCAAATAGTTGTTATATTTCAGCTATTATATTTGGAGAAGATGCTGCTTTCTTGATCCTTGACACCCATCTGAGCAAATGAGCTATATTATATGTTGGATGTATTCAGAAAATGTGTATCTTGTTATACCTTGTTATGTATATAGAAACAAGTGAAGTTCATGAAATGTTTGCAGGTCATGAGACAAAAGCGATGCAGAATAACAGTGGGCCGCGCTATAAGCGCAGTAAACTGGAACGCAGACTTAATGTTGATGTCCTTTGGAGTGTAGTCCTACTGCTGCTCATGTGCCTTATTGCTGCTGTGGGTAAGTATCACTCACTCACATTTCCTACACATCATATCCTGCTTCCTACAGCTACACTAACAGATTGCTATCAGATTGTTGACGTTCTTTAAAGCAAATCAAAAAGCCAATCAGGATGCTGCAGTACAGACATTTTTACGATAGAGTTGATGTTTGGTAAATCTGAAATGGTGCTTACAACCACTTGAAGTAAAATCACTAATATACAGCCTCAGGCTTGTTGCTTTTGTAAAGCTGTGACAGAGTAGAAAATAGATTAAATGCACTGTTGTTCAACAAAGCATTTAATATATTATTAATAATAGTCACATTAAACACTTCTTCCGCTGTGGGGTTTGTTAAAAGTAGGATCAGCTGGACCACCAGATTCAGATTTTAGAAGTAGAGTCATGTGTATTATAGGATTTATTTACTGTGATATTATTTGATGTTGTTTGTTTTTGTTGATTAGGCCATGGTGTGTGGTTGAGCGGTCTAAAGAATCCTATCTTCATGATTCCTGATGACACACACCCTGCCCTTGCTGGCTTCTACATGTTTTGGACTATGATCATTGTCCTGCAGGTGTGTATTTATAGCATCTCTGTAAGCACTTCTTTTCTCACCCCGACTGGCTATCAACATACTCTGTGCATGGCGTAAGCTTGCTTAGTCAGTTTGTGGACATCTGTGGCTTCTCAGACTCTAAAACAACCAAACTGTCCAACCTTTTTTTCCGTATGCTATTATACCTATGAACATAAGATATGTTTGTGGCACCTGATACATTGTTGTTATACTTGATTTATTTTATTTTTTTATTGTCGCTTAGTTTTGCTGCCTCTTACTGCTGTATATGTGCATGTCTGTAGCAATGGATGTTTGCATGTTAATAGGCGTAGGCAAAGATTGAATATCCTTTGTCAACTTGCTTGTGAACTTGCTTGTGAAAAAAATGTGTTCTTTGTAGAGTATGTAGACCTTTGCATATGACTGTATATGAAAATGTAGGCTGAAATTTCTATTGTCAGCTGCTGTGTATTGTAGGGATGTACTGTAAAAGTTGGAATCATTTTGTATCAGTATTTGATTTAAAAAAACAGATTATTGCGATCAGCCAGATGAATTGCTGTGCTAAATTAACTGCATTTTATTGACTGTACTGCATTTTCTTACCCAAGAATTCTGGAATCATTTCATTTACACAAATGTCAGTGTATCTGCATCAGCAAATAAGTACCTGGGGGAAAAATATATATACATTGCATATTACATTTTCCCACTGTTTGTACATGAATAGAAAATCCTTGTGTTTGCAAACATATAATACTTGGCCAATAAAAGCTCACCTTAACATATGTATTTATTTGCAATTTACATAAAACCTCACCTTAACTGTGCTCTTACACTCTTTTCTGTCTTTCTGGTACAGGTGCTCATCCCAGTCTCCCTGTATGTGTCTATAGAAATAGTGAAGTTGGGGCAGATCTATTTTATCCAGAATGATCTGGATCTTTATAATGCCAGGCTGGATTCTGGTGTACAGTGCAGGGCACTGAACATCACAGAGGATCTGGGACAGATTCAGTACCTGTTCTCTGACAAGACAGGAACTCTTACTGAGAACCTAATGCTGTTCCGCCGGTGCACTGTTGCTGGCACTGAGTACCCTCATCTTGAAAACGGTCAGTTTTACCCCACCCCCATGATGACCTTTGGTATGACAACAAACATGTCTGTGTGTCTCCTCGTTTGTTTGAGCTTGCTGAGGCACCTCAACATAATTTCCTCAGTGGTTTATTAACAAAAGTGTCCTACAAATGGTGTCTTTTATTGTTTGCTTTGAATAGCAGGAAAATATTTTCAGTTTGTATTACAGTAACTTTTCTTGTATGTGGATGCAAATGATGTTAACATGAAAAAAAACTATTCCTTTAGTTCTTCTGTTTATCTGGCCTGCTGTTGCCTGCAGGATGTTCTGTAGCCATAACACTGTGGCCTGCCTGTCTTGTTTTAGTGCCAAGTGACAGGAGGAACTGTTTGGTCACATTGGTCCTTATACCTTATACAATCAACAGCAATTTGTTTGTTGTGGCTTAGCAAGCTACTGGCATTGCTGTATGTCAGCGTATTCAAATGCAGTGTAAAGCCACCCTGTCTGTGGTGGCTTGTAGAAAATTTGCTTTTTTATGATCTCCATGACTGTTAGGTGTGTAATGTATTTGATTATGCATTAGTAGACCCTCTTCATACCTTTATGCACTTTCTGTGCACTATGTCATCTTCTAATTATAATTCAGCTACTTTAATGTATAGCTATTGATGACACAGATGTTTGATTGCGCACAGACAGCTTGAACAATCTTATAAATTATCAAAGTACTGTGGACAAAAGACTGCTAGTAAAATTGGATGTTCTGGAGGAGCCAGACATTAAACTAAAGTCACCCTGTCCAAACAGTATTGTGCTGTGGAGCAGAGAATCTGTATTTTCTGGACTGAAGGAGCTCCATCCTTTACTTTTGGGATAAATTAGAGTGGGGTTTGTGATCCAGAGCTAATTATTCAACATCTGTACCTGACTTCATTAATTCTCTTGTGGCTGAATGCAGTCAGATCCTCACAGTAATGTTCCAATTTTTAATGTTCCAATTTGTCCTAGAAGCTGTAATTGCAGCAAGGGGGGACACAAAAGCTGTTGATATTCTTAATTTCAGAAGAAACATTAGATTAGCAGGCGTCTAGAAACTTTATGATGTGTGATTTTGGAGCATTTCTGTTAGTCACTTCATTTTTTAAATCTTGTTGAATCTTAAAGGGTCTAAATGCTGACCGATACATGTAAATGACTCCTGTTCTGATTTCTGGATAAAACAAACGTCTTTGATATTAATGTGCTACTCGTTGCCATTATGACAACTCTGCAGTGATGCGTGTTTGTGTTCCTTCTTCAGCGCATGCTATGGAGCTGTATGAGGAGCAGTGCAGTGGGCCACTGGATAACACACTCACGCTGCGCTCCCGCTCCAGCAAAAAGTCTCTCAGCTGCAACCACAGCTCCGTCTCCCTGAACACACTTGCTGCAGGCTCCGACATACACTCACCACAAGACACACTCCGCCGGCATGCAACTGGGGCTTTCAGCAGTACCATGGTAAATAAAGAAACCTAGACATTATTTATTTGGTTGTATATTAGTTGCACACTAAAATGTGTTCTCTGTGTAGGCTTCACTACACCACATTATTCACTAGCTACTATATATTATACTAAAAGTAAACTAATACTTGTTATATACTTATAAGAATTAAGGTAGTTAATTGTTTGTCTATGGCAATTAATTAGATGAACATAAATTTATCAAAATAATGAGGAACATTAATTCTACTTATTAATTCTACGTATCTACTGTACAAAGGTCAAGAAATATAAACAGACTAGGATGTTTAACCTGTTGTAAATCAGAAGTGTGAGCCCATCTTCAATTCTTCACTGAAGTCTCACATTGAAGGAATAACCAAAACAGCATTTTGTTCATCTTAGAAACAAGGTTCCTGCTCACTCACAGAAGAATGATCATACAGTAAACATACATACACAAACATACAGCACTGTATGCACTTCACTGGGTCCCTGTTCACAACAGAATGTCCTTACATTTATCTTTAAAGCAAATTCCGGACTAGCACCTTCTTATTTCTTATTCCTGTTCCAAGAACCAAATGCAAAACAAGTGGTGGAGCTGCATTTAGTGTTTACGCTCTATGACAATGGAACTCCTTCCCGCAAGATGTATGGCACAGCAGTTTTAAAAAGCAGTGTGAAACATCTATTTACATTAGCTTTTCCTGGTTTTGTTTATTTATTTATAGGCAAATGTTTATTTTTGTTATTATCATCCCTAGATTTAGTTTCTCATTTAATGCATGAAAGATACTACTAAAATGTGGACCCACATAAAGCCCCTTAAAATTTAAAGGGTTAATGGATCTGAATATTAGGCAGCATTGACAGAGCTTTGTATGTATGTGTGTCTTTGTTCCTCAGGAATGTGCAGTGGTTCCAGATGTGCAGCTGCAGGAAAAGCTGAAGGCGCTTTCCTCTCCTTCTCTTAGACATGACGCTGCAGAACTGTCCCACATCCTGGACTTTTTCCTTGCTCTGACTGTCTGCAATACGGTGGTGGTGTCCTCCCCCAGCCAGCCACGCCACGTGGTACGATTCCTCTTTTGTCTGCTCTTTCACCTCCTCTCATGTTACCTGTAATCACATTTCACACTCTTTGCTTCTGCTGTGATCTATAGAAACGCAACCTGCTTGAATCTAAACAAGCAGCTTTTTGTGAGATGCCATGGAAGAACCATTTTTAGTTCCCTAAAGAACCATGCTTGGTTCTGAATGAGTGTAAAGGATCCTCCTAGAACCTATACATCATGTGAAGGTTCATTAAACTTTAAAAATGCTCTTCACATTAGTTCATCTCATTTGCAGAACTGGTTGTCCGAAAAGGCTGAAAGGAACCAGAAAGGGTTCTTCTGTGGCTTCATAAAAAGAGCCTTGTTATGTTCATTTTTATGAGTGCACAACTAGCTGTTCAGCTCACATATCACAGGCACCTATTGAAGGCTGTAGTAAGCTGCAGCTAACAATTATTTATTTAAAATGGTCAACTTCAGGCCTATGCCATCCCTGCGACTTTTCCCTGTCTTACCCCTGTAAGTCTGTATACCAGTTCATTTCTTCTTTTATGATGCAGCAGAACATTGGAACACATATCGCCCCCAACACTTTGTGTAGTGTATTGCAGCACACATACACATACACACACAAAACGTAAAAGGCTTATATGCATAACCTTGGAGCCACTTGCATGTGTTTGTGTATTATTATTATTATTATTATCATCATATTTTACTGTAATGTGTTTTGTTCTAAACATTATTAACATTATTTAGTAAAAAAAATGGTAAAACCTTTGGACCCTCAACCTCTACTGCCAGGAAAGAGGTACTATACTGACACTCGAGTTTTTAATACCTTAAGTTAAGGAACATAATGGCACCATAATTTATCTTGATTTATCTCCAGACTTTTTATTTTATTGTTCTTTTTATTTTGTTATGTTACTACAGGTAACATATAGGCTACATAGGTACAGATATGTAATGTTTTCCTTTATACACACACACAAAAAAAAAAACTTAAGATGCACAATTGGACCTTAAACCATTGCTGTACCCATGAGGGTGCATTTACATTGTTTATACATTGTTGAATGGAACATTTACCTGTACAGTATCTTTTTTTTCTGACAGTGTATATGCAGTGTTCTGGAGAGTCATAAGACTAAAACTTTAGCTTTAGCTAGAAAGCAGTTACTAACTTATCATAGCCTGAAGATATAAGAAAATCAATATGTGGTAGCATGCACACTTTCTTCCAGTGTTTTTTCACTTTTTCCAGTGTCACGTATACAGTCATATGCAAAAGTTTAGTAGTACACATCCTCTACAGAGAACACAGTTCTGCACATTTTAAAGCACACTTACAGTTTATTTGCTAAATTTAACTTTTTTTTTTTTCAAATTAATAGAAATTATGCACTAAAATATGCAGAAGTGTCATATGTAAGTTTGTCCCGCATAGAGGCTGTGTTAACTTGAAAATCAGCAAAACATATAATTTGACTGAAGGTGTTCAAACTTTTACATATGACCGTAAAAGGTCAGTGATAATTGGTTATAAACCATGTAGGTTCATTTAAATGTTACGTTTAGAGATTATGCTGAATGCTATATTAAATAAAATAAACAGGTAATGAGTTATGCGAGTTAATCATTGTCCTCATAATCAATGTTATTGATGACTGATAAAATTTGGGTGACTAATCATAACATTCCAGCAGCAGTTTTTGTAACCTCACTAACTGGTTCTCATAAGCTGTGATGCTAGTTGATGAAAGCTGAAATGAGATGTCGCTGGTTACAGGTACAGATGCCGGTGGCTCGCACTCCGCTGCGCTCTCTGGAAGAGATGAAGACTTTGCTGCAGAAACTCAGCCTCCCCCGCTTCTCCCTATCCCCCTCTCAAAACACAGACAGTCCCCCAAACCTGACCCGCAGACTGTTCTCCCGCGGCCGCTCAGCTGGCTATGCCCCCAACACCCCCAGTGCTCAGCCAAACACACCCCCTTTCACCACGCCCAACCTCACACCCACAGAAACTCCATCACCCAGTTCCACCCCCACACTGATCCACAGCGGAGCCTGGGGGAAGGTCGAGGAACGACAGGGACAGCCTCACGCAGAGCTAGATGACAAAGACTTTGTTGAAGAAGAAGATGGTGATGATGATGATGATGATGAGGAGGAGGAGGAGGAGTTGCTATATGAGGCGGAGAGCCCTGATGAAGCAGCACTGGTGCAGGCAGCCAAAGCATACGGCTGCACTCTGTTGGGCAGGTCCCCGGAGCAACTGCTAGTAGCCCTGCCAGGCACTGGACCACTCTCTGTTCCTCTCCTGCATCTGCTGCCCTTTCACTCCGCACGCAAAAGAATGTCAGTGGTGGTGCGACACCCGCTCACTAACCAGGTAGTGGTCTACACCAAAGGAGCTGACAATGTCATCATGGAACTGGCCAAAACAGGTATGTGATTGACAGGCCGGGCAATAAAGTGAGATATCAGTAATGATTAATTATTGACAAGTAAGACAAATAATAACCCAACTGAATTAGTAGCCTCACTGTATTGGTGGAGATCTAAATTGGTAGAGAACGGGGCCTTATTTCAAACAGCAAGCCAAATCTGAATCAGAATTCGTAACCATATAAAAATCTCAGTCAGAAAACGTTTTGTCAGTCGAATCGGATTCGCCCGTCCTGGCCGACGATTCGACTATTCGTTCATGTTTTTTCTCCATATACATTATCTAGTAATCAGTAAATCAATTTGTATATGTTTCAGATCTGATGTCCTCCTCATTTAGAAAGTCAGCAGAGTCACAGGAACATATTTTTGAACTAAAAGAGACGTGGCATATGATGAACGATCTGAATTGGAGCCTGATTTAATTCCAGAATATAGCGTCGGGCAGCAAGCACGTATTTATGCTAAAAATTAGCGCTTATAGCCTGTCTTTTTAGTTTCACTTTTAATACCTTCTTCAGAAGGATGACCCTTCGTCTTTCATCTCTCATAAATAATAAACTCCTAGATAAAACCAAATTAGTCAATATTTAAATTATTTTTAGATGAAAAGAAGAATGGTAGACCTGAACCGTTTAATCATTATATCACCTGCGCTGAAATAATTATTTCTCGTTTATCGGCAGGCATATTAAGTGACTGTACTTATCTTTAAATAAAAAAAATATAATATAATTATAATATAAAAATAATGTTAGCTGTAAATGAATGAATAAAAATATCTGTAATTTAGGTTCTAAAATAATGGAATTATAATAAAACGATCGTCTTCGGTCCGTTTTTCCTTCACCGCAAACAGCCATTATGTCTAAAACGAAAGTCAACTCACTGGTTTGAAGCTGTGTTCAATGTCTGACTAAATGACGAGCAGAATTAGCTTTCATTGTTCGGAGTCTCTTCTTCAAAAGCTCCTCCAGACTTTCTCTGAGACATCGTTCCACATGTGTTTCTCAGCTTCACAGCTTTAGCTTCCTTCAACGGTGAACCACCAGCGCACGTTGTCACGAGGATTTAATTTTTTTTGGTCTTAGCCCAGTTAGAACTTAAATCTATATTTATTATTCCCCTTTTAATAATTATTAAAATGTCTTTTTTACATTCTTAAAGTTCTTGTGCATTTTTGTAAGCTTTTGTCTGTTTTACAAGAAAAAAAAACAAAAAAACTTGTCACTGTTGTCAGTCGACTTGAAGGTTCTCATTCAACTTAAAGACGATTCGACTCGTCGACTTCTAGAGGGCAGCCCTATTACCTTCCATACCATTACTAATTTTCTAGTAAAATGCAATATCAAGGAGGATGTGTGAGGTAGCTGATATATTCTCTCGATGACGATTAGGGGTGTAAGGAAAAATTGTTGTCTATTACAGTACTTTGATTTCAGGTCTAGTAATATATAAAATATTATTTTAAAATATTTCTATCTTTTACATGTAATTTTCTCTCATTTACTGTCATTGACCATAGACTGTTAATACAATACATTGTAACAGGATGTTAACAAACCATCTGCTACTGTAGTGGAAATTTCCTCTTGTCTCAGCAGTAGGTTTCCATGATTTTGACATATGTCTGAAGAAGAATTCCAAGGATGCTTTATAGGTGTTACAGTGAGCTGTAAAATATTATAGGCTACAAGGGTGTCGGTGTACATGTACATCATTAACCATCTTTAATGTCATGATTATTGTTTTTGAAGTATCACTCATATAGATGAATAATTCTTGCTGAATCAAAATTATTGTCGGTACTGTAACTGAAAGTTAATGCACAAAACAATTTTGAATAAGCTACCTGATGGTTGAGATGTTTTATGTTTATGTATTTTAGGTTTTGGCCTAAACTGTATTTTTAAAACAGTATATTCATGGAAGAGATGTAGATACAGAGCATAGTAATATAGTAGTAAAATAGTATCCACTGTTCAGAAGACCACTGAAGACATTGGGACCGCTACTTTCCTATCACTGCCACGTCAGTATTATTTTATAATATGTATAATACTTAAACACTGGACAGTGTATACATTAACTTGACCTCTATTAGTAAGTAATCTTGGGGTAGCTGTTTTTCTCACTGGAAACTTACAGGTAAATGTGTTTTGTCATCATGTGTTTTAAATGTGATTTGTCTGTTTGTGCTGCAGCCGATGATTGTTCTAGAGAGATCATGGAACGGACACAGAAACACCTGGACGACTACGCCAGAGAGGGTCTACGCACACTATGTGTTGCTAAAAGAGTATGCTTTCTTTTTCACTTCCCACTTTGTGCTACTTTGAATATGTACCCTCAGCACTTTCATAAAAAGGGAGAAATGAAACTGGTGCTTGCTTCATTACAGTTCTGGAAAATTTTGCCTCTTCAAAGATAATGAAAATAATTATATTACTGTAAAATATTAAAGAATGCATGCCTTTCTCTGTATTCTCACTGTAACTAATATGAGGTTTTTCTGGTGAATCGCAGGTCTTGGATGAGGCAGAGTATGAGGCATGGCTAAAGAGACATGCCTTTGCCGAAACCAGTATTGAAAACCGGGAGGAACTTATGCTAGATTCCGCCCAGCGTCTGGAAAATAACCTCACATTATTGGGTGAGACTTTACTGATTATTAGTATAGGAAAGACAAAAAAACAACTGTCTGTACCAAAAAATCAATAAACGTTAATAACATAAAAACTTGTATTCGTTTTCTCACTGCTGGCCTTAATGAAGATCCATCCAATATTTCTCTGTTTTCAGGAGCAACCGGTATAGTAGATCGGCTACAGGAAGAAGTTCCAGAGACCATCGAAGCTTTACAGAGAGCAGGGATCAAAGTCTGGGTCCTCACAGGGGACAAACAGGAGACAGCCATTAACATAGCCTGTGCCTGCAAGCTACTGCGACCAGCTGACCGGTTGCTGACTGCCAACTGTGACAGTAAGGTGAGGAATGAGAGATGGGTAAAATAATGGCTGAATCTGAGAAGAGGATATAAATTACTTAGTTCATTGAGCTGCAAATGCCATATGAGGACAAGACATTTTACTTAACTTAATAAACAAACATGGCTCTAGTATAAATATTCCGGATGTGAATTTTTTTTTTCCAGGAAGCTTGTGAAGCTCGACTCCATGAGCTCCAGCGAGACATCAGCACCAATGAAGAGAGGGGTTTGTCTGACGATGGCGTGGGCGTGTCTGAGGGTGATGCTGTTGTTTCTGCCTTTACTCTGGTGATTGACGGCCGGACTTTAGACTTTGCCCTGCACGAGGACTTGCAAAAGATGTTTCTGGATCTGACTAGTGGCTGCCGATCAGTCATATGCTGCAGATCCACCCCCTTGCAGAAGAGCCAAGTGGTTCGACTTGTTGGGGACTCACTAGGGGTCATGACCCTGGCTATAGGTCAGTTGACAGTGTTTTATGAAATCTTGGAATTGTTTTTTGTGGTTATTTGTTTTAAAAAATCGGTAAAAAATCGGTAAAAAAATTTCCTGAATGAACTTTAGACTACCACTCATCATCGGTGTCATGTTTTCACAGATACTACGCCAGTTATTGCCCTCATATTATTGTTGCCATTCTGTTACTGTTAAAGCAGCATTTTTAAGTAGTGTCTGTCCAGTACAATGTTTATTGCAAGCTTTTGTGAATACAAAATAGTTCCTGAATAAGTCTTAGGATTAATAACTGCGTAAAAAGTAGATGGTTCAGTGGCAGGTAGGACAGTAAAACATGCTGCTTTGTTGAGTGTACAACATACAGCACTGCACAAGTCAAGAACCACCTGTCCTTTATATAATTTGAAGTAAAGGTTCTTCTCAAAAATGAAAGCTTTAAGTACTATTTATCTGGACAGTTTTGGTGGTCTGCAAGGTCTTGCTGGTCCTTTCTTTGTAGTTTCCTTTACCCAAAACAAACTTGTAATTTAATGACCTTTTTGAGTGGAAGCCATATAAATGAAAGTGTCTGACTCTTGCACAGTACTGTATTGCAGACTGTTTGTGTTAGCAGCTGTGATGTACTAAAGTGTATGTGTATGTGGATGGATCTCAGGTGACGGAGCAAATGATGTCAGTATGATTCAAGTGGCAGATGTAGGTGTTGGCATCTCAGGACAGGAAGGCATGCAGGTATGTTTGTTCCCCTCCCCTCTCTTCTTTTTCTCTGCTGTGGTTCACTCCAGTTAGGTATATGTTGTGGTGTCAGATGTCTGCACTGACCCAGTTGTAAAGACCAGTCATGAAACACCTCTGGGCTGTTTGTAATTCTCCCCCTCATCAATTTGAGATGCCAACATCTCCTGTAAAAACACAAGCAATACACGCAGGAACCACGTCTATTAAAATACATTCAAAATGCTTTAAAGCTGCTTGTCATATCTAATTAACTGTACAAAGTTTTCAGGTACACAGGTCACTTACACTGAAGTCGAAAAATCTTCTCATCCTCAGTTTGACAGGCAAAATTATGTAAAACCAGTTACTTTTGATAAAAAAAAGTCCAGTTTCTTCAACAACAGTGGACTTACAGATATGAAAACACAGAAATTTAAAGTGTCTGTTGCACATTAAAGAAGAGCCATATGTACAGACAGACCATGGTGGGGGCTTAAGCTCCTTCCCTTTTGGTGATCATGAAGGGGGAAATAATCGCTTGCTTGAAGCTTGAAACAGGCAGAATTTCTCTGTCTCTGTTGTCTGCTTAAAGGTGGAATGTGTCCCAACGTTTGTCACTGCATGACAGATATTTAGAAGAAACTCTGTCAGATAGGGTAGTAGCTAATGGTAAAGTCTTTAAATCTTTAAATCCCTGCTTAGGTAGTAAAGCTACAATCTGCAATAAAGTCAAAATACACTACATTTGTTTTTTTCTCTAGAACATAACTTATTAGAAAAGCATGTCCATTATTTCCCCCCTGGAGCCCCTGCACCTCAAAATGTCTGTGTACAATCCTGGTAAAGAAATCCTTTTTCGCCTATGTAAGCAAAGTCATAGGAAATGGTTTTTGGTTGTCATGGTCTTTAGACTGACCTCTCCTTGGCGCAGTTTTGTGGCCAACCCTGATCTACAAGTTGTTCATAGCCAAGTAGTTTATTTATGAACATGTACTTTTTATAATGCCAGTCCTTGTACAGAATGTTTACACGCTTAGCTAATTTATTCACTTGCTAGGAAGTTGCACTTTCACACATAAATGCCATAATGGGCCTAAATTATTCTTGCACTCGATCAAGCTTGGATAAGACTGTTAGGTAATGTGTCATTCTGTGTTCTCTTAATCACATTTCGTTGTTCTGGTTGCCCTGTCGCTAAGGTTATTTGCCAAAATGATAAATATGTAGTGAAAAAGAAATGCATTGCAAAATGTGTAAAGGCTATACATTTCCTTTTTTCAAGAATAAAGATAAATGAAATTAATGATTAATCATTACTTCCTGACTCTGTTATTATCTCTCTAGGCGGTGATGTCAAGTGATTTTGCAATCTCCAGGTTTAAATACTTGAGAAAACTGGTGCTCGTTCATGGTCATTGGTGCTATACACGACTGGCTAATATGATCCTGTACTTTTTTTACAAGAATGTGGTAAGTGCCAGATGACATGCATATACAGTATGCATACATTACACATATATGACCCATAAAAAAAATGATTTGTTGGTGGTTATAGGTGTGCATATGTCGACATTTTACAGCAACTCCTATTGCAGCTCACATTTTATTGCAGAACTGTTTTATGATGCATATTATCCTCATAAGACATGTATACTAGCAGCTCAGAGTCATAACGAGACTATTTAACGAGACCTGTACAAAGATGGGTGAATTTAACCCATTAACTCTCTTTTCTCTCTATCTTTCTCTCTCTTGCTCTTTCTCCCCAGATGTATGTGAACCTGCTGTTCTGGTTCCAGTTTTTCTGTGGTTTCTCAGGCAGTACTATGACAAATTCATGGGTTCTGATCTTCTTTAACCTGCTGTTTACATCTGTTCCACCACTGCTGTACGGGGTGCTGGATAAAGATGTTTCTTCAGACACACTCCTCTTCTTGCCTCAGCTCTACAAAGCTGGACAGAACTCTCAGGTGGGAAAACTGACCTAATGGCCATGTGGTTATATCTACTTTTCTTATTTATTTTTAGTGCCTTGGTTTGTAATGGTGATTGAATCTGGTTTATAAATCAGATAAAAAAATTGTGCTAATATGTTTCTGGTTGATTACAGGCCTACCTTCCTTCCACCTTTTGGTTGACTGTTCTCGATGCTTTTTACCAAAGCCTGGTCTGCTTCTTCATTCCGTACTTTGTGAGTTTCATTGAACTGTATACATCTGTTTTGCATGTCATATGTATTCATTCTTTTTTTTTAAATGTGTAACAGAAATCTTAAAATCATACTCGTCCTTATTTCTGTATGTGCATTTCAGGCATATGCAGGCTCAGACATTGGGTTGTTCTCTTTTGGTTCTCCTATCAATGGCTCTGCGCTTCTCATCATCCTCCTACATCAGGTCATAGAGAGCCACACACTGGTAAGCAGTAGGAATAGGAATCACCAAAGACCCCACAACATGATATTGTCATGATACTTATGTCACAGTATATTACTGCTATTTTAGAAATATCAGGATATGGTGAGTACTGTAATAGCATGCATTGCGATAAATTGCAAGTTATTACCTTTTTTCAACTGTGTACTTTGTAGCATCTGTTTTATCTGATAAGATAAAGTTTTCAGTCTTGTTTATATTATTTTTATTGTAGCAAAATGGCATTGTGAAGCATACAGATTAACACCATCACAAAAACTTTTCTTTATGTTTCTATAATAAATTATCACTGCTTGGCATCTGTGTATCATAAAAATATTGACACACCAAATATCAGGATTCTTGGTTGTATTTTTCCCCCAGTTGTAAAAATAAGTGTGCAGTACTGTTACCATTGTACAGTCATGTTATTACTAGTGTAGAGGATGTCTCTACAAGCAGCAACAATTAATCAACAAATCAGTTATTTATGAAGTGTTGATTATAGTTTAACATGATGTGTGCTTATGCTAGTGACATACTGTAATACACCACAGCAGGTTTTCCAAACCCTGGTCCTGGAGCACTCCCTACTTTCACAGCTCCCAACACATGTGATCCAGTTAATCAGATCATTAATAAGCTCTTCCTGTGTGTTAGAGCAGTAAAATTCGACTTCACAGGATAATGAGATGTTGACTCGGAAAGAGAAAAGAAATGTTTCGAATCTGATCAATCTTAAAAGTGGGCCTATGAGTGTGCTTGGAGTGTGCTTGAAATGCTTGGAGTTAATATTTTTAGTCTATTTATTCACCTTGATTTTTTTCCACCATGATTAAGTGATTGAGTTTAAGTATACTGTATTTGTTTAGTTAGTTATAAGCCTGCAGATAGTAGATAGTCTCCAGCTCTTAAATTTTTTGGCACAACTTGAAACAATTGCAAATTTTCCATCATATATAACATATCATGATCCGTAGCAAATCAAAAGAGATGGGAAAGCTATATTTAGGGTTGTTTAATTATCGCTATATCCCCTAGAGCAATCTTAAAATTAAGAGAAGTCAAGAAAACCTGGAATCGTTCAGATCATTACAGAAAAGGGAGTAGTCTTCTGTTGTTTCACTGCACCATAAAAGTGAAGTTGGCCATAAAACTCGCACATAAAACTTGTTGCACTAGTGAAACTTTGAATGATAACAGTGCTGTGAAGGGGCAGAGGAAGGGCAAACCGCATAATGGGTTGCTTACTCAGTAAATTGAAGTGAGAATAACTGATTGTAGTAATTATTGTTAGTTGTCAGTGTGTTCAGAGTCTCTGATATTACATTTGTTTGTTTTCAGACACTCAGTAAAACAATCATGACATGATGAATATGATTCTGCCTACTTCCTACAGGTGTAATCAGGGTTGGTGCCATATCTTCAAAAGTGGTGGGGTAAAATATATTGGTTCTAAATACAATAAAATAAAAAAAATAACCATGCTTAGTAGAACAGCAGCAAGAGATGGGGCTAATATTCTTTTTCACTGATTGACTAAAGACAACTAGGTTGATGTTTGGAGTGCCTACTAACTAACAAACACTTCCTTTCAGCACTACATATATCAACTGTAATAACATGTCACAACAAACCTTTTCATTAACAGTGTTAACAATATCAACAATGTCCCGTGGTCACACTGTAAGCAAGTGGTCTGTGCAGTTGAGGGAAGAATTAAATGGGGAAAAACCAGCCAAAATCGCATATTAATTAAAAAGTTGTGGAGCATTGTGTTTTGAAAACAGAGGTGGGCTCAGATGCCAGCTCATACACATTGTTCTGGCAATCATGGCAAAAGTAGTCTGCCCCTAGTCTTCCAGAAAGTATGAGGGGGCACCAAGTTGACTAATAATGCTGTATTATATTATTAATCTGTAGAGTGCAAATTGTAAAATAGTTTTAAATTGTAGTAATGTTGTAATCATCTGGAATGATATTGCTAAACCAAACTGCTAGAACTATACGAACTGATGGATGTATTTGGAGAAGCTGTCTGTTGGGTCAGTTACACTAGCAGCTCATTTACTTATTTTGTGTACCTGTACTAACCTTTGTGTATTGTGTGATTTGCAGACATGGCTACATGCAGGGGTGTTGGTAGGCAGCGCCCTGTTCTACTACATCTTTGTTCTTGTGTTCAGCGTCACATGTGTGAAGTGTAACTCTCCCACAAATCCCTACGGGGTTGAGACCAGACTCATGTCTGAGCCACTCTACTACTGTGTGTGTGGGCTCACTACTGTACTAGCTCTGCTGCCCAGGTAAAACACACAGAAATGCTTGGGGTGGGTGATGTGGCAAAAATATCACATCACTGTATTTAAAAACGTTTTCACAAGAGCATTAAAATATCATTCCATTGCCCACCTCCAAGACACACACTTACTTACATGAACCATACCTACACAACATGCACATACAGTCATATGCAAAACTTTGAACATCCGTGGTCAAATTATGCTTTGCTGATAATAAGTTCACACATTCTCTACTTGGAACAAGGTTATAACTGCATTATGTAAGTATTTTTTTTAATGGAAAGAAGTGACATTACTGAGTTGGGAAAAGAAAATAGAACTGTCGGGTCAGGAGTTTTTCAGACCATGTCATATGTCTTTTCATGCACAGCCTCAAAAAGAGGGTTTGGCTCAAAGCTCATGTTTTAAATGCAAAATCAGCATCGTACTGGTGAAGATATGATCACAGGAGTAGATAATTCACTCACATCCTCAGAAGACACTAAGTTTCAAGTAACTGGGTTCTCTTTGAATACTCTTTCAGCACACTCACAATCATCAGCCTGGGGAAAGGGTCTGAAGCACAACCAACATACTAAATGATCTTTGCACGTGGCATGCAATTACACCTTATCACCACAGAGGTCTTTAGAGCCCCCAGATATATACATTGTAGCTTTAAATATGTGTTTTTCTGTGAGTTTTAGAGAATAACGTGTGAAAAAATAGAATGGAAAATGTGCCAGTTTTTTCCCAATATGTTAAATAGAACAAATAAGTAAAAATAAATATCTTAGTTTGCCTAGAAAAATCAATCAAAAATTGACCGGGGTACCCAAACTTTTGCGTGTGACTGTACCACTGTGTAATCTGTGTTTCTGCCATACATGGCTTGTTTTAATATGGGGTCTCTCTCTCTCTCTCTCTCTCTCTCTCTCTCTCTCTCTAATTTAGGATTTTGTGTCGCACTCTCTATAACTCCATTTGTCCATCTGACCTGGTGAAAGCTCAGAAACTAGACAAGTCTATTCTAGACCAATACTGCGCCAGTGTTCATCAGTGGAAAGACAACAAACCAGACAACAAACCAAGACAACAAACCAAGCACGTTCCTCAGACCCTCAGTGTGAATGCTGATGTCCCCCCTTCTGGAGACTGCAGTCTGGAAGCAGGTTCTGTACTCTCCTGACCAGACATTGTTTGAGCAGATACTGCTTCAAAACTGAGAAGTTGCTAGGAGCATCTCATTGCACTTTACAGATCTGGAGATACTTGGCAGGTCCAGTCAAATCTCACAGCTGGCTTTTCTCTGACCAGTGACAGTGTTCAGACCTAACACTGATGTGCCTTGGTGCACCTATGTTCTGCTTCAAATCCTGCGCCAGTACAAAGGAACTTGATATGTTCTTAATGTAGACCGGCGCATAGGCTACTATAGCATTGTTTCTACCTAAGGGGCTGTGGTGCCTTAACTAACAGCTGCACTCCAGCACGCAGTGGGTGGAAAGGAGCTGAAGGGATGTGTTGAGGACCAGTCAGCAAAGCTTCTTGATTCACTACAAGAGGTTTTGGCAGTTCAGCTACTGCACCTTTGTTCAAAAATGTTACATGGTATTTCACCACATAAATATCCAAACACATGACCCTTAAAGGAATGGTGCAAATTAAAACATTTTTATCCATTTGCAAAACCTCAAATGATTCTGATGTTTGTTTGTTTGTTTGTTTGTTTTTTTTCTTTCTTTTTTTGTCCTTCACTTCTGAAGACACATTCAATGCAAAACTAACCTCCCACAGCCTACACTCACTGTATTGTTAGTATTGTTCAGTTCTGATTTCTGCTCCGATGCAGTTTTTCTGCCTTGCCTGTTCAGGTGAAAGAGCCGAAAACAAGATGGAAAAGCTTTTCTTGTGAGACAGGCCATTATTGCAGTGGCAATGCAGTTCATGTTAACACTAAATGATGACAGCAATAATGTGTGCAAGCGAAAACAGATGTCTAAGTTTTCTAGACCTTTTACACTGATTGCACAACTACGCATTGCATATGTATGTAATCTAGGACCACACATGAAAGAGCTCAGATTTGATTTTGAAAGCTCTGAGTTGTTCCCACAGATCTAAATTTCTGATCTGTTGTTACATTTAGGCAGAAGCGTCGGAGTTTTTGCCAGTGCTTAGTGTGGATATAGCCTTAGACAGTCTCATACATTAATATCACAATATTCAGTTCTGTTGGTGAAAACAGCATATAATCTTTATATGTTCCATGCTAATTTGATTGTTGGTAGCAAAATATAAGTACAGACCATTTTACCCAAAACTGGAGGAAGTTCTGTGTCCTGTGTATGCCGAAGGCATCTGAGCTTTTTTTTTTTTGTTGTTGAGGAAAAACATTGAACTAATCCTTTGACACACAACACACACTGTTATTTATAGGCGTATACTGTAGGACTACACATTTGTTTAATTGTATGTGGATCGCAGTTTTAAAGAATGTTGTCAGTAATAATATAATATCATGACAGGAAGTTCATGTGTTGATTGATTGAATAGTTCATGTGGATTATTTCTGTAACCCGAACTTGGCATCTCATGCAACTCCTAGACCTTGAACTATTATGAACTACGTATTATGAAAGAAAGTAATGTGAATATATGAGACGGACCTGTGTTGATCCACTATTATTATAAATAATGATCATGTTTATGCCCGGACCAGTGAGGAGTTTTCTTTGTATTTTAAGAGGCCTTT
Source organism: Semaprochilodus insignis (assembly GCA_034552555.1). Classification (NCBI taxonomy): domain Eukaryota; kingdom Metazoa; phylum Chordata; class Actinopteri; order Characiformes; family Prochilodontidae; genus Semaprochilodus; species Semaprochilodus insignis. The sequence goes on from CM067478.1 coordinate 8,018,559, forward strand.
ACTTGACCAGAAAATGCCTTTATGTATAATTAGGTTTTGGAAATTGATGATGTTGAAAATGCCTGTTTTCTATGCAAAGAATAAAATACTGAACAACTGTGAGTCCCAGCTTCACTCTCTAATACAGATAGAATTTCCTTGGCTACTAACAGTGGAATAACAACTGTAAGTGCTGTTACTGGAAAATGGAACCTCAAAGGAGCAACTACAGCTATGATGTGGTAGACCACGGAAGCTCACAGAACAGGGCCATGGAGCGCCGAGGCATATGATGGATGCAGGAGAAAGTTACCTGCCCAAACAGTTTGGGGAAGGCCGTTTCCTGTGTAGCAGTGCCCCCCACCGTGATTTGCTGAGTTTGGTGTGTCAGAATTTACCTGGCTTGGGCAGAGCCCTGATCTCAGCTCCGTCCAACACGTTTGGAATGAAATGGAACAGTGACTGAAAGGCAGAATTTGATGTCAGTATCTGACTTAATTGATGCTCTTCTGTCTAAATGGGAGCAAATTCCCACAGCCATGTTTCAGAAGCTAGATCGAAGATTTCCCAGAGCGGTGGAGGCTGTTGTAGCAGCAAAGGTGGACCAATTCTATATAATGCCCTTAATGCTTAGTTCCACTTATTTTATTTTCAGAATTCAGTGGTTGAGATGTAAACACTTGGAGCCTTTGAGCCCCCCTCTTATGTCCTTCCACCATGAATGAAAATAAACTGATTAAAATACGTTTTAAACCAAAACAGTGTCATAAACTATTAAAAAAAATGTCTTAGGTCATGGGCATTGTATTCATAACCATTTCAGGTGAGGGAGCATTAAGCTTCAAACTCATAATTCAAATGTCTGGTTCTTGGCACCACCTCTGTGAACAATTCTGACATGGCAGTTATGTCTAGAATTAAACATTTCGCATAAAACTACTGAGAATGACGCTTTAACGCATGACGCATCTTGAATATTCTCACACAGTTCCTGCAGATTGTGCGGTAGGGGTGGAGGTAGAGTGACACCAGGTCTTCTGGACATGTGATACATGACAACAAACCGCTCATCTGGGTGCTGACGACGGTGCCTTCACACACCAATTTGTTGGTCGACTCCACCAAGACAAAAGCAGGACTCATCACTGAAGATGACCCGCAGCCATTCTGAGTCACTCCATGACAGTCTGGCATGACACCATTGCAGTCTTTGGTGACGTTGACGTGGTGTTAAGGATAGTCGTCGTAACGTCGTCTGCATGCATGTAGTCCTGCGTCGCACAGCCGTCTGCCAGTGGTGCAGGCACAGGATGATTCATGGAGGGCATCACTGCACGCTGAATGTTCGCAGTCGTGGATGTTGGGTCAGTCAGGTACAGTGATGAGCCCCATCCTTGCTAGCGTCACATGCACAGCTGAGCTTGAAACTTGAATCATTCGCATGTCTCACAATGTCAGACCTACAAAACCTGTTTTGAGTATTTATCTGTCTACAGTGACATGCAAAACTTGGGGCACCCCTTTCTGTTACTGTGAAAGGTTGATTGAGTAAAAGAGGGCAAAAAAGTTAAAGATGAAACATTTCTTCAGTATTTTAGGCAATATATATATANAATCTGCCAAGCTTCCTGAAGGTCTTCTGCAGCCAAATGTGAGGTTTTGATTTGCCTTTCTAGGAATCCTAGGAGCGGTTCTCTAGAAAAGCTTTTTCAAGATCTGCCTGAAATCACTTCATTATCTTCTTATAGACTTCTTCTGCTTTGGTGGAATCAGTTGTTTTAATGCTCAGAGTGCTGGGCAGCTGCTTAGAGGAGCTCATGCCTGCTGAATGTTGGGACGATTGTTGGGTCAGATTAATTATAAAGCTTTGAAATTTGCATCATCTGGACTTTCCTAGATGACTGTGAACAAGCCACAGGCCTAACAAGCTAAATAATGACATAAATGATACAGTAGTCTTACAACGCTGAAAAGACTGTTTCATCTTTACACCATTCGAAGATCAGTTCATCTATCTATCTATCTATCTATCTATCTATCTATCTATCTATCTATCTATCTATCTATCTATCTTTCTATCTGTCTGTCTGTCTGTCTCTCAGTCTCTCTGTTTGTCTATCTATCTGTCTATCTGTCTGTCTATCTGTTTATCTATCTGTCTCTATATGGTATCTATCTATTTATCTATCTATCTATCTATCTATGGTATCTATCTATCTATCTATCTATCTATCTATCTATCTGTCTGTGTGTCTGTCTGCCTGTCTGTCTGTCTGTCCACCTACCTACCTATCTGTCTGTCTATCCGTCCATCTATCTCTGTGTGGTTTGGGAGTTATGGGAGTATTACGTTCTTGTTTGATTCTGTGTGTTTTGTTTTCATGCATCTCTTTATTCCCTATTTCAACACTTCACACATACGACCCCCTCGTTCTCTGATGCCACTTCTAGGCGCTGGAATAAAAACAGCTCCTTTATATGATTCTGAATTTACCGTTGTGTCCATTACGCACTCTACACATGCAGTGGGCTGTGAAGCAAGTGTCAGAGCGCCACTCAGTAGGCCACGCCCCCCGTGTTGACGTGGGCGTAGCTCCAACTTCCTCTTGGCCGCCTTCACTCTCCTAGCAGGCTTGAAATCCAGTCGCGCTGCAGCGTCTCTGCGGTGAGGTGTACAGGCGGCGTCCTGCTGTTGAGAACTGCTAGTGCCCTTCCAGACATGAGCGTGTGCAGCTCCAACCGCAGCTACGGAGAAGATGTGGATGAGCTGGAGTCTGTCAGGTGAGTCTCATTCATGTCTGTGCAGAACTCTACACGGTGATATTTCTAGAATATTCATTTTTCCTGCACATTTAAGGTGAAACGACAAGATGCCAGCAGTAAGCTGGCGGATGAGAAGCCCATCTCAGCCTCCTTCACATGAAGGATGTTCAGTGTTCACTGAACTCAGGGACTGGTTAAACCAGCCAGACCGCTCGAGTGTGACGCAGCCCTGAGCAGGGTTAAAGTTGCTACCAGAAACTTTTATTTTTTGCAGTTTTTAATCGCAGTGAAATTGCAGTATCCAGTACTGAGTTCAGAACCGCAGTGGATCTTCTCAGTACATCCAGCACCTGTCACCCTTTAAAGTGCTCACGGATACTTTAGTAAAAGCAGTGATTACATGTAAAGCCGAGAACCTCAAGAACATGGCATTAACCTGAAACATGGCATCAAATGATCAAATAACATGGTAATATATATATACACCATGTAATTTGAAAATTTGATGCCATGTTTGATGCCATTGCTACTGGTACAGTCATTTGGCCTTATATAGAACCTTTTTTATGCTTAAACTGTATAACTATTATTCTCTTTTAACTGAACTTTCCAAAACCATATGACTAAAATGTATATTTTAACCCTTATTTTAATACCTTATGTTTTAAAACTTATTCTTTTTTTTTACTTAGGTTTACTTCTTAAACAAAATATTGGAAAACTGATGTATGAATTATATTGATTGTATGAAGCATAAAAAAGTACATGTAAAAGATAAAAACATTAAACCAAATTAGTTACTGTCCACCTCTGTTCACTTGCAAGCCGACATCGGTGTGTTCAGCTGAAGGCTTCACACCTTGTTACAGCTTGTCACATGAAGCAGCAGCATCCATGTCCTTAGGAAACTGTAATAACTGTTTCTTTAGTTTGTTTGGCAAATATACACGACCCACATGATTATTTTGTGCCCAAAGCTCAACTCTGATCTGGTTTGCTGTAGTGAGTTTCATACTACTATTTATGAAAGAACTGTTCAAGTGGAAAATCCCTGTGGTGAACACGGCAGTCAGTATGAGGAAATAGGGCTCGGATCTGGCATGTGCTGCGATAGAAACATACAGGCAAAAAACAGGCCTCTGTCTAACAAGTGTCATTGAGACAACTTGCCTCAGCTAGCAGAATGAATATGAGAGGTGTTCTGTGGTTAATGTGTAATTCCATATTTCAATGTTTTTCAGTTGTTTCAGTGTTTTTCAGCTTGAAAATGCCTGTTTCACTTGTACACTGTGTGTACATTTCATGATGAATAGACCAAAAAAAATGGGCCAGAATGACAAAAGCCTGGTTACATTGACTTACATTAAAAGTATTTTTTTCCCTTTTCCTGTAAAGTTAGTATTTTGGAGATGCGAGGCTTCATTCAGACAGCTGCAAAATAGTCGTTCAGTGTAAAATGCAAATATAGCCATTTTATATACTGCCCTAAACAACTATAAAACCTGCACAAGAGGTTTTATACTGTGGCTGTCACAGTAAAACCCCCAAAAAATCCCAAAGAAGAAAAAAACATTTGTAGCTTTCAATGGAAGCAAATTAAAGTATATACTATGGGAACTATTACATTGTCAGCAGCTGCTGGCATTGTCAAATTCGCCTCAGTTGTAATGTTGAAGAGTGATAGAGTGGCATTTTGCCTTGCATCACCCCACATGTATCTCTGGATTTGAACAAAATATGGTTTAGACCAAAACCCTCTCATGAACATCATAAAGGAATGTCTCAGGCCCCAGGCAGCGATTCATAACCATTTTTTGTAATACTGTAACTCGCTGTTACAGTACTGTACTGTAAAACGCTTCAGACGTCTGGTTTCTGTTACCACTATTGCGAACAGTCCAGACTCAGAAAATGTCTCTAGAACTGAGCAGGTCAATCAAACTGCTCTGAACAGTTTAAAATCTAAACAATACAGAAGTTTTAACATCAACAAAGTCAGCAGCGATGCAACATACTACTTTGTCTGAAGAGATTAAGCCTGAGTGCTGCACTTGCAGAGGTGACATGTGCCGTCAGGCAAGGCAGGCAACTGCTTGGAGCCCCAGGCCAGTGGGGGCCCCCCCAATATTTAATATTTCAAATTTTAATTTATAAGGTTTCTTAATGTCGTTTATATTTATATTTTGAAAAAAAAAATAGAAATGTGAAGTTATGGAATAAAAAAAATACATTTTGTATTTATTTTGTTGGTGTCAGATTATTTACAACATAACGGTGATAAATTCTGGTTGAAGGGGCCCCCTGTGAAGTTTTGCCTAGGTCCCCAATAAACTTTAGAATCGCTACTGGTTCTTGTCTGAGCATTAGCATACATCCTATACATCCTTCAGCCTTTACTTGGAGTTTGGAAGAGGCTCACTAGTGTTTCAGTGTGTTTTTATTTATATATATGTAATGTAATGTAATGTAATACACATGTAATGCACATTATGTAATGCGTCAGCACACTGTATATTAAGCACCTAGCATATGAGTGAATATAAATAAAGAATATAAATCTTGTACTTCAAGATTCCCAAGCAGACTCGTCATAGTGTCTTAGCCTGCCAAACTGAAATTGAATTCTTGATGTTGTCACATGGAAAAGTTTCCAGGTAACCAACGGTTACAAGGAAGTTTGTCTCTCTCTCTCTCTCTCTCTCTCTTTCTCTCTCTCTCTGTCTATCCCTTTAGTTGGTACCATTACGATCTGACCCGCCATGCCGCCGAGGCTCTGCTCTTGTCTAATGGTACTGATGGGAGTTTTCTGTTGAGAAACAGTAATAAGGGACCCGACTGCTTCGCCATTTCTGTAAGGTTAGTTACGCTCCATATGTTTATCCCTCACTCAGTATCTTGATCTGAACAGAGGTCTGCACAGGGGTCTTGTTATCTTTGATTGCACATTACTACTGGTTGTATCTGTTGGAGAATGTAGGTTACTGGCTCATGTTTGCCAGTTGCTGCCTAGACACTTCCTGTCTAAACGGCACTTCCTCTCAGAAAAATAATGCTCTAGTTTTTCAGTTTGAGCTCTGAAATATGAATCTTTGACTTAAACATAAATAAAGTTAAACCCACCATAGCAGGAAATACAAGCACTGTTTGTGCCTGATTTTCTTAATCTTTTCTTCTTCCTTTCATACGTTTCAGTTCTTCTTTTCCTTTTAAAGACTTTGATAAAGATAGTTTTGCATATAGCTCACCCCTCTCCCTTCCTCTTAATGCGCTTTAATAATATCTTCAGAAAGCACTGTGCTGGACACTCAGGGATAATCAACTTTCTAATGATTTTCATGATTCACAATAGATATCTTCTACGTATCTGATCAGACAAAAACTAATTAATAGAGCCATATTTAAAAGAAGCAGTCAAAACTGAGGATTTATATTATTCAATATTTGGCAAACTGTGTTGCACTAAGTCCAGTTAAATGGGACTCATTTTCCTCTCTTTGTAATGAAACAAGCAATTGGTTGGTGTTCAAGTACTGACAACATGCACAGTAAAGTGTGTTGTATTGTGACATAATTTATTACAATAATGATATTGTTAATTTAATATTGTCATTTTGCCCAGCCCTATATAAACATGGTTTTTGCCCTCATTGTGACATGTTTTGTTGGTGTGGCTGTTGATTTTGTGCCATGAACATGTCAGCAGTTATTGACTGTTTATTGAGTGTAACACACTGGGAAGAAATATAACATAAAACGTGGCCTGTTCAAGGGTTCTGACATGTTATATACACTCATCATCAAAAGAATAGCTGCACCCAGAAGGAAGTGTCGGATTGCAGTGGGGAGTAAGATAAAGGTTGCCAGGAACAATAAATGATGATAGATTTATACTGATATGGGCGATATTTGTTGAGCTACACTTACAAGTTCATCTTGGTGCTGACCACGGTGCCTCCACACGTGGATTTGTCTCCACCAAAACAAAAGTGGGACCTGTCGCTGAATATGACCCGCTGCATCTCCCCATGACAGTCTGGCACGAAACCATTGTAATCTTTGGCAACGTTGATGTGGTGTTAAGGGCAGTTGTCGTAACGGTCTGCGTGCATGTAGTTCTGCATCATGCAGCCGTCTGCCAATGGTGCTGGCACTAACAAGCAGTTAGTGCCGCCCTTGCCTAGGTCACATGCACAGTGCAAGTGTGAAACTTGAACTATTTGCATGTGCAATTATTTTTTTGATGTTGAGTGTATTTATTTTATGCTGTATTATTTCCAATATGTTAAACTCAGCACATAAATAGAAATTGTGTAAAGAAAATGCCAAATTTAAGTGTGTTCCATGTAGAGGGTTAACTTATTTTCATAAAAAAATTAAAATAATTAAAAATAAAAAAATTATAAAACATGAAAAAAAAAACATTTGACCGGGCGTCTTTCACACGACCATATACCTGCCTTGTATCTGCATCGTTGTCAGTTTTATCAGCTCCACTTTGCAATTTGCAGTTCTACAATTACAGACTGTAGTCCATCTGTTTCTCGGCATAATTTTTTGCCCCCTTTTATACTGTTCTTCAAAAATCTAGACCCTTACATGATCACCACTGCACAGGTATTAATTAGGTAGTGCGTTGTTCTCGGCATTGTCTTGACAGTAACATGTTAGGAAGTAAAGTTAAGAGATGATAGCTCACCTGTTGCTGCACGGTTTGCATCTAGTTCTTCATAAGTGATCAGTTTCTGGCCACAGGACATTGTTGGCTGGACATTTTTGGTTGGTGGACTATTGTTTGGTGGTCTGAGGTGACACTGAGGTGTTTAAACACTCCAGAACTGCTGAGTCTGATGCACTAACAAACCCCCACCACCTCAGTGTCACTGCACTGCTGAGAATGATCCACCACCTGAATAATACCTGCTTTGTGGTGGTCCTTGACCAGTGGTGAATGGCGGGAACAAATTACGCAAAGAAACAGATGACCTACAGTCTGTCCTTTTTACATAATACACTTTTTTTCCATTACATATAATCTATTATTCCTTCCAAAGACTTGATACTTAAAGGATTTAAAGCATTTTGAAATGCAACTCTTCAGCTGTACAGCTACAGATGTATGTATACCATATATGTATGTACAAATATGGTAAAAGGACTGATAAAATGAGTGTAGATATGAGTTAAATGTACCTAATAAAGTGGCCAGTGACTGTACATTGAAGTTGTCAATAACACATTAAGAGACCCTAATTGGACTGAAAGTCTTGGCTGTCTCCCCCAGGGCAAAGGACTCCGTCAAGCACTTCAATGTGCGCCGGCAGGGGGGCAGGTATTCCTTCGGCTTCAATGAGTTCGCCACTCTTCAGCATTTCACCAGTCACCTGGCCAATCAGCCACTCCTGGGCAGTGAGACAGGTATGCCAAACACACACGCACACATCCTAACACAACCACGCATATCTTCTTTTTTCCCTCTCTCCAGCTCTCTAGGCTCAGTTTAGTGACTGCACTCTCTTTATCACCGCCATTGTCTAGGTAACTTGATAGTGCTGCGGGTCCCTTACCCCCGTCAGGTTGAGGAGCCGTCCATCTACGAGTCTGTGTGTGTGCACACGGCCATGCAGACAGGACGCAATGAAAGTGACTTGATCCCCAGTGCCCCATCGGTACGTTTGCGATGCTCATTCTTATACTCACTGCAAAACAATCACCAATCACACCAAGATTTACACCTAGTTTCTTAAAGTCATTTTTTCTGAATATCGTTGTTCATAACATAAATTAACATTTTGTTTGCTGAATAAAACAGTTTTTACATTGAAGGTGCTACTTTTCAATCAGCAAATCATTTACATTTATTTATTTATTTATTTATTTATTTATTTAACAGTCATGTCTATTATGCATATCTGCACATTAAACTTCCTGTTATTTACCATGTATGTTCTTGCAGCTAGGAACAAAAGAGGGCTATCTGGTAAAACAAGGAGCTATCGTAAAGGTAAGAAAGGCCAAAGTGAATTGTTTATTTTCTTGCTGCAGAGTGTATCATCACTGTCCAAAGAATAACAACTATCTCCAAAATGATAACTTTACAGGAGAAGGTTCAAGTTTCAGGTTTATTTCTCATTTAAACCATTCATGCACTGAAATGTTGGTGAGGCTCGAGTTATTACTCTACAGCAAGACAGCATTAATATACATACTAACTAAACACACTAAATAAAAGAGCTGTATTAAATGAATACAAAATACACAAAATATACACAAAATACAAAACATACAGAGACAGGAGGGCCCTATGTAGAAATTCTCTGATATGTACAATATATTAGAGAAGGATCCATCGCAGTGATATATTAATAATAATAATAAGAGTCAGAGTGAAATAGTATTGAAATGGTATTGAAATGTTCTTTACTTTGTTGTAAGAGATTTTATTCAAAGCAGTTGTAGAGCATTTTTATTGGTCCATCCATAATACAGTTTTCACACAATGCAAAGGACAAATGATGATACCAATTTTTATTCATCGCTGCTCCAGAATTGCTAATAATTTATTCATATTATTGCTGGGGAGCAAAACCTTGCATCTCCATTTTTGCTGTTTGTCATATTTTTGATATGATTTGAAAATGCAGATTTACCTTTACATTGCCTCAAACATTCATGGTAAATGGATTAACAGAAATTGCACAAAATAGCTTCGTGTAAGATTTTGTTCTATTAACCTCTTTAAAAGGTCATTTCCTTCTCCTGCTAAAATGATCTATTTGCAGATATGAGGTTTTGTTTCCTCTGCACCAAAATTAATATTTTATATGAACAGTATAAATGATTATGTAGCAATAATAATAATGTAATAATAATATATGACAAACTGTTCATTATTTGTAATGACATAACCGGGTCGTCTGGGTGCATCATTCATCTGACAGCGTTCCTCTCTCTTTATGTTAGAACTGGAAGCAAAGATGGTTCACACTGAACAGGAATGAGCTGAAGTACTTCAAAGACAAAATGGTAGGTCTAAAATACGTTGTAGTTAGTCGGAGCACTCTTTAAGCAACTGTTTACTGGTTATACTGGCTAATAATGACTCGATTTTCTACCTTCTGTCAGTTTGTAGAACCCATTCGGACACTGGATCTGACCGCATGCTCGGCTGTCCAGTTTGATTACAGTCAGGAGAGAGTTAACTGCTTCTGGTGAGAGCTCTGATTCAGACACTGTCCTTGTATGTCTTTTGACGTGTATGTGTGCGGGCAGGGGGGTGGCGTTTCCTGCCTGCTGAACCCTAAAATGGGGAAGTGCAACAAGAAACACACCTAGGCAGAAGAACAGCTCAGCATGTTGAGCCTCATTACAACTGCTGTCACTGTCTTACAAACCCACTTTTACGACTCCTCTGTTTGGTTCTATGCGTACATTTCTTACATGCAGTTGTATGGAAATATGATTAAACATGCCCGTTCAAATGTTTTAAAGGTGCCATCGAATGTATTTATTCAGCATCTTATTATTCTCTGAAGGTATATGATTTGGTCAGAGTGAAAAATGCAGAGATGTGGTTTTACACACCCATTTACACTCTGCTCTGATTGGCTGGTTTACGGTGAGACACCGTGATGACCACACGGAAACAACATGTCAAAACACACATAGACAAGACAATAAAATGAACCTGTGTGTAAATGAGTTAGATCGTCACACTACTTAGTTAGCTATGCTAGTTACTTGGTGCTTATTAGTAGCCAACGTTATCTATACTAGCCGCTTGCTTTAGATATTGACATCAACTCAGTAAATTAAAGTTGTTATTAACTACGAGACTTTCAGTGTAAGATGATCTGCCTCAACTGTCAATAAGTGTATAAAGTCACACAGCATTGCTGCTACTTAATGCCGCTGTGGGGGTTGTGATGCTAATAAAGGTGGAGCTGCTTCTCTCTTCAGTCTCTTCAGGGCTAAACACTGACCAAAGCTGCTCCATATTGTCTGAGATACTGTTCAGAGTGAATGTGCAGAGCAAACCAACAACTATGATTTACATTTGTCCATGATCTTATAAATTATGTGGGTGTTGAAGCTGGCTTCCTATTTCCCAGCTTGTTTTGCAAGTTTTCCTTTCCACCTTAAATGGTGCAGTACAAGCTGTAGCATTTAAGGTGCAAAGAATCCACACGGGTGGATTAAGAAGCTGGCGAATAGGAAGTCAACTTCAGCCATCCTATAAAAGATGAACATCAAAACAGTGCAGTTCTTTGGAAAGGGAATGGAAGGTACAGAAATTCCTTTCACAGCCAGGAATGGTAGATTTCTCCACGTAGCCCACCACTGTCATTGCTGTTGCTTTGTTGCTGTATGTGAATTTTGGGGATGTGAATATTAATAATTCAAGGCTTTTACGTAACAGCTTAGGATTTTGAAATCGGGCCGTTTTACTGTGTTTGAGGTTCATGGTATGTCAGTTCGGAACTCTCCTTATTGAACTATGCTGATGTAAATACAGTTTTCCATTCTATGGCACCTTTAATGCAGAGGACTTCAGTATGGGATTTGTCGCTGGTTTTATTTTTTTGCTATCATATATTTATCAATATATGCCTTTTGCGTAGATGACAATTTCATGTTTTATCCTTTACAGAATGCAGCAAATAAACAGTATATGTACATTAAAATATGTGGTGTCCGCTGTAGAGGACGTGCTAACTTATTTACACCTTTACATGTGACTGTACTTTGTTTTTCTTACTCTGCATCTCTCTGTTCATGTCATGTTATAGTCTAGTGTTCCCCGAGAGGACGTTTTACCTGTGTGCGAAATCTGGCGTCGAGGCTGATGAATGGATCAAGATACTACGTTGGAAACTGGTGAGGACATTAAAGGAGCTGTTAAATTATCATTACAATTATTGCTTATATTGTAGCTATATTGTATTATAGTATAAGAATACATTGTGTATTATTATGGTATCATGTATTATTATGGTCTGGTTTACAATTACTTAAGTTAAATTATGATCTGCTTTGTCTAACAGTAATCTACCCATTTTTTTCAGTCACAGATAAGAAAAGGTCGATGATGGCTACAACGAAAGGAACAAGCGAGGGTGTGAACAGTGGACGCAGTTAAGAATGATATAAGAGGATGACCTAATGGAAAGGTCAGAGGCCTGTAGATGACGAGGATGCATTCTTTTGGCCAGTGTAATCTGATGTCAAGGAATCTCTATCTGATGTCTATGAATCACACATAATCTCAGTGGAGATAATGTGTCATAATGACACTTTGCTTTCCAGTCATGCTGACCACTTCTGAAGATGGTACCTTGAGGATATCAGATGAAGATAGAAAGCGGGTTTGATGACATTTATAAACGGGGCTCGGAAGATGCCTGTCTATCACTCTGACTAAATACACATGGATCTTTTCACTGCGGAACCACATAGCACCTGTTGTGCACTGCTACATAGTGTGGACAAAATAACGGCACATGAAAAAATGTTTTAACCTTTAAAAGACTAAATCACAGTTACAAAGGCAGCTACAAAGATGTTTCTCCAGTGAACAAACTTGTTTCTGCAAATTTTAGTGCACAATTATTATTTTTGAAATGTATTTCTCTTTATTTTCTATTCGTTAAGTTTGCATTTTGCCCCCCCCCCAATCAAATTCATCATATACAGTGACTGTGCAAACTAAACGTACAGTTTGAACAGAAGTGCCCAAACTATTGCGTATTGAATATGTAGCTCTATGTGAGTTTTGAAAGCAACATTGGGCCCCAGAAAGATGCATCAGTCACATACATTGCAATGTTTTTATACATACTACAATGAAAAAGTCACAAAACAAAGCTCACAAACATGACAGCCAAGCTAAGATTGCCACAGAACCCAACTTTCTTTATCTAGCATCTTACCAACGTAGCACAGGAAGCCAGTATAGAGTAATTCTAGTTAATAGTTCAGCATGCTCACCCATGAGGCCATATTAAAGTATCCATTATATTGTCTCCATATCCACTGTGAGATCAAATTAAGAGGATTCATGGTAAGGTCCAATCCTTCCGCAGCCTCTTCAGTCAACAGATCTACACATTATTACTCCTCTATATTACTGCTTTCTCAGAAGAACTGAAGCTTTTCCATGGCCATACTGTTTATTAGGTGTTTCCCATATTTTGTCCACACTATGTACTTAAGTATTTCTGATGGTGAAGCAGATTTTTTTTATCTACCCTTATAAAAAATATATACCCTTAATATACAAAATGGAGGGAAGAAAGAGAGGACTGTACTGTAAAAACATGCTTTGGTGGTTGAACCTGAAAACACGACTTGGTGTTATAATCAGTTTTACTGATTTTAATAAACTTAAATACTTTCAAACAATGCAAAACACTGTAGTTTAGATGAACATAAGCAGTATTTTACAGCCATTTACTCCTTGAAAGAACACTTCAAACATCAACTTCGGCCCACTGTTTACAAGGTATTACAGAAACATAACATTTATATTTGGCTGGTTTCAAAACTTAATTTCTTTACTTTTCTTGTGAAGCTGATATACTCTTATTTGTCAGAGAAGGGTCTGTTACATAGTCTGAGCCTGAATAAATATATATATATACTGGGACTGTTTATCAAATGCCCCAACTGGAGGATGCAGAAAACAGTATCTGTTCTCTTTGCATTTATATCTGTAAAAATGTAAATCTTCAATAAATACACAGTATTTTTGTACATCAAAGTCTTACAGAAATTTATTAATTAGAAGAAGACAACACAAACAGAAAGGGGTTACATTCATAATAGAAACATACAGCATCAAGAGCAACTAACATGAAATTCCATTTCCCAGCCAACATCATACCAGTGGGTGTGTATATCAACACAAGAGGGAATTGTAGCGATGTCCAAGGTGCATGTGTGTGGCTCTCATGACCTGATGCAGGTGTATGATGTTGTAGTTGTAAATGTGCACGACTCCTAAGCGACCTCTACCACCTGTCTCAGTTCCTCAATCAGCGGTACAAGCTCCTTCTCCAAACTGATGATCAAACCTAAAAATAACATTTGCAGAAACCAATCAGTAACTGAAACTACGTACATCATGCAGTTATCATTACGCAGTTATCATTAGGGTGACTGTTCTGTATGACATTTTATCTGCGCTGATGTGACAGATGCAAAATATGGCCAAAAATAGATAAAATACCAAACCCACAAATAACCACAAAGCAGCCTCTCTGCTAAAGCAACATTATGTCGCATTTGGGGTTTTAGAGACCTCTTTGGTGGAAATACGTAATTGCAAGCAATGTGTGGAAGAACTTTTTGACCCCGATTACACCTGGGTACTTCACGCATCTTGAGTATCAGGATTATATCTGGATGAGACCAAGCCACATATAAATCCGATCACTTAAACCACTTCAGGACGCGGTTGCAGACGCATTTAGGCCACGTATTGCATCAGTCTGACTAACCAGAGACATATTTGATTATGAAGTATAAATGCATGTGGCTAAAATCTTTTCAGGATACAAGCCAAAGACTAGTTATATGAAGTGACCAGAAGTAAACTGCATCTTTATAACATCTGTTTTGCTTTGGACTCACACAAGGGAATGTCTCCTGAGGATGGGAGTGAATTATCTACTATTGTCATCATATCTTAATCATAATGTTGATTTCGCATTTGAGAACTAAGCATTGAGCCCTGCTTTCTTTTAGAGCCTGTGCGTGTGATGTTAAATCGTAAAGTCGTTTGGCATGGTCTGAAACCCTCCCACCAAAGCTGTCTCGGTACCTCTGACTTTAAAACAATCGTTTCAGGTTTTACTGGGTGGTTTGCAGGACTGCGACCTCACCATACTCATGTGTTTTTCCTAATGCTACTGCTTTAAGCTCTAACAAAAAAATACCATCATTCTACGTCACAGGTTATGAGTGAAGTCAAGTCCTATCAATGTCATTAATTCATATTTCTGACACTCACCTGTGTTGGCACTACTACTTGCAATGAAGCTGATCACTAGGGGTAACCGGTTAAACTGCACAATCTGACAAAGACAAAGTAAAAACATCACTCGGTAACAAACAGCTTTCAAGTGATAATAATTAAGTGGAACTGTAATAGGGTCTATGAGGTAAATACCTGATAGGTGTTATAGTAACAGATGATGCTCTTATTTTTGGATAGCCCCAGCTTGCTGCCCTGATCTGTGGCCAACGCAAAGGTGGAGAGAAAGCCTGGCCGCAGGGCGTACTCCGGGGCATTGTCATTGGCAACTTCATGGGACAACATGAACAACAAAGATGCATTACAAGTAACGCAAACAGCAGGGAACAAAACCAAGCTGAGGTTTTGATGCTAGAACCACTTTGATGATTGTAGAACAAGATGAATTGAATTACCTTTGATTACAGGAACTCCATCTCTGTCTGTTACTACTATTGCATGGAGTCCTTCAACCCTGATAGAGACAAAGTGGAGAAAGAATTTATTACTGTATACATCATGGGTGTGTTGTACTTTAGGCTTTATAACGAGGCAGACAGTTTCCATGCACGAAAAGCTACATAACACACTAAAGGAAAGGGGGAAAAACAGAAAGAGCATAACCGATCTCGTTTGGTGCTGCTAAAAATGCCAGCATAGAAAGTTATTAAATGAAAGGGTTCTGAAAACGTTGACTGAAGCCTTGGATGATATTTTACAATAGTTTTGAGAAGATTACGGTCCACAATGGTTGCTGTTGTTGTTTTTTAATGTGTAGAGGGAAATGCAGGGTGTCATGTGGCCATATAGTTCTCAAAGAAATTTGATCTTTTCAGATTTAACACTAATTTACCATTTTGCAACATTGCATATTGTCGCTGTCCAAAGAAAAACAGGTATCTCCAAAATGGCAACTCTACAGGATAAAGCAAAAACCTAATTTAATTCTAATATAAGTCCATGGAACCAGACTTCCCCATCAACAAAAATGGAGATACATGTTTTTCTTTGGACAGCGACGATATACAAAATGCTGAACACAGATAGACTGACTGGTTGTTTTGGGAAAATAATACAAAAAATATCAAATTTGCGCTGTAAATATTGAGAATCCTTGATTTGGTAGGTTTGTCCACAATGAGACACTCAGCATTAAACCAGCCTGAATGACTCTTTCCATTTCAACCAATGAATCACACACAAATTTTGAGCAATCGGTGGACTTCCCCTTTAACCTTTCAAATGACAGAAACACTACTTACGTAGGCAGCTGTTTGTATAAGTATCTCTTCAAATCCTGCATTGGAAAATTCAGACATATCACAAGGGTTACATGATGTGCTGAGTTAGTTCAAACTCAAAAAGCCCAAAAAGAGCATCACAACTTCACATTCAGACAAGGAACTTTAAACTACTCACATCTGCCATGTTGTGTTACTGCGGGCTACGAGTAGCTAGTGCGCTGCACCCTGTAACAACAGCACCTTAATCAGTGAACTGAGCTGTAAACCAGATTACTGACATCAAACAGAACAGGTCTGTATTTCAGCACAAGCAGCTCCGTATCTGTGAGTTAGCCAGATTAGCTAGTTAGCAAAGTACATAAAAACCTTCGCAAAGCTTATCATGAAACTTTGTTACCATCTCCGTGTTATTTGTGCACATTTAGACATATTTAAGTCGATAAAACGTAAGTAATTAAGGCAGACATGAGCGTTTTTACCTTATCTAAGCCGTTTTGAGAGGTCCGTCTCTTGTTTGCTGTATTTATCACATGACACAAAACAGACACACTTCCCTAAACGTCATTTCCGTTTCAGCGGTGTGGGTCAGTGACCCTCTAGTGGGCTGTGAGTGTCATTTCAGAAGTGGAGGAAATAAAACTGTTACTGTCAGTCCGGATGGGCTGGGAATTCATTTTTAGAGCAGGTTTGTGTTCATGTGAGTTTGTATATGTGGGCTCCGCAGCAGGGGAGAGAGAGAGAGAGAGAGAGGTCAGTGCTCTGACCATATTGTGGGTTATTCTGTAATTTTGGCTATATTTCACATCAGCGAAGAAGTAGATAAACAGTGCATCTCAATAAATAAAACAGTCAGCAGTTCAAGTTACTGTATTCCTTGAGGATAACATACTCACTTGTGACTACTTACCATGTTTACACAACTACTTATTCATTTATAACTCACTCATTCATCAGGGAAAGGTGTTTTCACTACTCAGCTGGTCAACTATGTTACAGACAAACTGTATGTCATTACAGTCATTTGATAAAATGCTGGGATTAATGTAAAATACAATTTTATGTGCTCTTGGGTTCTGTCAAATATATATCTAAAATATACAGTACAATGATGTTTTAAAATAAAAAATATATATCTGTCAAATAATAATAATATGTGTTGTGATATGTGTAGACTAATAATGATGATGTAATGGTGATGACTGATGATGTAGACTACAGGGTTAGTTAGGTGACAGGTAACATGGTTGACAGTTTCCCTATTTTGACTGATAACTTAAGGGGTAGGCCTTGTCTGGCTGACCACATGGCATTTTCTTGAACAAGTTAACTTCTAACTTGGGTATATAGTTGAATTAAAATCATTAACAAATTGTAAACCATAACAATGCACGTAAAATAGTTTTTTTAAATATTGGAAAAAGGAGGATACTCAACACAGTCTGTTAAACATGGACACCACAGAGGAAAACACCACTATTCATTTGATGCTGGACAGGTATTGGGACAAATCATTTTTGATTTCCTAAGTTCTTGTAATAGTTCTCGTAATGACGTACCTGACAGAACCTTTATGGACTTTAATAAATTAAGTTAATAAATTATGAGAATAAAAAAATCATTTAACAATCTTATTTTTCTTCTTGTATGGAGAATGTTGCTACATCCAAGCTACCCAGGCTGTGCACTAAACATCATAAGTATGGCAACCTCACCAAAACGCCTGACACAAACCAGCAAGCTTATATATGGTAGATCTGTTGCTTTTGTGGTAATAGCCTCACTTTGAGTAGCTGGGGTTGCTAAATAATGGTATGATAGTCTTGTCATTTTGTTAGCCTGCTTGGTTGTGGTATTATTAAAATTTTGACTTAATTCAGAGAATCGATTGGCAATTAAACGAACTGAACTAAAGGAAAACTGCTTAGTTCCTAATACATGCATGATGCAGACTACATAATGACGACTTCAGAGATCTATTTTAGCATGCATTTAAGGGGCTAACATGCTGTAGGTCGAGCGGTTTGTGACATCACAAAAACAGTTCCTTCAAACATGGGCTGCTTTTGCAGGTCAGTTTCCATATGTGGAATAGATGGTTTGGGGTTAGTTTGGGTGAATAACAGACTAGTGTTTGTAATTTAATCATATTATACTGATTTGCGAGGACTGCTGCTGGTGTGGGTTTATTTTTAAGCCTGTCTGCTGTATTACTATAGTACAGCTACCGCTAGATTGGGTAGATCTGGATATCTTGATAAGATTGTAGAGCTTTGTATTTGTCATTTGGCCAAACTATATTGGCAAAATATAGGTTTTCTTGATTTAAGCTGAGATTGTGTTGTTCTCCGTCTTTCTTAGAATGCAGGTCTGACACTAAGAATGAAAAGCCTTCATGTGAGGATTAGGCCTGAAACAATGAGCTCCTCAGTATTCACAAACCAGGCAAAGCCTAATCCTCCCCTCAACTTCACCTAGCCGACCACAGTCACACAATCACCCCACCAGCATGCACAATGCCTAAACCCCTCAAACCCTTTCTCTCCTCAACAACCCCCCCCCCAACACTCTCTCTCTCACACACATGCTGTTTACTGCTGCTTCTTTTTGCAAGTATTGGAAGAAGGGGCCACAGGATAGACTGCTCTATGCAGCAGTGTGCTGTGAGGTTTAGACTGAATAGAAGTGAATGTCAGAGGAACCGCAGCACTGACATCTGCCCGGCGTGTTTCGTGAGGATATGTGTGATAAAGAGATGGGACACGAATTGGTGAATGCTTCGTCCGAAGCTGTCAGCTTTGGTGGAACAAGCGCCTTCTCGCAAATGGAACACAACATCGTGGCTGGATATCTTATTGCTGCATGTAAAGAGTAACTCTGTGTATCTCTCTCTGTTTCTGTGTTTGTGTATTATATGCATTGTCCTGAAGATGACTATATATTTTATATGGTTTCATGTTCAGAACTTTTTTTCAAAGCAGTTTTGGCCCATTTCTGTTGGTCCATTCGTCATGAAATGTAATCACACATTGTAAACAGCAGCTGCTGTGTTCAAATGATGCATAGAAGTAAAAATAGACAAAAATGGAGATACATGTGTTTCTTTGAGCTGTGATGAAAAAAATATATATATATTTATTTATATAGTTACACCTAATACTTATACAGTATATTTCTGTGTTACATTGTGAAATATAGAACTACATTTATTTAATCCCTTGTCAAAACAGCCATTAAGTATGAGTTATTTATTTCTCAGCATCAGGGAAAAAGCTTAAAGCATATTGAACACTTTATTACAGCTTCAGGAGACTGGCTTTTAACTTTTTTCAAAGGAATCTGCAGGGATATTATTTGCACATCTCAGTTTAGTTTTAGAAGTTGGTTGCGCTTTCTGTTTTCAGTTCAGTAATGTTGTGGTCTGGATTTGGGGGTGGTCAGTCCGTTGTTCTAAGAACGCCAACCGCTTCTTAATTTGCTTGTTGTTTTGCATTTTTGTCTATTTTCTTTTCTCAGTAAAAGCTTCTTGGCAGCTACACATCCTTTCAGACCCATAGCACAGAGTTGCCTTCTCACAGTGAAATGATGGACAGAAATTGATACATAATTTTTATCTAATGGGGGCAGTTTTGGAGGTCTACCAGGTCCTGCACAATTGCACAGCTTTTAAAACAGACTCCTGTTTTTCCTGGACTGTTACCCTCATTATGCAAGATTATTTTTTTGCATCTGATCTGCTCAGGAATATTTTATGAACAAATGAATGCCTTGTACTTGTAATGGACATTTTGACTAGAAATGAAATACAGTTTGCACAGTTCTGTATGTATGTTAAATATTAAGTGTCTGTATGTGGGCCTCATAAACTTCATAATAGTTACTAAATAATAACTCTTTGAGATTTATAACTGAGTAATAAGACCAAGGAGTTATGTGCAGTGATCATTCCTACTCTAACCAGCAGGGGGACTCAGTGAGCTGTTATGCTAGAGTAGTAAGTGCCCATGTGTATCTGCCTGTATGGTTTTCATGTCTTCAGTTTTTCTTTCTCTCTGTTTCTGTGCAGGTGTGATCAGTTTGACCAGTAACATTGTGGTGCTGATGATGTTTGTTAAGTTCAAAGAGTTGCGTAATGCAACAAATGCCATCATTATTAATCTGGCATTCACTGATGTTGGAGTGGCAGGCATAGGTTACCCCATGTCTGCTGCCTCTGACCTACATGGGAGCTGGAAATTCGGTTACACTGGTTGCCAGGTTTGTTGTGCACATGCTCACATATTTACATCATTTACTCACAAATCGACCAGTAGTGGTCATTATGTTAGCTCAGGACTGTTGAGTCTTTTAGACTTGGATGTGGAGTGTTTGTGTGTGCGAGTACGTGAGTAAGGGCAGAACGTGGAATGTGATTCTAACATACTTGTTGAGAAATGTGCTCACTGTGAGACAAAACAGAGGCTCCTGTTAGTTAAGTATGCTTGGGAGGTGAAACCGGGCCTTCCAAGATACTGTGCAGCTATATTTCTTTCTGTATTGGAAAGCTTGTGCATCCATTTATGAGTGTCACCTCCAGCTGACCTACTGACAGACTCCTTTCTTGTAGATCTATGCTGCTCTGAATATATTCTTTGGCATGGCCAGTATTGGACTGCTTACCGTGGTTGCCATTGACAGATATATTAGCATCTGCAGACCCGACATAGGTATGAATAGAGACTATAGTGATCAAATATGAACTATTGATATATTTGTTTTACACTGTAGTTGGTTAAACTGTATTGACCGCATTCAATTTATTGAACGTCGTGTGGTTGCGCTGTGTACATATAGGCCAAAAGATGACCACATGCTCATATACACTCCTGATTGTGGCTGCATGGCTGAATGCAGTATTCTGGTCTTCCATGCCAATTGTGGGTTGGGCTGGATATGCTCCTGATCCAACTGGTGCCACCTGCACCATCAACTGGAGGAACAATGATGCGTGAGTCCTCCTCATCGACTTCCTATTAACCTCTATCCTTCTATTCATTATTTTCCCCTTACTGTTCCCCTGTACCAAAGATTCTTTGTCCTGAAACTGTGTTTTTTCCAAGTCACTTAATGCTTGCTTGCACTTTCATGGCCCTTTCTGTTGTAGCTTATTAGGGGCTAATTAGTTGCTGGTGAATCAGAGCTCTAAATTCTGAGGTGTAAACGTGCCCCTTAGAACTATGACTGAAAACCCTTGAATTCTATAGTTTTTTCAACATTTCTGAATAATGAAATGGGTAAGATATGAACATTCCGAGAGGTTTGATGTGGGATACTTTTAGGAATGGTTCCCTATGGTGGTAATAGGATCCAGACATGTAAAACCTTTAATCCCTCAAACAGAAAGCCATTATATGACATGATTGTAAATATGCCGCCTGATGTCTGATCTATTGTTTTATTGTAGTTTTGAGATAATACACTTATCATCAAAAGAATAGTAGCACAAATAATTGCACCCAGAAGGAATCAACCGACAGGAATGAAACTTGGTGGGTAGGGACGGGCCTTATCTCTGTACCTGACTGACCCAACAGCGACGATTGCGGACATTAAGCAAGCAGTGGTGCCCTCAATGAGTCATCCTGTCAGTGTCAGCACCACTGGCAGATGGCTGCACGACGCAGAACTACAGGCACGCAGACCGTTACGACGACTGTCCTTAACACCACGTCAATGTCACCAAAGACTGCAATGGTGTCATGCCAGACTGTCATGGAGTGACTCAGAATGGCTGCGGGTCATCTTTAGTGACGATTCCCGCTTTTGTCTTGGTGGAGACAACGAATGAATCCGTGTGTGGAGGCACCGTGGTCAGCACCAAGTAGAATCGTTTGTTGTCACATGTCACACAGCCATAAGGCCTGGTGTCACTCCATCCCTACCGCAAAATCTGCAGGAACTGTGTGCGAATATTCAAGCTGCATGGGATGGATTATCTCAGGACACCGTCAGGAACCTCTAGAACTCCATCCCGAGATGTCTGGCATGTTGCATTGAGGCACTACTTCTGTATGTGTAGCTCAGTAAATATTACCCATATCAATCTAAATGTATCATCATTTATTGTATCTGGTAACCTTTATCTTCCCTCCCAATAGCACTGCAATCCCACACTTCCTTCTGGGTGCAACTATTCTTTTGAGGATGACTGTAGTTTGGCCTAAAATGTATTTGTTTCCATGCATAGTACCTAAAGAAACTTTTTTCAGATTAGAACTGAAAATTGATTCAACAATACATGTAACATCCCAGAAGATGACGTTATGACTTCTAGTGTCTTAGCTTTCAATCCCTGGTTGTTACATTAGCTTTTTAGCTCCAGTGCTAGGAGGGGAGGGGGCTGTAAATTCGATTTCAACAAATGAGTGAGTGAGTTTTTCACAAATGTGTTTCCTGTTCTCCTCAGGTCCTTCATCTCCTACACTATGGCTGTGATTTCTGTAAACTTCATCGTGCCACTTTCGGTTATGTTTTACTGCTACTATAATGTGTCAGTCACCATAAAGAGGTATAAGGCCAATGACTGCCTGGACAGCATCAACATAGACTGGTCAGATCAGATGGATGTAACTAAGGCAAGCAGCACTTACTGTAGTATTCACTTCTGATTATCGCTTTATATGCTGTGTATGGGCTATATATTCTTTCTGTTGGTGGTCATTGATGTCAGTATAGTATGTGACTATGGTCTGCAGATGTCCATTGTGATGATTGTGATGTTCCTGGTGGCCTGGTCTCCATACTCCGTGGTGTGTCTCTGGGCATCCTTTAGTGATCCCAAAAAGATTCCGGCACCAATGGCCATCATCGCTCCTCTTTTCGCAAAGTCCTCCACCTTCTACAACCCCTGCATCTACGTTATCGCAAACAAGAAGTAATGCCACTCCCCTCTTCTCCTCTTTTCTGCAAAGACATAAACTTGCTGATTATGGTCTTATAATGACCCAACTTTTCATGTGTGTAATCAATGGGTTTGCTTGGTATGTTTTTAGATTCAGAAGAGCCATAATAGGAATGCTACGATGCCAAACCCGCCAGCGCATCACCATCAGTAACCAAGTCCCCATGACTGCTTCCCAGTTACCTCTCAACCAATAGATGGTGACCTGTGATGGTACCTATGCACAGCTCCTATTGTGCCTTCTGATCAGCGCTGGACGCTGCTCCTTTCTTGCACCATGACAGCAGTGTAACCATCTTATTTGGATTTAAAATGCTCCAACATTGTTGTTTGCTAAATGTACTAGCAACTCAGCAACTACTGAAGTCAAGCCTAACTTCTTAATACAGAAGGTATAGTAAAGTCCTGGCTTTATGGTGTAAAGTCTGTTGTTGTGTTTCTGGACCTATAATATGCACTCATTTATTGCTGAAGCTGAATTCCTAGATAATCACATAGCAGTAGTTAATTATACTAATTATACTAATATTAAAGTGGAAAATATATAGAAATAAGCTAAAAGGCCCATATAGCGGAGAATATATTTATTAAAGTACCATATTCAGTCCTATAAAATCCTATAAAATGTCATTTTGATTCTAATAAAAAAAGTCATTTCCATATACAAAATTACATACACCCACCGATCACTTCATTAGGTACACTTCCTTGATTCTATGCTCATTGCCCATTTTACCAGCTCTACTTACCATCTATCAGCACTTTGTGGTTCTACAGTTACAGACTGTAGTCCATCTGATTCTCTGTATACTTTATAACCCCCTTTTACCCTATTCTTCAAAGGTCAGGACCCCCACAGGACCACCATTATTTGGGCAGTGGACTATTCTTTGTTCAGCAGTGACACTGAGGTGTTTAAAAGCTCCAGTAGCATCGCTGTGTCTGATCTACTGACACACACCACCACCACAGCAGTGTCTCTGCAGTGCTGAAAATAAAAGCACCCAAATAATACCTGCTCTGTGGTGGTCCTGTGGTGGTCCTGAGCATTGAAGAAAATGGTAAGAGGGGGCTAACTAAGTATGCAGAGAAACAGGTGAGCTACAGTCTGTAAATGTATAACTACAAAGTGCACCTATATGCTAAGTGGAGCTGATCAAATGGAATATAAATGTACATACATATAATTCAGTGTACAATTACAGTACAACAAATTACAGTCCAATACTGTGTATCAATGACTGGCAGTGAAATGACACAGTTATGAATATACGCCACAACATTTTAATCTCATCTGAACGTCTTTTTGTACATAATCAGCAGGTCACTACTCTCATGTCTGTATAAACACTGATGGACCAATGACAATGGCAGTCATCTTGATCATTTTACACTGGACAGTTTAAACAGTTCATCTATAACATACACTTTTTCAGCATCTTAAATAAACACAGTTCATTTTGCATAATTTATATATGTCAGCATCCAAGTACTCATGTCCAAATATGCTTCAAATGTGATCTCAAAACCTACACAGTTCTTGAGTCATCAGTTCTTGCTGTGCCGTCAGCCCTGATGAATTAAGTGTACAGGTTCATGATTTGAGTTTCAGTATTCCCATTAAGGTAAATGTTGGGGAGACAAAAAATAATGGCATGATGTATGAGGAGACAGAGGGAGTGTTTTGATGAAGCGTGTGTTTGTTGACTTGTTTAGGCAACGTTTTTCTCTAGCCAGAGCCGGATCTCTTCTTTGTTGCTATTCATCCACTCAATGTTGTTCTTCACCGTCTCCAAAGCCTGTTTTCTGGGCGTCTCTCCCGCGCCAGCATTTGGGTTCAGGGCAAAGAAATGCTCCATCTGAAAAGAGGCAGAGTTTATAAGTGGAAACCAACAAGGCCACCACCCAGCAAAGCAAGCTAGACAATGAAACAAAGTCTCTTTGTGAGCCAAAACGACTTCGGGGAGTTCTGGATCTTTACTTCTTCTTTCCACACACTGCACATTTTGATCCCAGAAGGAGCTGTATACTTTAAACTCCATTAAACAGCTGCTTTTCACATAAACACGTGGCAGTGACTGTGTCTCATTGCTCATCTCTGTCTCATACTACGAGTGTACGCTCAGTTACTCAGGCTTGTGCCGATTACCTTCCACAGCTGCAGCTCCGTGTTGTATGAAGTACTGATTCTGGTAAGCAGGCGGCCCAGGTTTCTGTCTGTGATCGTGAATCTGCAACAGATAAGTGCAAAATAGATAAGCAGTCCATAAAATAACAAATAACTCAACAGCGTCCAGGTTTATTGGCCAGCTTATCTGCTCATTGTTAACTATGACGCAGTTCCCATCTAATTTATTGGCTGTGTTTACAGGTAGGTAGTAACTAGCCCCTTTACTCTGTTGCAGGTGCTTTTGTAAACCTTTGGTGGATTTGAAGTGTTTTCTGATTATAATCTAAGCACATTTATGAAGAATGTAATCTATTTTTCACTCAGTTCAGTTTCAGTCATTCACACTGACTTTCTAACTTCTTTGTTGCATTTGTTCAATTCAGTTTTCTTTATTTGTAGGAGTGCTCAGACTTTTGTGAAGGCTTAGTATTGATTTTAGATCTAAAAGGTTCTAAAAACGCAGCAAACTTTGGTTCCTATGCTGATAAATGTTGCACTAAATAATAGTCCTTATTTTTACTTTCAATGAATGAAGTTACTTTCATGAAAAAAACATTATTGATATTTAAGTATTAGTTAAAGGGGAATTCCATAGATTTTCAGTTCAAGATTTCTGCATAATTTAATGGTTGAGAGTAAACAAAGTCATTCAGAGTGGTTGGATGCAAAACGGTTCACTGATAAAGAAGCATACTGACTACTACTACTACCAGAGGACTCGCTGTCTACACTGCAGATACAGCCATTTTATTTACAATCTACCATAAAGAACGTCTCAAACATTAGACAGCATATTGATTCATAACTATTCCATGTAACTATTCCATGTAGTTGTCTGTGAGCGAGCTCAAACTCCTCAGACGTCTGGCTACATTCACCACTGCTCTACTTTTTTGGGGCATTTCTAAACAAGCCGCTCTGGATTACTTTGTTGATATGCCAGCTATTTAATTATGCAAATATTTTATTTTATGCAAATATCATTTATTAACTCAATTTTTTTTATCAGTTCACCTTTAAGACTTCTTTTCCCACCTTTCCACTTGATAGTTGTACTTTTCAATGCAAGCAAAAATTCAGGTTGTAAAAGCTACCAGACCAGCTCACCTGTTGACGAGGTAGTCCCAGTTGAGTGTCACCCAATCCCAAGCCATTTCACCGTGCTTGTTCAAGGACACGTATCGCACAAGGGTGAACACATCTTGACTTCTTATGATGCTTTCATTCTTAGTCGCCTCCAGCAGCCTGTTGGAAAACACAACTTACCAGTGTTAATACTGTGTCAGGGCTGAAGCTGCGTTGAACTTGTAGCACTCTGACAAGAAGCTATAACCTGTAACCTTGTTGGAAAGAACTCCATTGATCTCTGAAAACTTTACAACCCGCCCCCCCATTTAACCTTGCTGAGCTTTACTGCTATCTCTGTAACGTTGTTAAACCTATGCTATAATTTTAGATGGCTTTGTGTGGGCTGAGAGGTCTTCTTCTACCTGCTGAGGAGTGTAATGTCTTCTGTGGAGGCCAGGCCATACAGCAGCTTGTCTTTCTCCTGCGCCAGTGTGGTACTGAGGTACCTCTGGAACATAATCTCCCAGTTCTCACGTGTTCCTTCTTTCTGCATCCCGTATCGATACACCAGCAGCCTCAGGTTCACCGGTACACTGCTGCACTCACAGAAACATACAATCTTACTGATTAAGATAAGATAAGATAAGATAGCCTTTTATTATCCCACATAGGGGAAATTGCATTGTTACAGCAGAATATACATAAACAGACACATAGCAAGAGGTAGGTTAAAGTTCAAGAAATAAAATATATAAGAAATTACAAAAGAAATTGTGAAATTGCACAGATATATATTGCACAGTTACTGAAATATATTGCACAGATACTGTATAGATATTGCACAGTTATGTACCAGCTACATAAGTATTGATAATCTTGGCAGTCACCTAAATACTGATGGTATAGGCAGTGCATGAATTATAGTGATGTTGGTGGTCAGTACAAGACGTATACAGGTGATATACAGGTGATATACAGGTGATGAGGTGCAGCAGCAAATATTGCACAATAATTAAGTCACATTGAATATATAGATAGAAATGGTCCATATAGTGTGCTACAGTAGTGAGTGTCTCAAACGCTTCTTGGGGAGGTGTCAGTTGTAGAGCCTAACAGCAGTAGGGAGAAAAGAGCTGCGGTATCTCTCCGTAACACACCGCAGGTGGAGGAGCCTGTCACTGAAGGTGCTGGCCAGTGGAGCAACTGTCTCTTGTAGTGGGTGAGAGATGTTCCCATTATGGATGCCAGCTTGACCAACATCCTCCCCTCCCCAACTACCTCCACTGGGGATTACGAATGATCATTAGATGCACTGGGCTCCTTTTCATTTCTTGAACCCCAGCTCAACTAATAAGAGGAATTCCACTGAATTTTCACCATTTCTTAATAATTAAATGGTTGAGGTGTAGACAACCTTCCAAGTGGTGTGGTATAAAATGCTCCATTCTAGAGAAACAAGAGTTGTTCACAGTGGTGGTGAAAGGAACCAGATGTCTGAAGAGTTTAATGCCTCTAAAAGCTCCTGCACATTAAGTTATTACGTTAAATGGTTATGACTGTGGTGCCTGGAGCCTGAGATATTGTAATGAGGGTTAATAAAATGGTTTCATCTGCACTGTAGACATTACGACCCTTGGTTCCGATCACCTATATTCTCTATGATGAACCATTTCACATTAAACCACTTAATGACTGAATTTAGAAAAATCTTTGGAATTCCTCTTCAGACACATCATTCAGTAATTATCACAAATTATTCAATACACGCTATAACACTAATATGTAAATTATGTAGTTAAGAGAACCATGCGGGCCCCTAAGATTGAACCTACTAGAGCATTTCAGGCTGTTCTGTTATGTTCTGTGCTGAGTGGGAGGAGGTTCAGAAGCATAAAGTCCAGAACCAACCGGTTCTGAGATCGTCATCAGGCTGCTGAACAACCAATAGTGCATCAATGGGACTGTCACTACACATCTCACCCAAATCCCTAAATCATACCCTCATTTTCACCATCACCATCACATATCTATACCTGCACATATAGACTGACATCTTATTTATCTGCTAACTAAATATTGTATATATTGTATATATCTGGAAAAAAAAAAATATATATATATATATATATATACTATGCTTCTCTTTTATCTACCTCAGACAGCCCAAACTGCATATATAGGAACATCTGTATATATCATAGCTTCTATTCATAACTTTATATCTTAATATTACTGTTATATAAAGTTGTATATTTAGGATTAGGAGAGTTCCTGGTGTTTAGTATTGTGCATATTTATTATATAATGTGTATTTTGTACTGCAAGGAACATGTAAGTCTTTCACTCACCTTCGCACCTGTGTAAATGTGTCATGGCCATAAACATGATTTGATTTGATTTGATGTGATTACACAATTACATAATTAATGACAGTTGGGTTTTCTGTTGATTTTGAGGTCCATGATTGACAAAAAAGACTTTTTAATTATTGTGATTAATGTTCAACATATTTTCTTCAAATCAAGTTTTAACAAACTATCTCCTCCTCTATTTATTAACATGTCTGAATCTGTATTTTTCACAGAATTTATATTTACAGAATATTATTGTCGGTTGTGACGAACTATAAGTCAATTATAAGAACTAATTCATATCCAATCACATTTTGCTTTGGTTAAGGTATTAATTGCATGTTTATTACACTGTATTATTACAATATACTAATTATATTAAGCTCACTGAAAAAAATATTGTGTTGTCATACACAAAGAAAAGATCAATTATATCAATGCAGTCCTTTGAGTTCACTTGTTTTGGCAATCATTGTGTTCATCTACTACATTTTATCCATGTGCGCTTTAGTGTGTTTAATTTATTTATCAACTATACCTGATTGCTCCATTGATCCACTGTTTAAAAATGTCAGAGGCCTCATTAAGAATCTCTTGATCATCCATCTGGCACGCAATACTCAGAACTGTCTCCCTCAGCAAACTAGCCAAGAAACACACAACAGTTAGTGGACATCTATGATTCAGTACAGTACACACACATGCAAAGCATTCACTGTTCGTCCATGTCAGACACGTCTGTTTCATTTTACAAGACTAATGAAACTCAAAAGTGTGAAACGTGACCGTGGCTGAATTTACAGGCCATGTCTGCCAATTAACACACACCTTTGTATTACTTCACCCGGGCTGTCGGTCCAGCCCAGATTTCTGGAGATCTTCTGCACATGGTCACGGAAAAGTTTCTGCACATGATAAAGAAAGGTTTAGCCTTTACACTGGTCAGCAAAATCCTCTATATACATACACAATAGTGCTAGCTATTCTGCCAATATCTGAGCGAGAGCAACACATGTATACTATTCACATGCACATTATAAGAATTTCACTTCTTCTGTCATATGTACATATTCATCTGGGATCAAGCTTTCATAAACCCTTATTGTTGTTGTTTATTAAACATGTGTTTTTCTTTATGCATGTTCGTGCACTTTTTTTATTGCTAATGTCAATAATAGTTTCTGTGTATCTGTTCTTGTAATATATACAGATGAGCCAAAACATTATGACCTCCTGCATATATCAACAAATATCACTGATAATCTCATATCAACAGCGCATGTAAGGTCTGGGATATATTAAACAGTAAGCACACTGTTCTCATGGTCAACGTGTTGAATGCAGGAGAAACAGGCAGATGTGAAGACCAAACGGACTTTGTCAAGGCCCGAATCGCTCTGTCCAGATGACTGGGTCAGAGCATCTCCGGAGCGGCAAGGCCTGTGGAGAGCTGCTACGCAGTGAAGCACAGACATGGTGTCAGATGCCCAAGGATCATCCATGCATGAGGGCAACAAAGGCTATCCTGTCTGGTCTAAACCAACAGAAGGGTTACTGTGGCATAAATCACAGAAATGTTTAATGCTGGCTTCGCTTAGAAGGTGTCATATCACACTGTACATTGCAACCTCATGCTTATGGGACTGCATATCTGCGGACTAGTCAGAGTGCCCACGCTAACCCCTGTCCACAGTTGAAAGCACATATAATGTTCAGACAACCTGGGACTTGGATGAATGAAAGAAGCTGGGCAACCTGGCCTTTGGAGGAATGGAAAAAGGTTGCCTGGTCTGATGAGTGCTGTTTTTCTTTTACATCAAGTGGATAGCTAGGTACATGTGGCCTCCTTCAACAAGATAAAGTGTCCTGACAGAACACTTTGTTTGGGAAACTTTTAAGGAACATAACAAAGAGCTCAAGGTGTTATTATGGCTTCCAAGTTCCCTGTTCTGTGAAAAGTGCTGGGACAAGAAGGCCAATCTGTTCCACCTCGCAACTTACAGATCTTAAAAAAGGAAAGGATTAAATTATTCTTATTATTTCTTTGGGGACCATTTTGCCTTACCGTACCCTGTATGTTCTCCTCCACTATCAACTGATTAAAATGTATTTTAGGCCAAAGCTTTATCAAAAAACTATCTAAGTTTTGTCACATGTACCAGGCAATTCATATCTAACCACTTCATGTGGTTACTTCGCGTGAGGGAGCTTTCTTTAGAGCTCTCTTTAAAATCTTTCTTTAAAATCTTTAGACGTCTGGTTCCTATTAACAACGCAATGAACAATTCTGACTTGGCAAGTTACACTAGAATGGATCATTTCCTCTGAATGACTTTGTTTACATCTTAACCATTTAATCATGTAGATTTTTTTTAGTTCCCATTGCAGGATTGGCTGCTAATTGTTCTTCAGAGGTCTAGTGGAGTCCATGCCTCAGTGGCTTGGAGCTTGGAGGCATGCGGTAAACCCGACAGCATATTAGACAGGTGGTTTTAATGTTTCGGCTCATTTTCTCAGGTCTTTTTTTCTTACTTTGGCGCAGTTGGATTTCTCAAATCATTTCCCCCACCATTCTGTTTAACAGAGACATTCTCAGAACAACAGACTCACCTGAAATTTAGGATAGAGCTCAGTATCCGACGCCAGCATGTTCCTCACATAGGCGATTGAGGCAGAGACCCGGGACCACGCAACGTAGCCTGTCTCATTGACCAGGTATTTGGTTAAGTTGAATGCATTCCCATAATCCACAACATCAGCCCTGTTGGAACACGAAATTAAAGAAAATCCAGTATACTGGTAGACTATACCTCAAATTGGAATTAAACCAATTATGCAACATGTCTGCATAATTCTATAACTGAGATGAAAACAAAATCATTCAGAGTGGTTTAATATAAAATGGTACATCACAGAGGAACAAAGCAACTCAAATTCTCTTTACAGTGGTAGTGATAAGAACCTGAGGTCAGAATAGTTACAATGGAAATGTAGTCATTTTATTAGCTATCAAAATTACGGGTGAACCTTCAGGCAGAAAAGTCTATATACTATTTCACCTTACCGTGCCCTGTTTGTACCTATTTAGAAAAACACAATTTAGGCCGTATATTGTAGGCTTACTATTGTGAAACAATGTTTTACGCATCAGTAAGCACATTTGAAAACTGTACATTAGCTTTCTGAAAGGTAGCTTTCAGGGGCATTGTACACAGTAGCATGAAATTAGACAACCAGAAGATTTCCCTTACTCCACCCCCTCACTGGGTGGAAAGACAAATTATAAACTGTATATAACTTTTATGTAAATTACAATTCTTATTTTCTTTTGAATTTTATTTGCATGTCACAAACAAATTATAGTGTCATATGATAAAAATAGGTTTTTGAATATTCAGTTCGGACCCTGCCTCTCTTCTTTATTTGTATACTGTTTTGTCTTTTTGGTTTTTGGTACACTCTAAACTCCTAAAGCACTTTGCCCCCCCCCCCCCAATAACTATAGTTTGGGCACCTCTGCATTAAACACTTCCAATCACCACCACTGTGAACAACCCAACCCTGCATGTTTCTCTATAATGATAACTATTTTCATAGCAAACGAAAACTGCATTACACAGAATTTACAACCTACAAGAATCTACAAACTACAAACACACCTACAAAACAGTTACGTCATGAACTTACTTGATTCAAATCTTTGCATTATTCCTACATGCGTAAAATGTATGTACGCATGTGAATCACATTCGGGTGTATATATTTAAATCACGCTTCTCTGAATATACCTTGCCAACGCGAACACATCATCGATATAACCGCTTCTATCTGCTTCATCGAACACCTGGAACAAAAAGAAAAGAATTTGGAGAATGTGTGTTCACAGCCATAACCATTAAACCATTAAATGACCGGTGTATAAAACACGAGATAGTACCAGGTGGTCTGTTAGAAGCTGCTGGCTGATGTCACTCCACATGCTGTTGTCGTGATTGACGCGGTAAAAGCCAATGTGGTCTTTGTTCACTTTGATGAGTCCATCAGTAGCAGCTGAGTATTCTGCAATAGGTATCTCTGCTCAACAGGGCACAGGGGAAACATTAGTCTGCTGTCAATATCCATTAATGAATTTAGAGATGCTTAATCATATTAATGATTAGGCTTAACACAGTTTATGAAGATTGACTTTGCATGACGCACCTGACTGTGTTTTTTCAAACATGATGGTCATGTTCTTGTTAGTGGTCAGTGAGTGCCACTGGACAGGAATGGTCCATTTGTAGCTGGGAGGAGGATCAAAAATGAATCACCTCTGAAGAAGCAAATTCTTCAACTTCAGTTCAATATTACCAATGCAGCATTTCCAGTGGTGGACAGTAATGAAGTAAATGTAATGTACTTATGTCATTTTTCATGTACCTGTGCTTTGTGTTTCCATTTTGGGGTAATATCAAATATCTTACTGTTTAGTCCACTACATAAAAACGTAACATGTCTAAACAAAAGAAGAGGGAAGTGAGTCCACCAATCAGGGTACAGCGGTCACTTTGTTTTGAGCTTGTTTTGACCTGTTGGACAGAGTTTGGTTCTAGCTAATGGAAACCTTCAGTGTTTTGTGCGTATGATCATTTCAATAGACATCAGTGTCAGACTAATTAATGACCTGCTATTAAAGACTGATGGACCGAGAGTGACACTAGAGTCTCTTCACCTAAAATGAGCTGATTAAGAGTCTTGTTCCAGAGATGATAATAGGACATCAGAGTCATAATAAATCAGGCTACTTTTACTTTCCATACTTAAGTACATTAGAAGGTAAATACTTTAGTACTTTTACTCAAGTGGAGGCCTAAAAGGAGGAACTTCTACTTTTACTGAAGAAATATTTTAGCTTGGCTGTCTCTCCTTTAACTCAACTACATCGTTAGTATGCTTTATCCACCACTGAGCATTTGCTAATAAGGTCATTTACTCTAACGATAAATCTTACCTACATTTTAATGTGTGATGCTGCCTATAAATATGTGCTCTGGTGGGACGATTAGTCAGAACACCTTACATTTTCACTTGTGTCAGGTGTGTTCCTTGCCTAATGTGTAATCCAGTGAATCAGCAGAAAAGGCTTACCCCAGAGGGTTGCTGGGCTGAGCTGGGTCTGCTTTAGGGTCCAGGAGAAACCTCTGCTGAGTGAGTTTAGCCTCTGTGTTTGTGCTGATAAGTTTCAGCACTGGGTAGCCCATCTGTTTGGTCCATGTGTCCATGACATCTGCTACGTCTTGTTTACTTACCTAGTAATAGCACAGTTTACAGGCGTGCATCCTTTAGTAGGATACTTAATTCTTACCACAAGCAACACAACAAATACACAACATTTGGTGTTTACGTGCCTATCAGTTGAACATAACTATACCTCAGCCTGGGATCTCCAAAAATCAGACGTCTTGGCATTTTGGAAGGTGAAGTCTTTCAGGTATTTCTGTCGAAAATAGCAAAGTCATGACATTAGCTGTGAATTCACAGATCTTATTCACATGTCTAAGTACTAAAAAGTGTTCTTCGTTTACCCGGCAGCCATCTCTAAACGTGTTACTACCAATCCAGCTCTCCAACATCCTCAAAATAGACGCTCCCTAAAAATACAGAAATAGCAGCCTGACATGAGGGGCATTGCACACTATCAGTAGCATACAAACGGTATTATCATACCTTTTTCCAAGCAGTTTAGAGTTAACGTGTGGCACTAATCATAAAAAACTGTTTAATGATGGAAACACAAAATGTGAAGACATTAGCAGTGCCCACCTTGCTGTATGAAATGGCATCAAACACAGAAGTGATCTCAGATGGTGTGGATACGTTCACAATGATGGGGTGAGAGGAGAGGAGCGCATCATCAACCATGACAGGGAATACATCATCGGAGAGCATGATGTCACGCTGGTCAGGCAAAAAAAAACATCGAAATAAATGAATTTATATTCACTTTATCCAGAATCCCGTATGATATCCAAACAGCCTATATAGAGATCAGCATTTAATGTCTGTTTTGGTTTAGACATATGTAAATGCACTCTTAAAGATCACCATTACATTTACAGAAATGGTTCCTGTGAAGGGACATTCTCTTGGGGGAGCCAAAAATTGATCTTCTATGGAATTATTGCATTTATTGTCAATGACCTATGGTTTTAAAATTGATTCAGGGCAGGTGCATGATTACTAAGTTTTTATGCTCACCATTCCCCAGGTGGGCTCAGCCTTCTCCACACCAACATATTCAAAGTAGCTGGCAAACCCCTCGTTCAGCCACAAGTCATCCCACCAGTCCATAGTGACGATATTCCCAAACCACTGTGGATGAAACACATTATGTAGCAATGACTAGAAGTTCAAATACTATACACTATTAAACATACTGTCCTCAACATGTAAGAGTTTGACTGGGAACACTGGTTAAAGGCCTCTGCACACTGAGCTTTCGTATGAATGCACAAATAGACTAATGAATTGTGTTCTGACATGCTGCTGCTGCTGTTGCATTGGCTCCTTTTGTGTGTGCTGCAGCTATAACTTCATAAAATATCTGCAATTCAGTTTCATATGTCAATTCCAGTGTAATGCTTTATGGACACCAATGGGGCTTAACAACCTTAGACCCATCCATAAAAAAAAAAAAAAAAGATTCAAAGGTCGTAACATTATCTCATGAGACACATCAGGCTCTTCATCGTAAAAAAAAAAGATGAGTATCTGAGATTTCCCTGTCTGACTGTATCGCTAAATAGGAATTCCAAGATAAAGGAATATGCGATTCTGGAATATTGTTCAACTTTAATAAAACTAAGACATGTACTCAGAGTGTACGCTTTTTATGCAAGTGTCAGCACCGACAAATGATGTAGTGTTCAACTGTAAATTGCTATTTGCTACATAACACGGCTTAGTCAGTAATCAGCTTATAGCTGCAGTGTCCATTGTAATGCAGAAGCCACTGGGCTTAGAGAAAGCATTGCCAAAAAGAAGCGTGTTTAGAAGGCATGATTAGCAGGATGTAACATGGTAAACATTTCCTAACCTTTCCTAACATTCTCTTAAAGGGTTTACAATCCTTTAAACTTGCAAAGGCCATGGCTCCCTCACTCAACATTCCCCCAGCAAACACCAACATTTTAAGGCTGTCACAAGCTAAGGCTTGTTCTACTAGAAATGACTTTCTAGAAAACTTTCTAGAACCATGTGAGTAGAGGAGAATGTTCTATAATAGTCTAAATAGAATGAACAATTTTAGAACAGAGTGTATGGAAGTGTGATTTGTTCAGAACAGGCTAGAACATGGGGAAAACATTCTAGGACAATTCTAAGGGCACAATATTCTAGCATTCTAGAAGAGTATGAATAAGGAAGGCATTCTAGAGTGGGGTAAATAGGGTAGAACAGTGTGAATAGGGTACAGCACTCTATAACAATGTGAACAATGATAACACTGTAGAACAGTCTGAATAGTGAGAATGTTCTATGAATGGGGAGTAGAACCTTGTAGAATAGTGCAAAATTCTAGAGCTATGATATTCTAGCATTCTAGAACAGTATGCATGAGGAAGGCATTCTAGAACAGTGTAAATAGTGCAAAACAGTGTGAATGGGGCACAGCACTCTAGAAAAATGATAACAGTGACAACATTGTAGAACAGTGTGGATGGAGAAATTGTTCTAGGAACAGGGAGAACATTTTAGAAAAATGTGAATGGGACAGAACACAGCAGAAGTAGAACATTTGAGAACAGTGTGAATAGGGGTACAACATTCTAGAACAATGTGAAAAATTCTAGAGCACTGTAAAACTGTGTATGAGTTTTGAGAACTTTGAGAACAGTGTGAACGGAGGAGATCATTCACACTGTGTATGGAGGTTGTGTGTTGGGTTAAATATTCCAGAACAATGTGAATAACGTTCTAGAACTTTGTAGTTGGGGGAACATTCTGAAAACAGTATGAATGTGAATGGAAGGGTGCATTCTAACACTGTGTGAATGGGGGAGAATGTCTCCCAGCAGGCTCACATGTATGACATATTTGGGTTTGCTGGTGTTTGATGGAGAACGTTGGTGCTCTGGCCACACGTCAGTTCCTCACTTTCGTAAGTACGTAACTCACAGCAGTTGCTGAATAATTGATAGTAGCTAGTGCATAATCACTTTAACATCCTGATAATAAGTCTAGGGATCAAAGGATTAAATGACTGCTAACCTGGTGCACAAGCTCATGAGAGATGACAGTGGCTACACGCAGCTTGTTGGATGAGGAAGACTCTGCCTCATCATACAGCAGGTTGGTCTCTCTGTAGGTGATTAGCCCCCAGTTTTCCATAGCTCCTGTGCCAAAATCTGGGATTGCTATCTGATCTGCAAAGGGAAATGACAGCTCTCGGATGTTTGCTTTGATGACATTGGATGGATTATGTTTAATAGCACTTGTAAGTATTTGGACAGAAGATCGTGGCTAAAATTAGTCCACAGGCTCAATGTAAGGTATACAAGTGGGGGAAAGTAGGCCTGTATGACTCACACCAGCTAATGAAGGGAAACCTGAATTAAAAACACTGTCTGTCAGACACACTTACCAAGTTTTTCTATGGAGTAATTCATGTCAAAGTATTCTTCAAAATAGTCGAAGATGACCTTAGTGGTGTTTGCAGCGTATACAGCAGTTTTTCGTTGTGAAGGCTGGACGTAGATCCTCAGCTGCAGGATGAGATGGGAGGATAAACAGATCATGTGTAGGTTTTTACTCATGCTTATCATAGAATCATGCACTTGCACAAAATCCTTTGAGGAAAGAGAGCACTTACGGGAACTCCTCTTGCAGAAATTCGTTCCTCATATTCAAACTGGTGCACCGCAAAACAAACTAAGTAGGTGCTCATCTTGACTGATTTTTTGAAAGAGGTTTTATTCCTATGATCATCAACAGCCTCTGTTTTCTGTTAGAGGGAACAGGTGGGTACAAAGTTCAAAGGTTAGCACTTTTGACAGACCAGTCAAACACAGCCATTAAGTACAAGTTATTCAGTTTTCAGTACATGTTTCTGAGGAGATTAGATATACAATAATCTACTTTTTAATCAGAATTTTTAAAATGTTAAAAACAAAAACAAAAGTTACAAGACATAGAGACAACCAAGCAAACCTATTACCATCAGATTAACAACACGCTCAACTTTTGCTTCAGATCACAAAAAAAAACAACAACACAGGAGATTCTATCCATCCCTCTACTGTGTGAAGACAACTCAGTGTCATGGGTCTGGAAGAATGTTTTAGCTGTCATGAAGCCCTTACTAAGAGGAAAATCTGCCAATCGATCCACAGAACAATGAAGTGGCCAACAACATTACCGAATGTGTTTGGGATTATTTGGATTGTGAGAAGAAGAACCAACCAAGACTGAACTTTGGGAAATATCCCTGCAGGTTTCTTTCCAAAACCGAAAGCAAGTTTATTAAAAAGCTGTACTAAAGAGTGGATGCCCTAAATACTGAATAAACTAAATGAGGCCTCTGTGTAATTCTGATCCTGAAAAAAGAAAAACTTGTACTGCACGAATGTATCAAATGAGAAATGTAGCTTTTGGGAAAAAACATTTTGCTGGTCCTGAAAATAAACACACACACAACATTCAAAACACAAGTTTATAGCTAGAACCTGAAACCTGCGTGATTTAACTTTGTGCAGCATACCTCTACTGGCATGTTGGAGAGAGCTCCATACTTATTGTCGTGGGTGATGGCGATTTTGTATGTGGCCTTTTTGTTCGGTTCATCAAAACAGGGGAATGATTTGCGAGCGTCGGTGGGCTCATGGTCCGCGGCTGCAATTTTCCTGTAAGAGATCATTGGGGACTTTCAAAAGCTGCCACTTGGTTTACATTTCCCACCACATTCCCACCCAGGTTTTTCATTAACATTTAATGAAGACTGACTAGGATTAGATCCTAAAATTAAATCCTGTGCCCAGAGTTTCAGTGGTTTTGGATGCTGGACACTTCTGGTGAGTCTGAGGAGTGCCTTCATTAGTAGGCCTACATGCTTTATTTGTCAATTATTGACATATTGTGTACACTTGTCACACTGCTGTAGTTATTTATCACCACTGAAAGACAACTACAAAGACAATTACAATCAAGCTATGCAACTATTCACATGACCAAGTTATGAGAATTAAATGGTAAGCAACTGTTGTGCAAACTTGTAAATCAACATGAGATGAATGTGTTGACAACATTCTGGAAATGATCTCTGATGATCTCATCGTTTCCCAGCATGGAAGGCTTTATTTATAAGTCCATAGTACTGAAAGGTTTAAGAAGTTCCAGCAAACCTGCGATATTGTGAATATGTAGCATATTTTACCTCAACTCTGTGTACTGTATTCCATTGGGCTGTGGTGGATTTCTCACCCATTCTTAAATCAGATAACAAGGAGCCAATATCCACACTCCTTACCAAGAAAGCACTCCATTGTCTTGCGCCTTACATGCCTGTGGAATTTTGCAACTCTGGAGGTTGCTCAAGTCACAGTGTGCAATAAAAAAATGAACTTAATTCAGCCAGTTCAACCGTGTGATATTCGGCAAATTACAAAAGACAATGTTGATCTAGGACTAAACGCACCATTCTGGAAAGACTGGCTGTAACAGCTCGCTGTCTGTGGCATTTGCTTTGGAGCCTAGAACTCCCGCTGCTACAGAATGCAACTCTCTGTCTGTCTTTCATGTGTGGTCCTCCCTGTGATCTGGGTTGTGATCTTTGCTCCTACACATTAATGGTCCTGTAAGGAATGCAGGGGTTGACCATATGCAGTTGCTAAGACTCTTGTGTTGTCCGTTTCCAAGCTTGAAATTCAGAGATGCTGTTACGTAAGAGAGTATGAGGAAAACACTCAGAACTATTTTTAGTAGAGGATGATTTATGTCCACCTCTGGTACACGATGTAATGGAGGATATGGAATAGAGGTGATTACTCACTGAGTCAGTGAGATAACGGGAAGGCAGCTGCAATCCAAGTCGCAAGCTCATGGAGTCTCTATAGTAAGGAGATCCTGATTGGCACTATTAGCGAATAGGTCAGAATTTACAGGAAATATTTTGTTCTGGATATCTGAAATGCTAACAGTGTTGATATAGACTCAGATCTGTAGGGGTTACATCATTTTACATCATGTTTTTGAACTGTTTTAGTGGTTACTTTTTAGGCTTTTTAAATAGCATCTTGTAGCAGTGGCAGGCAAGAGCATAGGAGTGAGTTTGACATGGGGGGGGCGGGTGGGGGGCGGGCGCATCTGTTACTATGAATCAAACTCCACGCCCTGCTAATATTGCAGTGTATTGTAGTGACGGTGTCCATTCTGGCAAAGTAAAGGTAGCATGAAGAACTTCATCACTTCATTCAGAAGCTGGAACTCTGGGTGCTTCCACACAGACTATAATGTAGTGCTTAGTCCAGTTTGTAGCTCAGTTTGAACTGCTTTTGGAGATTCTGATCCTTTTAACGTTTGATGGAACACAGCTGCCCCGTCAGATCAGTAGTCATCATGCCAACAGCAGAGGCGACCGTGATATTTTTCCATAGCATGATTGGTTTAGGCAGAAAGCTCTTTCTTAACCCCGTCTTTAACAAACCCTACAGGAAGGCCCAGCATCTCCCCACACAGCATAAAAGGGGAACACTGTTTGACCTGCTGGCAAAGCGAGTTACTCTCAGTGTCACCTTTGTTCTCACTGGTGGTTTCATATTTGCATGGGACAAAAGGAACTGTTTCCAATATTGGGTGGGCCAGTGGAAACGGTGATCTGATTTTTAAATGATGCTTACTGCTTCTGGTTATTTTATTTCTTTCTAAATAAAGGACTAAAAGGACGCCTGAGTTTCCCATTATTCCCATGCATGTTTGCATGGGTTTAGAGAGTAACATAGTATTACTTTAATGTTTCCACATGCTGCCAAAATGAAGTGACAAACTGAAAGACACAACAGTGTTAGTAAAATGTTTTGTTATTAATCAGGAAAATGAGTTTGAAGTAGATGTTTTACATCACGTCTCCTCTGAGGTTTTGGGTTGGATGTACAGTTGCAGTTACAACTTTCAATTTAAACTTTACATCATATGCAGGTTCTTTAGCCTTTAAAAATGGTTCTATACACTCACATGCATCATTTACAAACGTGGTTCTATAAGGAACCAGGTCTTAATTTAAAGGTTCTCTTGGGAACCAAAGTTCTCTTGCGGTGTGGCTACAAAGAGCATTTTTGGTATAACTATATGCCTCAAGGGCCCATGAAAGAGAAACACCACTAACCTCATCAATTTAAAGGCTCTTTTGGGAACCAAATAACCTTGTTTTGTATCACTATATCCCTCAAATGGCCATGAAAGAGAAACAGCACTTACTTGATCACACCATTCTCCTCATAAGTGGTCATGTAGAAGCCAACCAGGGAGCCGTTGAGCCATCCTTGGAAGTGCAGGGTGAGGATGTAGTGTTCCTCAGGATTTGTGGGCTTCAGTTGCTCTGTGGCCTCCACCACCAAATACTCCTGCGGAGTGTACCCAAAGCATCCTTTCACTCCAACGGTGCTGGTTCCATCTGAGCTGCTGAGCTCCAGAGTGGGCACTGCTGTGACGAAGGTTTCTCGGATGTGCAGCCACAGGTGAGTGCTTGGCTTGGTCAAATTAAGGTGAATAGCCACAGAGCCCGTGTAGATGTTCGTGGTCAGGTCCGGCTCCAAGTGCAGGTCATAGTGGAATGGTATGATGTAGTCAGGCAGGCGAAAGTTGGTCCAGTCTCCGTAGGTGTTGCTGGAGGGCTTGCAGGGACCCCTGTCTGGAGGAGGGCTGGATGTAGGGGCAGCCGTCGGGGCAGCCGTGGGGGACGTTGTCGGCTTGGTCTCCTCCTGAGAGGAGGTGTTCTTGCTCAGGCCCACCCCGAGCCCCACTGCAACACCTGTCACTATGACGACTGCACAGATGATAGCAGCGTGTTTCCCCCGGATGCAGTACTGCTTCTCTTTCTTCTCCAGGTCAAAACTTTCCATGGCGAGCAGTCAGAAGCAAATTACTCAGGCAAATAGCTTTCGCTCCACTCACAGACTCTTCCCTATGTAGCTATTCAGACTCACTCCCTCCACCAACATTGAGCTCCCTTCTCCCTTGAACTTCCTTATCCCTCCCAAGAGAGAAAGCAGCTCCGACCGGCTATATCAGAGCTGTCCACACTCTTACTCATTCATCAAATGAAACCCCTTGCACATCACCACAATGAGGCTCCAAAAAAGTAGATTCACCACGGACAATCTGGTTTGATATTGGCAAGCAAAGGCTACAGTCCGAATGTCCGTATACAGGGATCCACTGGCTGTAAATAATCTGAAGATAAGTCTTCAGTGGCATACACACGCAGGAGCCCCAGAATTCATACCCTCGTCCGGTTAATCAATAATCTACACAAGTTAATCAACAATCAGGATCACAAGATGAGGTTTATGAGGACGAGCAAGAAAAAGAAAAGGATAAGAAAAAAGAAAGGATAGGAGAGAAGAAGAGAGAAGGAGAGACTTGGTGAAGAAGGAGAATAAGAGGAGGGGGCTTAAGGGAGGGGAGTGGCGAAAAGCTGCTGCGCTCTCCTGAGCTTTCCAAGGCTTCAGTATGTGACCACTGGGGTTACCACAGTCCTACAGGTAGACATTTGTACTGCAGCTGAATGCTCAAGGTGTTTCCAGTGTGTCTAGACACAGTGCTAAACATGACCCTACCAATGGGCAAATATAAATGCACATATGTGTGCACCCCTTAATGACAGCAAAGGAAACCAAGGAACTAAGGAGTTGTAAATAGTAATCTCTGGTAGACGCCTTCATTATGTCTCCATCATCTAACTTGCATCACTGACAGGC
The DNA here is from genome assembly GCA_034552555.1 of Semaprochilodus insignis. NCBI lineage: Eukaryota > Metazoa > Chordata > Actinopteri > Characiformes > Prochilodontidae > Semaprochilodus > Semaprochilodus insignis. The sequence goes on from CM067478.1 coordinate 8,061,030, forward strand.
TTAACCTCGCTGCTGTGGTTTGGGCTGAGCCTACGAGGTAAACATATCTCACACGCAGGTCTTCAAAAATAATAATAATATTTATTATAATAGTGATAATAATGCCTCTTTGGCTTGCTATGCTAAAACAGAGCATTCATTCAGTCAGTTTAATTATATCCATAATGAACACACACAATAAGCCAAGATAAAAGAAAGTCAACACCTGGCATGAAAGCCTGTTACTCAGTTTCTCTTAGTCAAAGAACAGTTAATGTGTTTCCAACGAAGATGTGAAAGAAGCCTGTTTTACGTCAGCTGAAATGCAATTTGGCATGCAGGGGAAATTCTGTGTGCTTTAAGGACTTATCCTGAGAATAAGGATCGGGACACTCCTCTATATGAAAGGTGTTTCTTTCACCCCTCACAATGCTTGTTTCACCCCTCACAACATTTCTAAATCAACCCTCCAAGTCGCCTGCAATATTCTACCACATTAAATCACTTTATTCCTCTGGATCATTCTAAACAGGAAATGACTAATTTGTTGCAGATGGTATGTAACGTTTATTTATTCATTCATTTATTTATTTATGTATTGTTAATACAGCACACATAACCTCCAGCTTCTCCTCCAGAATGCAGTACACATCAGATTTATTCCTGAAATAATTAGATGCAGTGTTTCAGCGCATGCCATTTCTGGGGTTTGAGCATGAATACATGTAGTTGATTGTATTTATTCAAGCATTTTTAAAACTGTCTAAAACTTGGACAAGCCTTCCCTGCATAAAAATGACCTTGAAAGGAGGAAAAAAAAAGACTCATCAAAAAAAAAAAACATGTTTAGCTATGTGGCCCATCCACAAGCACGGACCCACAAACGTGAGCGGCATGCAGACCTTTAGATCTCGTGTTTTATCTTGCAGCTTGTAAATGTACACGCACACTTAATCCCATAATGTTTCCTATAACCGCAGACTGAAATCACCAATCTGTGCATTTTTATAGCAGGCCGTAGATGTGGAGAAGAGATATCTACCTCAGAAGTGCAATGTCATCCCACTTTTACTCTCTTAAGATGTGACAGCGCAAAATGAATGACAGAGTACGGTGAACTCTGAGCACTCATAAACTGGCTACAGTCACTCTTTAATTCTCTGTATTGCATATTTATCTCACTGCAGTTGTCTAGCTTGTAAATATAGTGCTTTCATATACCGAGACTGATAATTAAATGATGGAAAGAGAGAGGAAAAAGTTCAGGAGTACCTGTGCATTTAAGCCTTCAACATGTAACACGGCCTATGTTTTGAATGAAGCTATAATCAGTGGCCAAATACTGTATAATCTGGTTCATACTGTATTTGTTTATGAAGAAATGAAGTTATTCTGTTGTGTTTTTGAAAATACTGATTAAAATGAAAGTCACTGCTGTGAAGGCACAAGGCTATTTTAAACAGAAGCTGTAATCAGTGAGGAAAGTGCTGTATGGTAATTGTGTTTACTTATGAGGAAATGATTTAGTGTTTTTTTATATGCTCATTAAAATGTTTTCCATTATTCTACTGAAAGAACAAATGCAGTAATTCTTTTCAGTGCATTCTGGAATCTCGCTATAGCTCACGGTCGCCCTCTAGAGGCCAATGCTGAATGAAATGAAACAGTAAAAATACACAGTGTTCAGAAACACAATGCTGTCCTCAACAGGGATTTATTTTGAGTACGATAATCACACACGTCAGATGATTTTTAAGGTGAAGTGTGGTTTGGCTGTGTTGCATTTGATTGGTATTGGACGTGAGCAGCTTGGCTGCGCGGTTCGGATAATCAGCTTTGAGGCAAGCTCGGCCTTCCAGTCCTGTCTCTCTTCATCTTGTCCCTGCTGGCTTTAGGGGTGGTCAGGATTCTCTTAGGAGGGGAGAGCGGGCCTCTGGTGACGTTTTTAGGGAATAAGCCGGGGGTCATATTGAGTCGCGGGTTGGGCTTCCTCTCGAAGGGGGGCAGCCTTAAAGGAGATTTTGGTGCAGTTGGCTTTTGGGAATCTGAATTTCCATTGATGACTCCAACCACATTCAGACTGATGATGGCCTCTGACGTGCCGGCCATGTTCTGAGCCCTGCAGCGATACTCTCCAGCATCCTTATACGATATCCCGTTTAGGCTGATCACCGACCAGCGTAATCCTTTACGAGGAGACTCCTGCACAACTGCACACAGAGCAATTGAAGTAGTCAGATTCCTCTGGGACAATTTGAAATTTGAGTGACAGAACAGTTTGTTGACATGGACAGTGCTTAGCAAAGGTTTGTGGGAGAAGAATAAAACTGTGTTTGGAATTTTATGTACCGTAACAAGATTTTATTGCATTTTATTTTATTGCATTTTATTGCAATGGTGGTGGCGTGTTAGTGTGCCTTGCGTTGGTACGAGTGGATCAGAGACAGCAGTGCTGTCTGAGTTTTTAAACACTGTGTTCACTCACTGTCCACTCCTACCTTGCTGGTCCACCTTGTAGATGTAAAGTCAGAGACAATAGCTCATCTGCTGCTGCACAGTTTGTGTTGGTCATGATCAATGGTCATCATCAGTCCCTTATCAGTGGTCAAAGGACACTGCCCACAGGACGCTGTTGGCCGGATATTTTTGGTTGGTGGACTATTCTCAGTACAGCAGTAAAAACTCCAGCAGCACTGCTGTGTCCGATCCACTCACACCAGCACACACATGCTAACACACCACCACCATGTCAGTGTCACTGCAGTGCTGAGAACGATCCACCACCCACGTAATACCTGCTCTATGGAGGTCCTGACCATTAAGAAACAGGGAAAACTGGGTCTAACAAAGTACGCAGAGAAACAGATGGACTACAGTCTGTAACTGTAGAACTATAGGGTGCTTCTATATGGTAATTAGGACTGATAAAATGGACAATGTGATGGCTGACAGGTATTCTCTGTATACTCAGTATTTTAGGCCTGTGTGATTTGTTGTTAAAGAATTAAAATAGTTGATAACCACACAGTGACTGCAGCTTAGACACAGTTTCTATTTTAGCTTATGTGTTTTTTTTGAGAGCATTTCAAAGTCGTGTCAACATCTTTGTGTCGACATGCTTTACACATTAACCTCAGTGTTATGATTCGGCTATCATGAGTGTGAGGAGTGTGGGCCCACATTAAAGCCTTTGCAGTATAACAGGTTATAAAAGATTTAGCTGTTGTAATAGCCAAGTCATTTTGGAATTCAGCCTGTGAGAAACCATAAAGTATTATATTTTTATCATTTTACACCTCCTGTGAATTACCGGTACTCATGCTAAGAATTTTCCACAAATGTAATTTTCCAGAGACAGTGGAAAATTTAATCTGTCATATCTTACCACATTATTAAACGATTATGTGCACATAAGATCACTGGACAAAACATTTGTGACAGAAATGTACATAATAGCATGTAATTTCTCATGAATGAATAAGCATGAATAATGGCTGTGATTGGATTTGGCATGGACTGGACAAGTTTCTGGATGTAGGCAACATCAATGTTCAGCTGCTCTAGCATTAAAGAATTGTGCAGTTGGGCCAGATTCGGTGGATGCCTTCCCTGCACAATTCTGAGGAGAATTTCCTGTAGACTGGGATTTTTGCCACTGCTGGTAGACCCGTATGACCATACGCCTCCATACACCTGCAAATTCAGCTACTTCCTACACACTATGGCCTTTGGCACATCCAAATGCAATCACTCATTTTAGCCAATCATTAACATCTGATTTGGAGCCATTTTCCCACACATGGAACGAGACATTCACTGCACTGTACCCCTTGAGGTATTTATAGCCCCATCATTCTTGTGCCATCTGCAGGAGCCTGAAGTTACTACCACCTTAAACATGCAAGGTGACTCAATTTTTGTCAAAAATTTACCAAGCTGCTTAAAATTAAATTGGTCTTATCCTTTAGTTCTCTTTCCTAACATGCCGATCATCGGCTTTGAAGCATTGTTGTCAGTCATCAGAGATACCCCCATAATCACCCAGACCTACTGAATTCATAATATTTCACACGCTCTCAAGCGAGATATGAACAAAAGCAAGCTACTCACAGCTTGGCAGTTTTCTTGGTAGCTTCTCATTTTCCACACTTTCAATCTGCCTGCAACAAGCTGAAAATGAGAAAAAAGACATGAAGTTATTTAACAATAAAACATAATATGGAAAACACATGTGGGTGAGCATGTGTGTGGGCAGAGACCTGTGTTATAGAGGTTAGGTCTAGCTGATTTGATCCAGATGAGAGCAGGGGTAGGGTATCCTCTGGCATCACAGCGCAGCAGGACATTGCTTCCCAGTAAGGTTGTGACCTTTGTGGCAGATGTCAGCACTGAGGGCCGGCGGCAGCGTGGCAGATCCACACTCTGGAACGGAACACCAGCTAGGTCTGGAGGGCCAATACACGTCAGGAACCGATCCAGCAGAACTAGAGAAGATTCTGGGGCCTTACTGATGTCCAGTAAAACGGACAGCCTGCAGTCGCAAAGCCAGGGGTTATCCTGTAGGCCTGAAGGTGGAAGGCAAATTGCATACATAGCCAAATTGAATATTTAATAGGGAGAATGAAAATTGAAGTAATGTAAAAGTTCTAGCACTTATGGCTTATGCGACTGTAAATGTAACTCAGTATTTATTAAAATAATAAGTTTTGTTTAACTATAATCATGCTGGCAGGCCCTTGGCAACAACACATCCCACTTTGTGAAGTGGGATGTCATTCTCGTACAATTATGCAAGTATGTTTTCAGTCCTTCCTATTGTTTCCTTGTGCTGTAAATCAGTTCATTATGCCTTTTTTCCTGCTGTAATATTACATGCAAGTAATTCCAAGGCACCCTGTTGCTTTGATACATACATACAGTCGTCAAGAAAGGGTTTTATGCAGTTTGAAGACAATATTATTTCCTGCTAGCTCTACTGTAGGCCTGAACCTACACTATATGGCCAAATGTATGTGGACACCCTTCTCAATGATTAAGTTCAGGTGTTTCCGCCATACCCACTGCTGACAGGTATATAAAAATCAAGCAAATAACTCCATATTAATGACCATTGTTTTAGAATAGGATGTCCAACAAGTTCATCGAGGTGTGATGGCTCAGGTGTCCACATACTTGTGGCCATATGGTGTACTTCTCTAGATATCATCATAATTTAGCACTTCATTACAAAAAGCTGTATATATATATGTAACAGTTTTGGAAAAAAAGTAGTTTTTGAACAGAATAACAGGAGGTGTAGGATGAAAAACACATATATTACTCTAAACAAGTCTTGATAGCATCGGCATTTCCCACTGCTAAAAGTGTGTACCTTAAAAGTAATAATATTAAATATTTTGGTCAATAAGGCATTTCAAAACAAAACCTTTTATATACTGATATAGGTATAAGTAGCAAAACTACTACTTAATCACACCATACCATGTTATCAGTGCTGAAAGAAAATAATGCATAACGCAAAAAATGCGTAAAAATGCATCAGTCTAACTATCAATCCCGTTTTGGTTGCACCCATTATAGACGTACGGTCTTCCTGGCCTAAATCTCCTCTGCCTTTACCAAAGATAAAGGGTAGTAGGTTGCAGTTGCGAACATAAATGTTGTTTTATGGTTAAAAAAACAGAAAAAGAAGAAGTGCTGGCTGTTATCTATGGAATCTGATCGGGGCAGCAGCCCTGCTGAGTTTCGGAATTTCCCCATTAAATATTTTATGGGGTCTTTAGTTGGGGTCAGTCCCAGATGGTGTTACAATCTAGAGAGTGACAGAATGACAGTATGTGATACTCTTAATGTCACTTTACCGAAAGTTCTTTGTTTTTTTGACTTGGAAAGTAAAAAGCATTGCCCTTGTGGATGATATGACTGAAGTATCTGAAGGAGAGCTTCCTTCTCTTATTCTTACATTTTCAGTGTTGCAGGTTTTACATGACTTGGAACTGGAACGGATAAATATCAGCTGTCCTATTTTAAGCATGTAATCTAAACTGATTAAAAGTTCTTAACTTTATAATGAATATTGAAGAAGCAGACAAACACAAACGTTTCTCTCTACTTATCACTGATTGTGGGTGCAGATTGCAATCATAGGATTGGATTGCATGTGGTATTCTGTATGCCAGAAATGGTTCTAGGAAATGAGTTTTTCTTTCGTGAATTTGATTTTCCTTCACCCACATATGGAATTCATTTCAGGCAGATGCAAAATCACTTAGAATGGCTAACATTAACCTAATACTATGAATGATGAATGTTTAATATTCATGTGACAGAGTGCCACTGAAAATAACAGAAATATGTTACAATGTTGCAGTGGCCAACCTATTTTCCTGTGCAAATAAAGATTATGGATAGATGTCTAGATGAATAAATGAATAAACTAAATAATCTTTACGTTAAAATGACTTTACCATGCTTCTTATTTTTTTACTACCAGTAAATACCAGTTAATAATGTGCCATCGGCATAGAAGAAGATGTGGGAAACGTATGACTTTTGAGGTGAAAGCTCTTTTATTGAACACAGGAGGCAGGGTAAAACCAACGCCACACTGGTGTCAGGGGTGGGATACCACCCCCTCGTGGAGTGGAGAGAAATGGCACTATCACAAACTCAGAGGCAACAATACAGAAAGCACTGAGCCTGGCCAAGGACTGCACTAAAGAAGCAGTGTGGCAAAGACTGAAGCAAGGACTGCAGGAGAGACACCGGAACGTGGCTCACCAGCAGAACCTGGCTGGAGAATGGCAAAAGAGACAGCCAGCGAGGACAACTGTACTTTCTATTCCAGTGCTACAATAATTAATTTATGATGGGGTTGTCAGCAAACCATACATTATATTGTCTACTATTAAAATTCCCATACACATACTCCAAAGTCTTGTGGAAAGCCTTCCCAGAAGAGCGAAGGCAGTTTTAGCCACAAGGGATGGAGTCGGACCAAACATTAATGGCCATAGTTATATGAGTACCGATCAGGTGTCCAAATACTTTTGGACATATAATGCAATTTGAGAAAATTACCCAGACACTTAATTTCATAGAAATCAAACAGTCAAATTTCAAAGACAATATGTATGTACTAATACAGCGCAAATAGTTCTTAAAGGTGGAACTCCACTTATTTTTCTAAACGTGTGGATAATTAAATGATTAATATGTAAACAATATCATCAGGGAGGTTTATTGTTAAATGGTTCTTTCTAGAGAACCTTATAGAGTCTGTTTACAATGGTGGTGATAGAAACCAGACGTCCTCAGTAAGGTATTACAAAAAACGGTTATAAATATGCACCCTGATATCTGACACATTGCTTGTTTTGTAATAAAGATTTCAGGCTAAACATATTTTATTTATTCCATTTGTTTTAATCCATTCATGGTGGAAAGATACAAGAAGGGTATTTTGGGGCAAAATAGTACCTTAATGTATTATAATGTATCATATTAGATTTCCCACTATTTCACCATCATCAACATCAATGCACACACACACACACACACACGTGTAGATTTTACATGTATGAATTTTAGAGAGATTTAGAAGAGTCATGTGGATTACCTGCCTTTTGGCCTTACCTAGTACCACTGAGCGCTGGGGTTCACTTTGAGTAGTGAGGGGCCAGAGAGTGGTCAGTTCATTCGGCAGCGTGCTCAGCCTGTTGCTTGACAAGTCCAGGTAGGTGATGTTGCCAAGAAAACGTGCAGCTTGAGGAGGGACTCGTGACAGGCGGTTGTTGTGCAGCCCAAGTGTTCGGAGGCGGGGTGTGTCCCTGAGGGCCTCCCAAGGGAACGCGGTCAGGAGATTCCCATCCAGTCGCAGCTCATGGAGGAGCATGAGGTTTGTGAAGCTCCGTGGATGGAGGATGGTGATGGAGTTGTAGGTAAGCCAGAGATATACCAGGTCTGGCAAGGTTGAAAAGGCTCCCCTGAAGATCCGAGAAACGGAAGTGCGCTCCAGACGAAACTTCAGCGTATCAGGTGGCAGGTTGGCAGGGATTGCTGTCAAAGAAGGATTCTTACACAGTACAGTCCTGAAGAAAACAAGAGCGACAGGCTAACACTGACTTATGGTCACTACTGCAGTTAAGCAGTACCAAATTACCTAATAAGATTCATTTGACTAAATGCTTTATGGACTGAGCCCAACACCTACACCTACTGTGCCATAGGCTGCCGACAGCGAACTGCAGCACATAAATATAAAATAAATATGTTTCTAGCAGCCCATGGTCAAAAGTGACAAACCATGGCACACATTTCATTCTCTGATGGGAACTTCACATAACAACATACAGTCATATACACTTCCATATGGACAAAGCACATTTCCATACAAGAAAGGAGAGGGAGAAAGGAATGTTGATGCTAGCACTGAAGGCAAAAAGGAGGTTAAGGAAAAGAAGGGCTAATGAATAAACAGCTAAGTGAAAGCCAGTGTAACTGTACCTGAGTCCCTTTCCATTGCTGCGTCCGTGGAAGGCACAGGTGCACAAAGATGGGCATGTTTCATTCTGTGCATGGCCACCAAATGCCAAGCCCAGAAGGAGGTAAACACACAGGAACGTGTGCATAGCTCTGAGACAGGTGTCCTAAGAACGCAGTTGAGTGAGAGTATGGCATTCCCAAACACTCTGCCATAGATCACAAGAACGGCTGCAGGGATTAGCTGGGATTACTCTAGCCAAGAGCAGATCAACATGGTCACACTCAGTCTGAGGAGCAGGGATCATGCAGAAGTCAAGGTTCACCTAACTCCGTCACCTCCTTGTATTTATTACACGGGAGATAAAAAATAAAATGAATAAATAAAAAAATAATAAAATGCAGCAAATAAATAGTAAGTGTGCATTAACATGTGCTAACTTACACTCATCTTCAAAAGAATAATTGCACCCAGAAGGAGGTGTGGGATTGCAATGCTATTGGGAAGCATCATTTAATGCACCAGTAACAACAAATGATGACAAATTTAGTCTGATATGGGCAATATTTTTTGAGCTACACATACAGAAATAGTCTCTCTCAGTATGATGTTGGGCCGCCATGTTTGCTAACACAACATGCCATACGTCTAGGCATGGAGTTGCAGAGGTTCCTAATGGTGTCCTGCAAGAATCCATCAAAAGCAGCTTGAATATTCTCACACAGTTCCTGCAGACTGTGCGGTAGGGGTGGAGGTGGAGTGACGGCAGGCCATCTGGACGTGTGATGCGTTACAACAAACCGTTCATCTTGGCGCTGACCACGGTGCCTCATTACACTGATTTGTTGGTCACCTCCACCAAGACAAAATCAGGACTCATCACTGAAGATGACCAGCTGCCATTCTGAGTCACTCATGACAGTCTGGCATGACACCATTAGAGTCTTTGGTTACGTTGACGTCGCGTTGAGGGCGGTTGTCGTACCTGTTGTAACTGGTTGTTGTAACTGCGCGTGCATGTAGCATTGGTGCTGGCACTAACAGGATCACTCATGGAGGGCATCACTGCTCGCTGAATGTTGCTGACATTCCCATCAGAGAATGATATCTGTGCCATGGTTTATCACTTCTGACAACCAATATAAGACCACCGCTGACCAGACATTATTACAATATTATTACTGACCTCTAGAGTGTAACCAAAAACAATAGTGGGTGGTGATAGCGGCTACCACCAGTCAATTATACTTTCCATTGATGGCTAAGATTGAAGATGGCTGACAAACTACACAGCACCTGATGAGCTACAGCACCGACAAAGTGCACCTGGTCATTCTACCACTGTGGTGGAAAACTGGGTACAAACCATGATCTGTAATTCTAGTATCAAACAGAAGCCTGTAATATTGAACAGCGTCTGTAAACTCCATTGACTTCAAAATGACTTTTAAATGATGTTTTATTGCAAAATGTGTTTTGTGCAAAATGAGACTTTAAATCAGTAAAGATTTGAACAGAGGAATTTGAGAATATAATTTTATAGCTTCAAAGGCATGAGACACGATTTACCACCACAGTTGAAGAATGGTCCTCCTGTATGGTAGGTATTTCAAATAAAAGGAGAACGAGTGTGGGTACAAGATTACAGAAGTCCAGAGAGGCCATGAGGTAGTTGTAGTTCTCTTGAGATCGTGACTTAATTATCTTGTGATCTCGAGCTAATTAAGTTGTGATCTCAAGATAACAGTCCAGAAATATATAACTATCTCTTTGCCCTTCCAGACGTGTGTACAGGATATATAGAGTTGCATGCAGAAGTTTGGACACTCCTGGTCAAGCCGCATGTTTTGTTGATGCTCTAAGTGAACATAAGTTAATGCATCTTTTACAGGGAACGCTAATAGTGCACTTGCCTGCCAATTTTACAGCACAGTTTGATTGCATGAGGTCTGTTCTCTGTAGAGGATGTATTAACATGCAGTATTTTCACTCAGACTACCAACAAAAGCTATTACTTGGACCAGGGCTGCCCATATACCCAGACTACTCAGGGATAGCTCAGTGTAAAGGGGCAGCATCTAACAGTGAACTGAATGGACAGTGTTTAAATAATAGTGTCATGATCTGCAGTATATTATCAAACAAGACCTGTAAATCCCTTTTACACAGCCAGCTATAGAAAGCCTTACATACAGCTCAGTGAGGAGTGGACATTTAAGGAAGCACATGGTAAAGCGGCAGCAGTCCCTCCCTCCCTCCCTCTCGACGTGATCATCGCTGCCTCTGCAGCCCTTCACCGGCCTTCTCCTGCTGAAAGCATGGCGGCGGTGCTCACGCGGGAGTGTGAGACGGAGGGTTGCAGTAAAGAAGCCAAGCTCCAGTGTCCTACCTGTATTAAACTCGGGATACAAGGCTCATATTTCTGCTCTCAGGTAGCATTCCTAGAAACTCTACGGGTTTTGTGTTAAGGTTCAGAGAGCCAGCACGCTGCCCCTCTACTGGCCTGCTAAAATTGGCTTCATCCGTGTCCAGCTCGGCGAGGCGCTCCGTTAAAGTTAGCTGCACAGGCTAGTCTGGAGTTAAACTTCTCAGGCTGATATTCAGACGCGGATTTTAGGCGTTGTGGCCGGGGGTTTATCACGTAGCTAGTGTTCGCGTTGGTTGTTGAAGTGCTTGCTAACATGTTTAGCTAGCTAGCATACGAAATGCTAGTTTAGCAGCACCGGCTAGCGCAGGCAGAGCACGATATTGGCTTGTAGTCAAGCTGTCAATATAGCCAGCGCTGTACATGCTGGGCGAGCTGCCACAGATAAGTAAGCTAATGGTCGTGATGGTGAAACTTTAGCTTCCGCATATACAGTTTGCTTAATAATGAATTAAGTAGCGTTTAATGGAAAGTAGGCAAGGGCAGCGCTCTGCTGGTGCTTAATGAGGCGTAGCTCAATGGCTAACTTTAACATGGTTTCATAGAATATGATGAGTTTATGTTTTATAGCTGTAATAAGTTTTGTGGAGTCGAACAGAAACTTGGCCTATAAACTATCCAAACAGTAAGTCGAATAGCTTATTCCTTCTCTGGTCCGGTTACTTGTCTCCGTGCGCTGACTGTCGACCACCTGTTGCAGGGTCTTTAACTACCAGAGGAGTATTAGCTAACTAGCCCACAGAGGGCTGTTGGTTAATAAGGTAACTAAACTTTAACTACCAGAGGAGTACTAGCTAACTAGCTACCTAAACTTTTACTAATAGAGGGGTATTGGCCAAACTAGCTAACCAAACTTTAACTACCAGGGTGTGTTAGCTAACTAGCTAACCAAACTTTTATTAATAGAGGGGTATTAGCTGACTAGCTAACCAAGCTTATACTACCAGAGGGGCATTAGCAAACTAGGTTACCAAACAAACTACCAGAGCGGTGTTAACTAACTAGCTATCCGAGTATTAGCTACCAGAGAGGTATTTGCTAACCAACTCACCAAATTTAAATTGCCAGAGGGGAATTGCTAAGCAAGCATTAATTACTAGTTGGGCATTAGCTAACTAGCTCACCATACTTAAACTACCAGGGGGCTATTTGCTAATTAGCTAACCAAATATTAACTACCAGGGAGGTATTACCCAACTAGCTAGTTAACCAATCTGTAGGATGATTAAGGAGATCCAGAGTTGGTGTATAGCATGATGGACATTAAACGTGTGCCGGTTAGATATTGATGAATGTTAATATCTAATGCACTGTAAATGACATGGGGCTTTAATCACAATAATTGTTTTCTTTATAGAGAGCATTGTGAATGTGAGACTTCATTGTACTTGTACACATGTATACTGTAATGATTTCAGTGCATCTCGATTCCTTAGCTGGTTGCATTTAAAGGAGCAGTCTGTAAGATTTAGTGGTGATCTATTAGCAGAAATGGAATATGATGTACGAAACTGTTTTCATTCGTGTGTAATGTAACTTAACCCGTAACTATAAATCATTGTGTTTTCATTAGCTTAGAATGAGCCTTTCATATCTACATAGAAGTGGGTCTCCTTCCAACAGGGGCTGTTATGTTAATTCCCAGTGGTGCTACAGTAGCCAGTACACTCGCTGGCTGTATAAAGGGCCTTTCACATGTTATATTAACCCAGCAGCTCAAGTTTTTTGGCACTATAGCACCAGTTGGAAGACAGAGATAAAAGAAGTGTCCTTGTTGAGTGCATTTAATATATGGGGCATTTATTGGTAGGTTCATGCGTTTAATTGTATCCAGATAGAATTATCACTCACTATTTTATTAAAACTACAAGGTTGAAAACAGCTTCTGATCTGCCAGCTTCTTGTTCAGATTTCCCTGATCCACCTTAAATTGGTGCAGTGGTTACATTCTGACGCCTGGCATTTTGCTTCTTATTCATCATTTTTCAGATGTCCCTGTTTTATCTTAAATGGTGCAGCGGTTACTATAATGCCTCAGGCAGCACTGTGTAAACGCTTCATCGTTTAAGGTGGAACAGAAAAATATAAACAAGAAGCAGGCGGATGTCATTACCAGACGATGTAGCCAGCATTCATTATGATGTTTTGATAGTCTAAATCAGCTTAACAAGGGGAAGTAGTGAAATTAAGATGGGTCTGGACTGGATTAGCATAAAAAGCACAATAAAGCATGTAAAACACTTACTACGCTATGCTAATGATATAGGCATGCAACAGTAGGCTAGTTGTTGGGTAGAACCGTTTTGGGCTGTGAGAAGTTTGAGAATCTGGATTTTTACAAATGAAGGATTGTACTTAGCACCAGAACACACAAGAAGTAGGAAAGGAGGGTGAATGCTCATCATCAAAGAAGTTGAAACATGAAATGATGGCCATTGCCGTGAACACAGAACAGGCAATGGCCATCAGAAAACCTGACGGAAAAAAAAAAATCTCGTGGGGTGATGATGGGGGGGGGGGGGGGGGTGATGTGGTTCGGTAGACTGCAACATGCAGTCTCACTGCTGAAAGTAGCTTTCTAAATAATGAGCTCTTCTCCTGTTTGTGTTTTAAGGAATGTTTCAAAGGCAGCTGGGGTACTCACAAACTGCTCCACAAGAAAGCAAGTACGTAAGAAATTTCCATTGTGACTCTTCGACTTCACCACCTGGGCTTACATGTAACTGTGTTCTAACTGCGTTGTTCTGTGTGTGAACAGAGGAAGACAAAACCAAGGATGAGGGAAAGAACTGTGTAGAGAAGGAAGTCAACACAGACCCCTGGCCTGGGTACCGTTACACTGGCAAGCTGCGACCGCACTACCCTCTGGTATGAACACAGCTGGAACAGCATCCATTGTGAGCCTAAAACAGACAGCCTGCTAAACATGAACTGAACTGTTCTCTGATTGCCTCTGTAGACACCCATGCGACTTGTTCCGGGGAACATCCAGAGACCGGACTATGCTGATCACCCACTGGGTAAGGCTGCAGAAGATTTTAGGGAGTCCAAACACGCACACATACATTTAAACAGGGATACAGCAACATATAATCCACATGCTGGATTAGAGCTTTCTGTGTTTTCCATAGCACAGCTCAAACCTCAGTGCAGGGGTGTCCAGCACTTGTCATGGAGGGCGATGTATCTTCTGAAACACCTACAGAACCTAGTGACGTAGAAATTATTTGAATCAGGTGTTTGAACAGCAAAGTCACCACAGTGCTGGACTGTAGCCCCCTTCTTTATGCAGTGCCAGTATTACATGGATTGTGGAGTTTAGTCATAAGACTTGGACTCAAGTCTCAAATTTGATGACTTCAGACTCAACACAACAAAATCAAAAAAGCCTGTGACTCAGACCCAGACTTTGACTTGGACATGAACCTTGTAACTTGGAAAGATTTGAGACCCAAAGTGGAGGAAACATGGAGAGGCATCAGACAGTTATTATTCATGGGGGTGAATTTGTTTCCTTGTGTACATGTGCCAGAACTGTAGATTGTCTGCAGCAGTGTTTTCACGTGTCTGTTACTGGTTATGGCTCTCATGTTATGAGAATTCAAGTTCGCCTTCGTAATCTGAAAATCTAGAAGCAACGCAACAGTAAACCCTGACTCAGCTTTTAAGCTCCAGTCCTTCTGGAGAACTTACCAGGCAAACTTGCCATTTTCCTCATGGTAGTTAAACAGAAGAAACCCAGCTCTGTCTCCTCGAATGACTTTAACAACTTCTGCAAACCAAGCACAACATTCAACATGAAGCTGAAGTCGACTTTTTATTTGCCAGCAATTTTCCATTCCTCCATAAATAGAGCAGCAGTTGCGTTCTGGCATTTAACATCAGCACCATTTAAGGTGGGATGGAAAATTAAAAAAGGAAGCCAACTTTGAATAAACTATTAACACTGACAAGCATTTCACTGACTTTTCTGTACACTTTGTTCATCGTTTTGGTTTTTGTTGTTTGCTGTGCACTTTTATTTCAAACTAGCGGTTGTTTTTAAAGTGCTGAGCTAGTTTCAGGGCCAAGTCTTTTTTTTATGTTCCTTCCAATGCTCCCTAAAAAGCAGGAAGCATTTTTTGTTTTTAGTTATTTATGTATTTTTTTAAAAAAACATACTTTTTTCTCATGTATAGCGTAGTCTGGCATCGTTATCCGTGTGCCATGGAAGTAGTTTTTTTATTTGGAAAAAACTTTAATATACAATAATATTATACAAGTAATAATATAATATTTTACAAATTTGCTGCCATTAACAGACTACTGTATATTACCTAAGTGTTGAAATGGCGTTTAATTTGCTGAAGAATGCGTAATTACTTGTTTAGGACTCCTCACCTGACTTCAGACTTCCCAGTACTGACTCAGGACTTGAATCCAAACTTCATGGGCCTGACTCTGGGCCTGACTCTGGGCCTGACTCTGGGCCTGACTCTGTCCATTTAAGCTTTTTTTTTCCCGGTACCATCCCTTAATGGTATCTGGCAAGTTTTACCCACTTTCTCTGTAATATCACTCGAGGCAGATGCCATACCAGACCAGCTGCTTTCCACTGACCACTAACCTAAGGCTGCCTGTAATATTATGAAGGGTTTTATGATTGAGCACAAAAGGGAAAAATCATTTCCAATAATGTGACAGATAGCAGTGACAGCATATCAAAATATATGTATCTCTTTGGTGCATTGCGTTGTTCAGATAAGAGGACATTTGCAGTCTTAAATGCATGCCTATGTCAACAATCTGTTTTTCCTCACCATAAGAAATTGTGGACCTGCTGAAGTGTAGGATATAAAATGAGATCCCTACACCATGTCACTGCATGAAATAACGTTCTATTTCCTCCTAAATTGAAGCTGCAGAATCTGCCCGTAAGTAATGATGAAGTTGATCATTAGTGTCAGGCTTCTAGTTAGTTAGTCTGCTACTGGCAGTTGAGCCTTTAGAGGAGCCTTTTAATGTAGAGTAGTAAATTCAGAGTACATTACAACGGCAGAAGGTAACGTGTGTCTGTCTGTGTGTCTGGTTCATACAGTATGTGCCTTGCATACTTGTGAATGTATGTTTACCAGCTGTGTGTATGTGTGTGATAGAGAAGTGTGTACAGGAGGTGGTTCTGATGTTCGAGTGAATTTGCCTCAGTGTGTGTGTGGGGTGCGTGTCTGAAGCTTTTCTCTTGCTCACTGCAGCAGCAGAGGTTGGCTTGTTGGCAGGTATGAGGCCCGTCGTCCCGTGTGTGTCAGGCTGATGCTGTGCTGTAGGGCTGCAACTAGCAGTTTCTTTAATTGATTTTTCTCTTAACTGTTCTTTGATTATTGGTCTAATACGGGGGTGTCCAGCCTTATCCACAAAGGGCCAGCATGGCTGCAGGTTTGCATTCCAGCATTGCAGGAACACACATGATCAGTTGTTTAAAGACTGACACCAGCTGACGAGAGCTGTATGGGAATGGGAATAGCGATATTGCTGTGAAATTCTGAGGTAACACATTATATATGTATATATACACAACTGGAATGGACATTAAACTTTGGGCCAGAAGTCATCTGAAATGATCCTGGAGATCTGCATTTCTGCAGTGTGCAGTTTTATCTGTTATAATCTGCTAACATATTTCAATGTGAAGCTCTAGTTGTGGTCAGATGTACCTGAGTGACACCTGATAGCCTGATAAACTAAATACTGTATTCTATGTCAAATGCCAAAAACAACTTTAACTTGCTCATTACATTTATTGTTTAGTTGGCTGTTTGATATAATAGCCTGGGTAATGAGCGAAAGGGAACTTGTTGTATGTGTGAAATCTATTATTAGAACAGTGTTAAATATATGTTGTTATATTAAATGTTAATATGCTAATATTAAATATATGAATGTTGGTCTAAGACATCACACGTGGCTGCATCTTCCAGCAATACTACAGTTAGAAAAAAAATGGGTAAAAGGAAAGTTCTAACATTTGTCTCTTACTCAAGACAAAATCTGGCAGATGAGAAATTGTTCAGAAGTTTAAGGACATATGTTTACATATCTCATGTAGTGTTATGATTATATGCTGCTAGGCAAGTGAATTTACTGGTGTAGTAGTAAGCATCTTGGATTAAATACAATTTATAGGGTTCAAAGTTTAACATGTTTCTATGTATAGAGAGTATGGAAATATGTTGACACTTTAGGGGCATGTGGAGATAGTTTGGGTACAGTGTTGAAATGGCTGAGAATGGGGACAGAAATGTTGGGAATGAATGGAGTGGAGACAGAATTTCATTCCCATGCAGCTCTCTACAACTGATTAAACAAGAGGGGACAGGTGTGCTCCAGCTTGGTCTGAAAACATGTAGGCACACCAGCCCTTTACAGATGAGATTGGACACCTACAATCTAATCAAATCATTTTGGCTTCTGCCGCTCCTTCTCACTTTGCCCATGTCTCAGTGCTGCCTGTACCAGATGGTTCCGCAAGACCTGCAGTCTCCCCCCACTCTGCATCTCTTCAGTGATGTCATTTAATTTGCTTAAATTTGTAGCTAATTTGCTCAGTACTAATAAGAACACCACTCAGTGAAAAAGCAAAGAAATGTCGGTGACTAGTAGTTTTTGCCAGTGACTTCAGGACACGTAAGGACGTATAAAAAGCATTAAATAAGAAATTCCTTACTGTGTATTCCATACACACATGTGAGAGAGCTGAAGTACCATCTATGTGACAAGCAGGTGTTAAATTGGGCCAGAGTACATAGAACCAGAGCTTCAGCACCTTTAGTTTGTATGAATAGTAAACAGAATTTAGTGTTGTAATTCGATGGAAATGTAAATTGTTTCTAAAACAGTTCTGGCAAACCTCATTTAACGACTTCGTGTGATAAACTGCGCTGACAAATGATCCTTAAACAGTTACACATTTTCACGCCCATCCCTTTCAAGTTTGTCCTTTTTTTATTATTTTTTTTATTTTATTTTATTTAAACTGCTACATATTTAGGTGACGCATCCTCTGTGTGCTACAGTCCTGTATGTACATATTTATTCCTTCTTGCTGTTTTACAGTGTTTTAACTAGCTAAGTAAATATATTCATAATGTCTCCACCTTGAAGTAGTCTAGATTAATAGCCTGTTATTTATCCTGTCAAATGCCATGCATAACTATATTTAGCCTGCTCTGTTGCTAACTGAATTTCTAAGTGTACTCAGTCAGAATCAGACCTTTTAGTATCATTTTCATGCCAAAGCTGGCCAAACTAATGGACTTTAATTAAAACATTTGCAGACTATCAGTATTAATCACATTTTCTGAGAAATCATATCAATACCACCTAAATTAAACAAATTACACCAACAAAAATTAGATAATAAATTAAACAATAGTATTCCCTCTTTGACACTAATGGAAAAAAGTGCCCCTGCCTCCTAAATCCGAGTTAATACCTGGTCACATGCAGCTATTCATTTTCTGGTGAAATGAACCGATAGAAGCCTCGTCACCCCCAGCACTTCCTGTGGTTTTGAATGGGCTTGTCCAATTTTTTGCCATTATAGTTGTCGATTTTAAACAATGCGTCATGTTGTCCATGATCAACAATAGGAACTAATTGATATTTTGTCTAATTGTTGCAGCCCTACTGTCTTGTCTCACAGAAGTTTCTGAAAGAATTGAGGATATGTTCGCTGTCTGTATTTGTGCGTGAGAGCGAGCGCGACTGAGCGGAGGAAAAAAGACTGTAAATGTGTAGTAGCATGGCTCTGTTGTCTGTTTTTGCATGGCTGGTATTGTTACTCTGCTGGTATCGCCATTGTGAAGTGGTCCCTAATGGATTACAGGGAAAATGACAGTAAAGTGGTTGGCTTGTAGTAGCTGATGTGAAGACTATGTTGAGAGTCTGAAAAGGTCAATGTGTAACGCTGGTTCTTTCAGGTGTGTGAGATGGTGTGGTGATGGCAGTACTATGTGCTGTGCACTGACTGACTGACTGTTGTTCCTGTTGCTTGTTTAGGGATGTCTGAGACAGAGCAGACTCTTAAAGGGACGTCCCAGATTAAAATCCTCAATGCTGAAGAAATCGAGGCCATGAGAGTCGTCTGCAAGGTTAGTCCTGTTGTGTTTTTAACTGACTTTAGCTTTACATGTTGTCAGTTGTGCAAGTCACTGAGTACCTGGTGGATGCAAATGATTAACCACACAGCTGCACAGGAAGCTGAAGCATTTGGGTCTTTCATGTAGCTTCATTATTGTGTTATAGGTGCAAAGTGCTTCATGCTTATAGCAAGGAAGTGAATTATGCAAATTGGCATGTGGTATCTGAATCAAACACAGTTATACATTTTGCTTTGTAATTATATATTTAATATTTGGAGCATGGATGAGGTTTTGTAAATCAGGTTATCCCAATCCCTACAGCTTGAAATGAGAACACTGACAATACAAACGTAACATGTAGGGGTGGTATATAGAGTTGCCTGACTAGATCAGGTTTTAACTCAGGTCTTTGGTTGATTTATTTATAGCTGGCTCGAGAAGTGCTTGACATTGCTGCCATGATGGTGAAACCTGGAGTGACAACAGAGGAGATTGATCATGCTGTACATCTGGTACATACTTTTTCTTTTCTCCCTGTTATTCTGCCTCACATCCCCTTTATTGTACTCATATGTTCCATAAAACTTGTTTTATTTATTTAGTTTTTAATATTTGCGGAAAAGGTAAACTTAAATTACTTTGCTCATTGTGAAACGCATGTATGTGTATTCCAGGCAACATGCATGCCTAAGCCCTTAGACTAACTATAAGCAAGCCATGTCTGGTTGCTAAGCAATTATAATGCTGAGTAAATCCAAAAAAGAAAAGAATTACTATCTTTGAGCTAGTTTGAACACAATCTATCAATGAAACCTGATTTTTTGATTAATAAATACTTCAATAACTTGTGTTTCACAATAAATCATTAGTGGTGTTACCTTTTCAGGTTGCTTGATGATGCATTTCAAATTCTACTTGTCCTACAGTAAAACCTTTTTACAGGCTTTTTCAAGTGTTTTGCAAAGCTGTGCATTATTATTAATTTTTTTTATATATTTTATTTTTGGGTGTTTTAGTATAGCATCATAATTATTCTTAGATTAACATAGTTGATAGTTATAGCCCTTTCTCCAGCTCTGTTTACTCATACAGCTAGTGTTCTTTTGCTTCAGGCATGCACAGCACGGAACTGCTACCCATCACCACTCAACTACTACAACTTTCCCAAGTCCTGCTGCACTTCAGTCAATGAGGTCATCTGTCATGGCATACCAGATCGCCGTGCCCTCCAAGAGGGTGACATCCTTAATGGTACAGACACCAAAATATTCCCACGTGTACCGTTCTTCAAAAAATAGACACTGCCTTTAAGCAAGGTGCTACTCTAGATTTAAATTGTAAGAAGGTCACACACATCATCCAGTGACACACTCCCTCTATGCATGCGGAAACACAAATATTGACTGAGCTTGTGGTCCTATAACATCTTCAGTGTGGGCCAGAAGCTGAGCTGTGTAAGAGTTATTATAGAGTTGTCTGTATATTATGCAGTTGCTGTACAGCTTGCAGTACTGTTCAGAGGTGTCTGTGCCTGGAGCATTGTTTTTATACCTGTGTTTTAACTCGAGTTCTCTTCTTTCAGTGGATATTACTGTTTACCACAACGGATACCATGGAGACCTGAACGAGACATTTTTTGTGGGTGAGGTGGATGAGGGGGCAAAGAAGCTGGTGCAGACCACATATGAATGCCTAATGCAAGCTATTGATGCTGGTGAGAATTGACACTTGTGCATACCATGCACATTTTCCCGTAGCACGTTTTCTGTGTATAACAGCCGTTCATGTGTGCTGTGGCCTCTAGAGGTCAGGACTGCACTGCAGTATTGCGCAGCTGTTCTGTCACTGATGGGCTGGGCTACTGTTATGGTGTTTCTGCAGTGAAGCCGGGGGTCCGTTATCGAGAGCTGGGGAACATCATCCAGAAACACGCACAGGCAAACGGATTCTCTGTTGTGCGGAGTTACTGCGGCCATGGCATTCACAAACTCTTTCACACTGCACCCAATGTTCCGCACTACGCAAGTAAGAATGTATACATACATAACTTTAATACAGATGCACATGTTTAATTACTTTGAGCAGAACAGAAAACAGGTTGTGTATTGCAATAAGTGTTACACCCTGAGGCAAATTCAGGTATCTGGACATTTCCCATGTAAATGTTTCCATGCCTGTCCTGACCTGGGATTCTGTTTTGTTTTGTGTGTGTGTTTAGAGAATAAAGCTGTGGGGGTGATGAAGCCTGGGCATGTCTTCACTATTGAGCCTATGATCTGTGAAGGTAAGATCCAAATAAATAGATTTAGATCACAGTTCTGCATAGTTTATCACAGGGGCTTTGTCTTTCTGTCCTTTTAAGAGTCAGATGAAGTATGTTGATTTTTGCATGTTGGTTGGCTAAGCACAGCATATTTGTGAGAGGAATTTGTGTTATACAGACTTTTGGCCAAATATAGACCATCATGATATATATATGCTGAGCTTCATGCTCTCCGGAGCGTCTTTTGCCCACTGATGAAGGACTAGAGGATGATCATAAAACTGGGCAGCAACAGATGAGCTGTTGTTTTTGACTTTACATCTGTAAAATGGACTAATAAGGTAGGAATACTTAATGTTCCTGAATAGTGAGTGGACAGTGAAAAGACACAACTCAGCATGTTAATGTCACTCCAGTGCTGAGAATGATCCACCACCCAAATGATACCTCTTCTGTGTCATGACCACTAAAGAAACAAGAGCTGAGAAACAGACAGGCTGTAGTTTGTAATTGTAGAGCTATGTAGTGCAATAAAGTGGCTGGTCTGTGTATTTTTTTTTTTTTTATTTGTTCCCTGAGTTTAACATATGTGGGGAAAATGTGAAAAACGTGAAATGTCCAGTGTGTGTGTGTGTGTGTATGTATGTATGTATGTATGTATGTATACACACACACACACACACACACACACACACACACACATATATATATATATATACATTTATTTATTTATTTATTTGTTTGTTTGTTTGTTTGTTTGTTTGTCTTCTGCAGGCGGGTGGCAGGATGAAACATGGCCGGACGGTTGGACAGCAGTTACTCGAGATGGCAAACGGTCTGCCCAGTTCGAACACACCCTCCTGGTAACCGAAACAGGTTGCGACATCCTCACACGTCGCCTTGATGACAATGGCCGCGCTCACTTCCTAACGCAGATGTAGAGTGGCGGGGTGAGAACGCAGGCCCTTCCCCCAGTGGAGGACACATCCGCTCCGCCCCTATCACCGATCAGCCAGTCACACTGTGGTTCTCTGTTGGGCAGGAGTTGAGTGGCCGTGTGGCCGTGGTAATGGAGTGTCTGATTGGGCGAGAAGTGGAGATTTGTTTATTTATGAATGTGTCATCTGAACAGTCACATGACTCAGCTTGGATCTGATCAGACTGGAAGGCACTGACCTTTGACCTGTTTGCAGTGCTGTCACACTTTGTCAGAGGTGTCAGAGGCAGAGGTGGTTGTGGGTATGTGTGTGGGTGCGTATGTGTGCGTTTGCATGTGTTCCAGCGTACTCATGTTTGGTTTGTTTC
Organism: Semaprochilodus insignis; assembly: GCA_034552555.1. NCBI lineage: Eukaryota > Metazoa > Chordata > Actinopteri > Characiformes > Prochilodontidae > Semaprochilodus > Semaprochilodus insignis. The sequence continues at coordinate 8,083,601 of CM067478.1, forward strand.
AATGTGTTGTGTTGGTTGAATGGTCACAAAGTGTGTAGGTGTGTGTGTGTATGGATGGTGCGTGCATGAGAGAGTGTCATTCCAGATGATACCAAACAGACTGATAAATGAAATATTTCTGCAGTTTATTTTCCTTTATGGTTTGTCCTGAGCATAATCTTTGGCCACAGCCTCCTGTTTACAAAAGAGTGCCTCTAAAGATTGTTTCAATGTTAAGACAAATAATGTACTCATGAAGTTCTACCAGCGTGCGTCAGACCATTTTCTCTTAAGACCCATTTGTCTATGATCATGAGTGATAAATGTACTGAAGTTCTGTGGAAGGGTCTTGTGATCATGGGATGATTAAAAGTTTGCATTTGGTTCTCCTGTTGGATTTGAGCTCCTTTGTTGAAAAGGTTAAATTCCCTTGTGATTGGAATGATGCATTGCCAGGTACAGAGCTGTTCTCCAGGGTTGATCCAACAGTGGCAAATGTATAGGTTATTGGTGCTCTGCCGGAAAACACAGTCAAAACCATGTCAGTGGTCTGCATTCAAGCTGAATTAAAGCATATTTTCCTTGTGAATAGTGTCTGTGCAATGTTTTTTTTTCTCCTCATGCATTAGATGGTCTGATCTCAGAGATGGGATTGATGATGCTGTAATGCACATTAATACATTGGTACAAACGACAGGTTTATGTGCAGTAATATAATGCAGCAGACTTGATCTGGTGTATTTGTAAAATATATTCTTTGGTTTTCCTGTTCGACCCTTCATCTCCATGACTTTAATGGCCCAGTCTGGTGCTGAAGGTCATTTGATCATTTTTATCTCTACCCTTTGAACTCTCCATCAAAAATAGTTGGCTTGCCTAAATCAGTAGTGCAAATGGGGATATGTTTATTCAGGGAGATAAGCTTTATTTACACAAGCGAAGACCAGAGGTCAAAAAGGAGTCTGCTGAAATGAGTTACAGTTCATTGGCTTGGGTTGGCTTGCCAACAAACATAAAGGAAAGAAACTCAAATGATTAGAAACACATTTGTTTGTATTGGTCAAAGAATATTTGGCTCCATTTTGTCAGTTGGCTCCAGTCGGCTGGAGAAATACGTGACTGGACGTGTTTCAACATTTCTTAACTGTCATGTTGCATAAGGCACACAGATAGAGCAGAGAGGTCTATACAGTGTGAAAATGAACAGATGTTTCATCCTCATGTCTTGGCAGTCTGCAGAGCCTGGTATTTCCTACAGTTGTAATTTAGCACTGGGGTAAATCTGTGGCCAGTTGAGCAAGATCCCCATGCTTATACAAGTCTTAAGATAGTATTGGGTTGTCATGAAGATATAAAGCAGGAGCTTTTGCATTTGTTTTTATTAAGCATCGCTCACATTTGTGCTGTTTCCACATTCCATCTGTTCCATAGCTGTCTGTATAAGTGCATAATATCTGAAATAGAACATGTGATTGTACAAGTTGTGTGAGCAGTATGTGTGTTAATAATGCTGTGCACATGAAGCAAGGTCGCTGAGCATTGGGCTAGTATAAAGTGTCAGGCATAGTGCTTACAATTATTTCATGGGTTTAGCTTTAGCGCATTACGTATTGTTGAATACAGAACACATTAGTAATTACAAAGGGTCAAATATAAAAGATGGCTAGCTGAAGATAGGACAAAGAGTAATAATTTGGCAGGTGTCTGGCTGCTGACTTCTCATTTAGCCACGTTGACGATAGTTCGAATGCTGTAAAATAGAAAACACAAGTTACTTACACAGCAATATACTGTAAAAGCCTAATACATTTTAAAGGACTACAAGGGAACAAAGCACCTACCAGCCCCCAGTCTTCATGAGCTGAATGGCGTCATTGATCTCCTCCAGATTCACTGTGTTTGTCACAAATTCATCAAGCTTTATACGGCCAGCCATGTAGTCCAGGACTAGTTTTGGGACGGAGTCTTTGCTCTTAAAGCCTAAAATACACGTTAAACAGACATGCATTTTGTAGTAGGTCCATCACCTTTGGTGTATTGCAAATATGAATTATCATTCACCTGGTGGTCTGTGTCACTTTAAATGCTAGATTGTTTACCTCCAAACAGGGTTCCCTTCCAGGTCTTGCCAGCAATCAGCTGAATTGGCCGAGCCGAGAAGTCATGAAGATCTGTCCAGCCGACGAGCACGCTCACGCCCCACCCTTTGGTACATGACTCCAGCGCACTCCTCTGAAGATACACATAACAAGGTTCACAACCACATGCTTTTTCATGTGGGGGTGAAAAAGAGAGATCAACACACGTTAACAGACCATACCATAACAGTCACGTTGCCCACACACTCTAGTGAGAAATCCACCCCTCCATTGGTCATTTCTCTCAGAACCTCGCTGATTGGCTTATCGTGTGCCTTAGGGTTCACAAAGTCAGTGGCACCAAAGACTTTCGCCTTTTCAAACTTCTGCTCGTTGATGTCCACAGCAATGATCCTGGAAGCCCCGGCGTTTTTGCAGCCCATGACCGCAGCCAGTCCCACTGCACCCATCCCGAACACTGCGCACACTGAGCCTGGCTCTACCTGTACACACACAAGGTTGGGTTGACGGTGTCTTATTCAACAGCATTGATTTTAGAACGTTAGAATCAATTATAATTATGTTAAGTGAAGGTTACATTAATTTCCTTTGTCTGAAATCAAATTCTCAAACTTTATCAAAAAAAATCACAAATCAAATGTATTTGAATGGGTATTTGAGTTGAATGGACTGTGTAAATAGTAATTTAGTCACATTTTGTATATTTTTTAAATGTGATCAGATTGAATTATAGTGAAGTTAGAAATTGCACGATGCATTTAAATATTTTTCTTAAGATCTACAATGATATCATTGTGAGGGCAAATAGTGACATCATGATGACATTTAGGGCTGGCTTCTTTGACCTGAATTAAGCATAGTCTTAGACCAGAGAGCAATGCCAGTGCCAGTTTCAACATTAAATTTATAACCTAAGCTTTAGTATAATCTGGGTCAGGAAACTAATCCATACTCACAAACACTATGCCTTAGACCCTAATCCAGTAGAGCTACTGCACACAGGCACCGTGCTTGAGTTTTTTAGACATACGTTGCACATACAGTCTGCTCATCCTAAGTGTCACCGGGTTTCACTTTCACTGTTCAAAACAAGTATCTCCAAAATGGCAGTTTTACAGGAGAGAAAAACAGTCAGAATTTTATTCAGGCCATCTCGGGCCATTTCTGTTGGTCCATTCATCATGAAATTTACAATGATTCAAATGATGTTTAAATGATGCATAAAAGTAAAATTCAACAAAATTTGAGATACATGCTTTTCTTTTTGGACAGAGACGTTAAGATACATATGCCACCTTCCACATACCTTGGCAGTATTGACGGCAGCCCCATAGCCAGTGGAGATGCCACAGCCAAGCAGGCAAACGCGGTTAAGCGGTGCATCGTCGTGGATCTTTGCCACAGCAATCTGGTTCATAACGGTGTACTCGGAGAATGTGCTGGTTCCCATGAACTGCAGAACTGGCTTGCCACGACACGTGAAGCGTGTAGTGGTTTCTGACATCTGAGCATACCGTTCACTAGACCTGAAAGTCAAAGTCGTTTACAAACTTCACTATGCAGCCTCTATCACAGAGTTAGCCGTGATTTTCAGGTTATAAGTATTACAGCCATGGTTTGGCCAGAAATCTCATTACTTTTGCAGTGGAGCTACGAAGCTAATGTACCTAACAACTAACAGAAGCTTATAACCACCAGGTTAACTGTGCACAGTACATGCGTAAATCCTCACACTCTTACCTCAAGCAACATTAAGTTGTCAGATAGACTTGGTGATGTGGTTTCAGGCCTACTGTTCAACACATTGTTATCCATAAAAATGAATAACTACATTGCAAAGCTAAACACAGTTATAGCAACCATTTTGTCTGTTTAAATAAACAGTATATCATGCAGTGTTAGGAACCACGTACGATTATTTCAGAAGTCAGTTTTCACAATTCCAGTTGGTTAGTATTATTTGGTTAGCTACACCAGTGTTACTCAGCCCTGGTCCTGAAGACCCCCTGCCCTTTCAGAGCTCCTGGGGGTGTGTTAAAGCAGAGAACCCATTGTAATGTGCAGAGCAGGTGCCTCCAGGACCAGGGTTGAGAAACACTGAGTTACACTAGCCCAACACTGCTGAACTAAAACAAGTGAATTCTTGCATATCTCAGCTTTCTGTTTGCTCTGCCTGTAAACCTTCCTTTACAGATGCTGTACCTCACTTTACAACCTGGCTTGCTCTTTTACACATATAGTTATGTACATTTCTTACCAGCCTTGCTCACACAGGTTAGTCTTAGGATTCTTACAGAACTTGCACTCTCTACACTGAGAGACAAAGAGGGGGATGACCTTATCACCTGCAAATGATTAAAACACACACACACACAAGATGTCAGTTTGTTCCATAAGGCAAAAAACACTCATAATGGAAGAAAGCAGGAACAATCAGGGAGAGAATGGTGCCTGCTCTAGGTGTTCCGACCTGGTTTAAACTCGGTGACTCCGGGTCCAACACTCTCCACGATACCGCCTCCCTCATGGCCCAGGACAGCAGGGAAGCCCTCCTTGTGCTTCCCTTCGTACATATGGTACAGATCTGTGTGACACACACCTGTAGCTATCACCTACAGCACAGGGCAGATTTGTAAGATCATGCTTAGAGTTTTGTACTGCAACACTTTCAGGAATCATTGCCATGTTAATTGAGCACGATTGCTGTTTTTGTGCCTGTGTTCAGAAATGGAGAGTGCTGCTCTGTTCCTCCTGGTCAGTACAGCAGAGAATGGCCACAGAAAATTAGGCCTGGGACGATCATGAAATTTGATTGGCATATAAATAGTTGTGATTAGCATGTTGTCTTTTTGTTCATTGTATGCAAATTATGAGAGCACAAGCTTAAAGACCCAGTGAACCTTTATCTTATCTACTATATCTTCTTGTTCCTCTGGGCCACAATATATATGAACTAAGTATGTCTAATTACTATCTTCCCAAAGTCTAATAAATGGCTGACATATTACACCATGCTTCTCTCCTCTCTATGCAAACTGGGAGGTCCTAATCTTGGGTAACGCTTTCGTAAGCATTTCCTAACCAATCACAAGGCTGATGTCTTTTGCCCCACCCACACAAAACAGTTACATAGTCAGAGAAACTTAGCCGCTAACGCAGCATAACCAAAAGCTAGCAGGCTAGACCATCTGCTTGTGGCTGCGTGTGGCCTGTTCATTAATTTTATCTATACACCAATATTGTTAATTCACTCGTTTCTTTGTTCAGGCGTTACTTCATCCATCCATCCTATGTCTGTTCTTCCGTTACAGCGCATGTTGTGTTTTCTGTCTGTTGTTTTGTCTGTCCATTTGTTTGTTTATCTTTTTGTCAATGGCTTTTTTGTCCAGTTACTGTCATGAAATCTGGATAATGATTTAGTTCTGTATGGATGGCAGAGCAGGAGAGGAGTGTTAAACAGAGAGCTGTCAATGAAGCTGCTAATTAGCCACGCTCATCCAGCTAGTTGTCAGATAGGTCTGATCAGTGTTTTTTAAGCCATGTTTTGTCATGTTTATATGTTATATTTTTCATTTACGCTTTGCTGGATGTTTATATATACATATATACAGTCAAATTTAATCAAGTTTCATATCATACAATATTATACTCTGTGTTTCCTGAGACTTTTAAAGTGGCCAAATTGTCTGTTCTGCTTTCTACCCATTGATTGGGGTGCTAATTATGCACATATGATTAGATTCAAGAATGGGTTTATGATTAGTATTCTCACAATATTCTTTTGAAGTTTCACGGGTTTAAAGTTGTGGGCTTGCTATGGGTCTTTGTGTGTAAACTATTAATTAAATTAATTGAAATCTATTCTGTGTTTCTGAGAATTGATACAGTATAACAAAACATAATACTGTGATGCTCAAGTGTATCAGTCTTTTCTTCCACCCCTATTGTCCAATGACATTGTGTTAGTGCCAGTTAAAAGGGCGCAGTGGTGCTTCATATTTCTAGGAACAAGCTTGTGCTAGACTTCACCTTCTCAAGTTAGCACCATGTGATGGAGGAGGTCTAAGCTGTAAAGCTGACTAGATTGGATAAGATAAAGGGAAGCTGTTACAAAAGAAAATTTAATATTAGTCAGCAATTTCTGTGCGGACCCATATACTGGTCCTGTAAGGGTTTCACACTCACGCATCCTACACCTTTCACCTTTATTTTTAAAAGTGTATTGATAGTTAGTGACTCCCAACTGACGACAGAACTTGCTCGAGCTCAAATAAACAAACATTACTCACTGCTGCCCTCTAAAGGTTATAGCATCAGTCAGAAGGGCATAAGTGTTTGCCTCAACCCAGCTGTGGCAATTCTTAATCTGTTTGTTGCAACGTGAACACTGTGCCTGTGAAATCTAATGACTGTAGAAAAATGTGCAGTCAGTTGCAATCAGTTCAAATAACTGCAATTATGTGTAATTGTTACAGGCCTAGAAGAAGCGTTAAACCTTGATTCGTAGTTCATTCTCTTGAGGCGGCGCCACTTCGATCTCTTCTATCACCAGCGGAGCACTTGGCTCCCAGGCAACAGCAGCCCGGCATTTAATCACCTAAAAAAACAAACACACACACACACAGTCGGTGACATTGTATGTAAATAGGGGTTGTGTTCTGCTTACAGTACAGTACAGAGTGCTTATGCGCCTATCTCTGCCTGCACACAGAGCTTTCTGACCATCTGTTTTTGCAAGTTGAGCAATGTTTGCCTTTAGTGCAGAACATAAGAGTGATTTCGTAACCAGAGTAAATGATAAATCCATTACTGTAAGAGTTCCAATTCTTTTTTTTCTGTTTTTGTATGGGGGGGTGGGGGGTATAGCTTCAGTATGTAATGTACTTTAAAAATAAGCTCACTGAACAAAAATAGTCACCTGTGATTGAAACATACCAAATAGCATGAATACCTTTATGAGCATAAATAACAGATGTAATTCGAATTGGCATGACACATTTCTGGATGTAGGCCACATCAGTAGCATTAAAGAATAGCGCAGCTGGGACAGATTTGGTGGGTGCCTCTGGTGGAGGCACAATTCTGAGGAGATCTTTCTGTAGACTGGGATTTTAGCCACTGCTGGTATACCCGTATGACCGTACGCTTCCATACACCTGCAAATTAAGCTACTTCCTTCACACTATGGTCTTTGGCACGCCCAAATGCAGTCACTCCTTTTAGTCAATCATTAACATCTGCTTTGGAGCCATTTTCCCACATATGGAACGAGACATTCACTGCACTGTACCACCTCAATCTATGAATCCCGTCACTCACACCCTGCAGGAATGTATAGCCCCATCATCCTTGTGCAGCGCCATCTGCAGGAGACTAAACTTACAACAACAAACACATACCCTTAAAAAAGTGTTGATGGCTGAATACTTCATACACTGTCCTAAATGTATGCAGCAATGTCTTCCAGCACAATATACACTCATTGTCAAAAGAATAGTTGCACCCAAAAGGAAGTGTGGGATTGCAGGGCTATTGGGAAGGAAGATAAATGTTACCAGTAACAATAAATCATAATACATTTAGGCTGATATGGGCAATATTTATTGAGCTACACATACAGAAGTAATGTCTCTCAGTGGCTTAGGGCCGCCATGTTTGCTAACGCAACATGCCAGACGTCTCGGCATGGAGTTGTAGAGGTTCCTAACAGTGTCCTGTAATAATCCATCCCATGCAGCTTGAACATTCTCACACAGTTCCTGCAGATTGTGTGGTAGAGGTAGAGGTGGAGTGACACCAGGCCTTGTGGACATGTGACACATGACAACAAACTGCTCATCTTGGTGCTGGCCACGGTGTCTCCACACACAGATATGTGAGTCGTTTCCACCAAGACAAAAGCGGTACTCATCACTGAAGACGACCCACTGCCATCCTGCATTAACAGGATGACTCATGGAGGGTATCACTTCTCACTGAATGTCTGCAATCATGGCTGTTGGTTAAGTTAGGTACAGTGATAAGGCCCATCCTTGCTCATGTCACATTTCTGTCAGTTGATTCCTTCTGGATGCAACTATTTGTGCAACTATTCTTTTGATGAGTATATCGTCGTTGTCCAAAGAAAAACATGTATCTCCATTTTTGTCAATTTATACTTTTCTGCAGCATTTGAACACAGCATCTGCTGTTTACACTGTGAAAATTCTAGATGAATGGACCAACAGAAATGACCCAAAACTGCTTGGAAAGAAGTCTGGTTCTTACTTTAGAATTAAATGAGGTTTTTCCTTCTCCTGTAAAATTGCCATTTTGTAGATACATGTTTTCCTTTGGACAGCGACGGTATAAAAAGTTGTCTATGCAGATTATATTTACACTACATCTTGATAAGATTCCTTTACACTGTCCCTCACTGGTTCTGGTTGGCAGGTTTCTTCATAAGTGATCATCACACTGATTTATCAGTCTACTCAGACTTTAGCAGAGCTCAGGGACACTGAGATTAATAACTGATCATCACATTGATTTATCAGTCTACTCAGACTTTAGTAGGAATTGGAAATTAGTTCAAATTCAATTAACAGGCATGTTTGCTGTGTCATGCACATAGCATCTAAAACAGTTCATAAACAAGTATCGATGGTGTTTTTTTATATTGTATATTGAAGTAAATATTCTAAAAGTTTTCCCCTAAAATGTAAAATGTAGCTGTTCTGAATACTGCCTTTTCAAAACGTAAGTTGGACTGGACTAAATACTGATACTGATTTCTGTTCTCTAAGTACATATCCCTGATACTTTCCAATCCTGTAAATATCTACCTTAGTGTTCAGTATCTAAGGCATCGGTATCATATTAGCATAATAAAAGCATGTAAAAACTCACACAACATTGACTCATTAATATATTCACTAAAAAGAACAATAATTTTTTTTCCCCCAGATCGAACAGTCAGGATGTTGTGTAACTGCTCAGCTGCAGTCTACAGGGATTATTTTAAAAGATATAACTGCCTAACTAATGCTTCTATGATGCATCTGCAAGTTGATCATTCTGACTTCCCTAAAGTTCTTTTAAAGCTTTTTTCCCTTTGATAGGATACAATCATGCATGGAGAATGAGGGACGAAAGGAAAGACCCATACCTTTCCTGCAGTAGCCATGTCTTAGTGCTGTCAGAAAAAGAGAGAACAAAATACTTGGCCATCATTTATATAGCCGAGCGCCAAAGTCTCAGTGAGGAAGTTCTTGCTCTCTCGCTCTCTCTCTCTCCCTTTCTCTCACTCCCCCTCTCTTTAGGGCAGGACTAAAGAGACGGATAAACAGATTCATAAGAAAAAACTCGCTGTTCAAACACCATAAACATGTGTAATTCATTTTGGCTTTAATGTGTAGCTTATGTAAAAGAGCGATAAAGGCCAGGTGACCTTAAAGTCGCCTGAGAAGCATAGTATCCTGGGCAAGTTATCACACACACACACACACACACACACACACACACACACACACTTATCAGGGAGCCATGTATATTTTCCGAAGCATGAACACCTGCTTTAGCATCACCTGGAACCCTGCCACCTACTTCATACAGCTTTAAATCAAATTGGTTTTGCCTGTCTGTATGTATCTGGGCCTGTTTAGCTAAACTACTTCTTTTTCCTTTTTCTCCATGACAGCTGCCATCCTGTATCCTGTGAGATTGTACTGCAATTATTTTCCTGTTTCAAGCCAACTAGTTCTTAGAGCTATATAACTCCTAGTCTCAGTTTCCTGGTAACTATCACCTGAAATTTTGGGAAACGTCCATGCTCAGACGCGTGAAGAGTTTATTGCCCCTAAAAATAATTCACAGAAAGTTTTTGCATGCAGTGGTTGTTGCATAACGGTCGAGACATTGTTTTATGACACTTTATGAAACGATTTGTATATGAATTCATGGTACAATACAAAGACATGGTACAACACAAAGACACTGTTTTGTGAGACACAATAATCCCTAAAAACCTTTTCCATAAAACACAATTTTTCCATCAACATTACACATAATAAACTGAGATGACATATGTAGGTTCATTGGCCATTGTTTTATATTTGCTATAGACCCTGTGTTCTCATCACCACCGATGTAAAACCACTCTGAAGGACTTTGTTAACATAAATTGAATTATGCAGATATTACTGCTAAATTGAATTGCTGAAATGAAACGAAATACTGAAGACACCAAGGTTTAAACCTTTATTCCCCCAGTAATTACTCAGTTTAGGTGTTGCATCTGCAAGGTGATTACTGTCACTTCCCTAAAGGGACTTGATGAGGGTGATCATACATGGAGAATGAGTGATGAAAGAAAGGACTCCTCTTTATTACTGAGTTGCTTTGTTAACAGGTGTATAAAATGGAGCACATAGCCATGCAAACTCTACAAACACTGACACTAGAATGGGTCCTACTGGAGAGCTCATGATTTAAACATGGAACTGTCATTGCATGCTGCCTTTGCCAAAAGCCAGTTTGTGAAATCTCTGCCCTGCTAGATCTGCCCCGGTCACATGTAAGTGCCACTGTTATGAAATAGCAGCGTCGAAAGCCAACAACAGCTCAGCTTTAGATGGAAGACCACACAAACTCACAGAGCAGGGCCGACAAGTATTATTTGCCAAGTTGCATCACTAGCCACAGAATACCAAACTGCAAACTGTATGTTGGGAAGCTACCATCACAGTGTGTAGCAGAATTGGTAATATTACATGTAATAGGATGCCACTATTGCAACAAATCCGTTTGTGAAATTTCTTCCCTCCGAGATATTCCACAATCAGCTGAGTGATGTTATTGAATAGTGGATGCGTTTTGGAACCACATCTACTGTAATGTTACAGCACAGGGTCACAGAGTCACAATGCCAAATGTCGGATAGAGTGGTGTAAAGTGCCACCACTGGACTCTGGAGCGTGTTCTCTGCGTGCACTCTGATGAGTCTGTGCTTCAGAATCCCAAGACATTTTGGACAATTGTATACTTCCGATTTTGTGGGAAAAGTTTGGGGAAGGCCCGTTTCTGTTCCAACACAGCTGTGCACAAAGCGAGATCCATAAAAGCATGGTTGGGTGTGGAAGAAGTTGACTTGCCGCACAGAGGCCTGACCCCAACCTCAACCCCCATCTCAACACCTTTGATGAACTAGAACAGAGATTGCAAGCTAAGCTCATCTTGTTCAACATCAGTGTCTGACCTCACAAATGCTCTTCTAGAGGAATGGTCAAAGCCCCCAAAGACACACTCCAGAACCTTGTAGAAAGCCTTCCCAGAAGAGTGGAAGTCGTTATAGCTGCAAAGGGGGGGGCCAACTCCATATGAATGCCTATAGATTTAGAATGGGATGTTATAAAAGCTCCTGTTTGTGTAATGTGTAGGTGTTAGATATTAGTAGTCCTGGGCAAGACTCCTAATGCTACTGTTGTAACTATGTGCAACAAGAATAAACAACTAGAACTAGAAGCTCTACTTTGATCAGAGATTCTGCCAAATGCATAAATGCAAGGGGTGGGGGTGGGGGGTTATAAATATCTACTAATACCCATGATTTCAGAAGGAATGTTAGATAAGCAGATGACCCATACAGTGGACGTACAGTGTGTATTCCTCTAGGGCCTTTACTGTTCCAAACTCCACCCTCTTAGCAACCCATTGACCAATTGCGACACTCCTTGTGCTTCCTCCTCCATCTCGGACCACAGCTGTTTTATTACAAGCTTTTATCCAGTGCTGTAAACAGCCACATTTGCTGCTGTTTTATTACTCTTTAGTTTAGCCCTGACCCAGCCATGGCCCTGGGCCTGGTTTTGGTCTTGGTTTTGGAAATGTCTGTCACTGTCAGCTGAGGAGTCTATAATAGGAGGAGGAGAGCTGTTAGCCTTTATCTTTACTTGGTCTATAAAACCTAGCCTTCTTTAAAACCTGTAATGTCCGACCCCTAAAACTATGGTATGCCAAAAATCTTATTCCAGGTGTAGTCGAGACACCAGTTTAGTACCTGATGTTTCCGTCTTTAGTTTTGTGCTCAAGCTACAAGCCAACTAATTATAGCTTCTGGTTAGCATTGTGATGCAAGGTACTATTCGGTGACTGCTAGCTTCCAAAACTCTAAAATAGCCCTTTAATTATTCTTAATAATACAGAGCGATTTATCTATTTCCTTTCTTTTAATTTTAAGGTGTTATAAAGGGCTAACAGACTCACAAGATCAATATATGAAGAAAGTATTCAGGAAGGTAACTCTGCTAATCATCTGTTCATCATACATCCTCATCCTGAACTTACTTCTGTTGGGTTTCAGTCACAGTGTCATTGGATGCATCGTACATCTCAGTCAATAACTGACAGTCAGCAACTACGGGAGGAACCTCAAAATGTAATATAGATATGTATGATATATGACTTTTATGAACTTAAATGTATTGTGACATCAGCATAGAGTAACATAGCACTTTGAGCGAATGCTCTTTTACTGAACACAGCAGCAGGGGAGAACCCAGCTGAGCCCTAACCTCAACACAAACACAGGACTGGGGTAACACAGAAGGGCACAACACGTGGACGGTGGAGAAACTCACACACACCCTCCATGGACACAATTTACACCAAGCAACACAGCTGCGTGGTAACGTCCACAACGATAACCGGCTTATGGTGAAAAAGTTAGGAGTGACCATGAATAGCTAACTATTCGGCAATATGCTCTAGAGAGTCTGAATCGACTTCCAGTATCACAGCCGAATTCTATTCTGGCTATATAAGTGTGCTTAGTGTCAGATTGGTTTTACATAGAATTAAATCATGATAAATTGCTACTATTACTACTTTGGAATAAATATCAGTCTGTATAATTTATGTCCAGTCAGCCTCCTTAGGCTCAGTTCGCACATGCTGCCTCTGTGTGGCATAGGCCATCCAACAGCATGACGGGTACAGCTAGCATGTGCTGGCCATTTACACTTACAGTGTCATCCTTTATCCAAAGGATTAATCGCCAGATCAAATCACCACTCACAGATCACTGTGTTTGCACACAGAGGAGTGTGACCTTCACATTAAACCCATCTGTGCAGTGACAGACAGACAGACACACACACACACACACAGAGCACACTTTTGCCCAGATCAGTGGGCAGCCCTATCCACAGCACAGTTGGGGTTTAGGTACCAATGGCACTTTAGTCATGTCCTGTCAGTTCAGAGGATCGAACCAAGAACCCTCTGCTCACGAGGCTGGTTCCCCAGCATCCAGCCCACAGCTGGCCAAAGTCAACTACTCTGCTTAATAACATTATCAGTTATAAAAAAAGGGGACATACATTTGTTTTGCCTCTACAGCATTCTCGGTGATGGTTTCAAGCTTGGTAGATGACCCAGGAAATCTGTGTGCAGCGTAGAATGTTTTAGTAGCATTTTAACCACATTTATGAATTAAATTAAAGAATTTTCTTTCTTTTTTTTTGACTGTAGCATGGCCACACCTCCCATGCTTGCAAACCAGTAGTGGGAAGCTACAATATTCATTAATAACATTACTAAATAAATGGACCACTTAAAATCAGCAATAAGTTTTACAGCTAATTCTACTGGCTTCTAAAAAGGTGTTAATAATGAGCTTTACTCTGCCTCTTTTTCCTGCTGCGGTTCCAGAAAGTTCACTTTACTCTCTGCCTGCTCCAGTTTACACAGAAGATCTGAAACCTAGAAACACAAAGAGCACAGATACTCTTGAACACCAGCGCACTACAAAACTCTACACAAAACTCTGTAGAATACAGGAAGTGGTGGAGTCTGTGCATTAGTTGTTAAGGTGATCATTTGTGTGGATAGCTGTGCTATATTTATAGGTGCGGTGAAGGCCACATTAGTTCTATACAAGACCTTCACCTTCGATAGCATCCATGGATACCTCACACCACATAATCATACAGTACTAAATAATAAATAAATATCAGGTATGGCTGAATGTACCTATAAGTGGGTTAAAAATACCTCCACCTCTTCACTAGCCCTCTTGCTCCTCAACATAAGACACGTCGAATTCAGTATTTTGACCAACTAAACATACAGTGTTGAGCAAGACGTAGGCGCAGCCTTGATAAACAAGTGCTCTTCATTCAACAGCAGCACAAAAGGCACATACATTCACATGAACTCACGGGAGAGGTCACCGTTAGCCATACACTTCACTCTTACAGTGATGAACCCCCAACACCCACATAGCACCCACGCAATGACCCCACTCCCCGAGACAGGATAACACAAAACCCATACACATAAGGTCTTACTAGTAGACAACAACATAAACTACATTAATAGTCCCTTCTCTGGAGAGTGCACCTTCCGTGATCCTCCTGGCATGGACAGCATTGCTATGCCTCACAAGCTTGGGCTTCAAGGCCAGCGGCAGGTAGCAGCGAGTCACTACAATATTAAGGCCATCAGTTTCATCAGTGCTCTTATGGAATATTACAGTGTTTTCCAGCCTAATCCTTAAACTTTGCATGTTACAATTAGCGTAATTCAATTCCCTGCCTCAGAAAACAACAGAAAACCCAAATAGTAATCTCAGAAGCCAAAGGGAAGGCGTTCCATTTATATGGTTTTATATACCAATAATGCTTATTATTCATACTATACATGATCACATTCCAACCTCTTCCTTTTCCCCAGAAAAGAAACAGGCTGTGTTCATTACTGTGTTTTTGTTTTGTTAAGAATGATGTAAGATAAATGAGCTCTGTTCTGATCAGCTGCTCTGTTCTGATTTCTTTATTCTAAAACACTCTAACATGAATGGTCAGGGTTAAAATACTGTAGGTTAATCAGACAGATATATGTATGTTCTCAGTGACATCATAGAAAGAAATTCATTCAAAACAGGCTTTTTTGGCAGTATAGTTTTCATATATGGACTGGACTGGTGCACTTTGAAACTGGTATATTGTAAGGTGATGCCCCCTGTCGAATACATACCCCAAACAATGGGGGGGCAACATATCTGTACATAAAATGCACAGTCCCTCCTCCTCCCTCTTCAGTTCTTACCTGTCTAGAAGAAGCACTGCGAGTTCAGCTTCATTCACTGTCAATATTAACTCTTGCTTTTCTTCTGTTCACTTCATTTGTTTGATGTTGAACACAGATCATTGCTGAGAGCGATGGCCTTTATTATAGGCTCTTGCCAAGTGCTTCAGTCATCGTTGTGATTGCTGTTCCTTTCACTGACTATCTGTCCTTAAATGCTCTTACTAGACACTGGACCTTCAATGTGATTTACCCGAGGTTACAATATACTGACAGGGCAGCAGGGCCTTTTCTTCATCCTCTTATGAGGGACTACTTTGGCTTAACGTCTAATGATCACCTCATGAGGTGTAAAGTGGCATTACAGACAGGAGGTGCCAGGGATAGCTGGTTTAACATCATCTATCAAAACGGTTATTTCTCCAAAGTCTCAAATAATTTTGGTTGATTTTGGAATGTTTTAAACTGTAAATGGACGCACTTTGCTTACATGTGTTTATAGTATTCCATGATAAGAGCCCTTTAATGTGTTTCCTGTTCTTTTCCCAGTACAGGGCAATGCTTCAAATTGACTCTCCATGGTAATTGACCCTAGGTTACAGATGCAGCCTACAGATGAGGTTGAGAAACACTGGAGTGTTCCTTTTAAAACACTCCACAGAACTGTTAACTGTATTTTTAGCTTGTTCTGGAGGTTCATTCCAGGCGTGGCTGCCAAAATAAAAAGCTTGTTTTCTGGAATCAGGCTCACTTAATGGTTAAGGCAATTAGCAAAACAGCCCATGTTACGCCTCTGTAGTTGCTGTATTTTCTCACCAAAGTTCTGAGTCGTCTGAGCGGCCATGCAATGGTCATGTTGTGTTTGGAAGACTTGCTCACACTCTTGTTCTTCTCTGACCGTTCGTTTCTATCAGATGATCTTCCATGGAGCGCCACTCACTCAGCATGCTAAGAAGGCAACTGTGGGGAATCACATTAATCTGGGCAGGAAGGTGGCTGTTGCCTAAAGGTGTGTGTGTGTGTGTGTGCGTGTGATGTTTGTGTTTACGATGCATGTGCATACCCTTTTTGTGCATGCCCTCCTGTAGCCTCCAGTGAAGCTAAAGGTTTTTCCAGTGAAGAGATAGTTTTATATAGCTCTCTCCGGTTTTGACGGCAAGCCTGCAGCTGCAGCCTCCGGATCATGCACTGCACTGAGCAATGCACCCCGCTCTGGCCACTGACCTTCACTGGGCAACTGCTGGCCACCCTACAGCACACATTTGCACTCATATGCAGGGCATTGAAAAAATGTTCAACCCCCGCGAAAAGTTATCAGATCTGACGGGATTTCAGACGACACTTTGATGTGTCATGCTGTGTCATATAGATTTAATGTAAGAAAATATTCTGTAAAAAGAAACCCATTTACTGTCAAATAAATAGTTACACAAATAGCTGCACCCAGAAGGAATCAACCGACAGGAATGAAACTTGGTGGGTAGGTTTGATATTGTGAGACATGCGCATAATTCATGTTTCACGCTCTGCTGCACGTGATGTAAGCAAGCTAATTGCTGTACCTGACTGACCCAACAGCCATCATTGTGGACATTCAGCGAGCAGTGATGCCCTCCATGAGTCATTCTGTTAGTGCCACCACCATTGGCAGGCGGTTGCACGACACCGACAGCTGCTTTAACACCACATCAATGGTGTCACTTCACCTCCACCCCTACCGCACAATCTGCAGGAACTGTGTGAGAATATTCAAGCTGCATAGGATGGATTATCGCAGGACACCAGACCTCTGGCATGTTGTGTTAGCAAACATGGCGGCCTGACACCATACTGAGAGACACTACTTCTGTATGTGAAGCTCATTAATGTTGCCCATATCAGTCTAAATTTATCTTATTTTTTGTGAAAAATTTTTAATTGTTTGCCAAAAATAAGACATAGAATAAACAAACAAACACATTGACGCGCCACAATAAATAAAAATAAATATATAAATAAATAAGAATACATTAAAAAAGATACAATTTTGCACTACACAGTGCTTCATGTCTGATTAGACAAATCTCTAACAAAGTCAATAGCATCGGACCACTGTCGAACAGTGGCTGCCCTGGCATGATGTAATCTGGCAGTAATTCGCTCTAGTATAAGAACATCCAAAAATGTATGTATAAACACAGGTTTTAAAGGTACACCCTGCTCAATCCTGAATTTTAAGATTTTTGGCAGCCGCACTAGCAGCCATTAACACTTTTTTCTCCCGGATAGTCATATTAAAAGCAGAATCCTCTCCAAACAAAAGTAAAGACGGAGAAAAAGGAAATTCCTGATTCAACAAATAAGTCAGCATGAGTATTACAAAACCCCAAAATTGTTTGATTGGAGGACACTGCCAGAAAACGTGCATGAACGTACCGGTAACACCCAAGGAGCATTTATGGCATAATCTAAATTTATTGTTCCTGGTAATCTTTATCTTCCCTCCCAATGGCATTGCCATTCCACACTTCCTTCTGGGTGTAACTATTCTTTTGATGTGTTTGAGTGTACTAACTAATAATGCAGAAACCAACCCCTGTGCTGTGGAAGCTGATGATACAAGGCTGTAAGGTAAGAGCAAGATGGTGACTTGCAAGGGAAGCTATAGAGTAGCCAACAATAGTTTTAAAGGCATGTTCAGTGGCTGATACTGGAGCGATACCGATATCAAGAGCTCTATATCAGATATCTGGCCTGTATGAGACAAGAAAGAAGCCATTCCTGAAACACATTAAAGAACATCTGGAGTTTGCCAGAAAGCAGCAGAGTGATGAAATGAGAGTGGGATCAGTGGGATCAGGTTTCGTAGTCAAATGGGACAAAACTTGAGCTTGTTGGCTGAAATATAAAATGCTATGTGCAGCATCAACATACCTCTGCATATTCCTAAACAAGCACCATGCCAACAATGCTTGTTTTTCAGGATGTAGCATTTTGCTTAAACCAAAGGACTGACCGAGGGTGCGACTACACCAGAATGTGAAGTTTTTTCCTCAGTAACTCCTGTTATGTAAGACCTGTCGTGAATCCAGACAGTGCTGGAAGCCCACCAGTACACACATTCCGTTATGTGATTGTTCTGGGGGTCTACAGCTACCACGAATCCTTGAGCATATAACTCTGGCATCTAGGGGAATGTTAGTCAAAACTGCACAAGCCATGTAGTTAGAACAGCAAGAATTAGTGACTAAACGTTATTGGATGGAGATATACATGTGTACACATGAGGCTCCATAACATGCAAGTGACTGTGATGTTTTTTGTGTTTGCATAGGATGCATTTCTCTGGGCATGTTGTCACATTGTACAGCCCTGCTTGGGTCTGAGGCAAGTGTGTGGTTATTCAGGCATGCATCCTTATTTACCCTGGAGAGTTCAAATCCAACGCTTGGCTTTCATTACCAGGGGTATCAGGGGTGTTTTCGTTTTGGGTTGAAGCTAAATTCTGCAGGGTGGTATATATCTGCAGGACCAGGATTGGGCACCATCATGTTTAAACACAAAATGCTGAGAACGTGTAACCTCCTCCCGTGTTATGTTCTGGTTGATCTGTAGAGGCTGCTGATGCATGCACACACCCACACAGTACAGGTTACAGTTCACAGAACACCCCAAAACAAACCAGTCATTGTAAAGTCATAAGCAAGTGGCCATTACATATAGAGGTAGTACTAGAAGTTCCAGTAGTGAGTGACTGTAATGTAACTGACTGCTTCATCAGACTGCTTCACCACACCAAACCTCTGATTTCATCTTTCAGCTTCCTAAAGATCGCAGTCCTTAATGTGTACAAACACTGAATTACACCTGTGCAGTGTTCAGTTGATGCATCTACATAGACTAGTCTGTCTGTGTTTACACAGACAGTGGACAGACTAAAGTTCACATAGCTCTTGTTTAGGACAACATACCAATGAAAACAAAGAGCTGTCATTGATCTCTATTTTTCTGTTGGATGAATTTTTTTACCTTATTTTCACTTCTACCTTTTTTTGTACACATTTCACATTAAATATGATCAGATCTCTTTCACCTAAATGAGCTACCAGCTGGAACACTCAGTATTTGAAGTAGTTTAAACCAGCTTAATAAGTGTAAACAAGCCTCAGTCACAACTTCCAATTGGTCATTTACACTGTAAATATGTAAACCTAATATTTATATCAAGCAGCACAGACTCTTCTTTAAAAACATCGAACCTTTATTTAGATTCCCAAACATTTTGAATTGTAGCTACAGAGGTAAATTGAACTTTCAAATACATTTCTGAAAAATTTCTTCCAAAAGTCTGTAAGAAAATACAGCACGATGGCAACAGCAATCATCCAAGTTGTGGCACAAAGAGTGACTGATGAGGTATGAAGGAACAGTAGCAAACTGAACTGATGCCTGTTTGTGCTTGAAAGAAAACAGCAAATGCATTATTTCGGAGAATTACAGCAATATCTATACAGTACATCTGTGCTGCAGCCGCAACACAACCAGCCCTGCATTCTGAGATCAAATTTACGGGTAATCAAATTCAAAGATATAATTTTATAACTGAGGCAGGAAAACATATTCACACAGAGCTGCATATGCAGCGTAATCATATAAAGAGCAGCTTAACTGATTTTCACTTCAAGAGTTGGATTTTCACCCCATTTTTAAAGATAAATATTATGCAAATACTGTACATATCAAGCAAGCATTGTCATAACCTTCATCTAGAGCACGGTGTCATAAAATTAAAGCATTTAAAAAACTGTACTTGCTTTGGCATAGCCTGTTTACCAGTTTTGGCACTGCCAGAGATACAGCATTCTAGGCAGTTAGTATGTCATTTCATAAATATGTTTGAATTTACAATTATTAACACAGCATAATAACATCCCAAGCTCCAAATGATATTAGTAATGAATGCATAATATTATTTTCCACAATAAATATAATTTGTGTTTCTTAGCAGGACACAGAAGGATTTGATGGTACTTGTAAGGGGGTTAATGAGAATGCACATTCTAATCGCAAATTCTTACACCTGCACTTTTACCATTGAGTTTTCATCGCTGTGGTAGGTACAGGGACTGATTAACCTTCTCCAGATCATTCTCCAGTCGGATTTCCAGAGAAAGGGCCAAGGTGAAGGTTGCCCTCTAGTGCACTTGTGTGGAGAATGCAGGAATGACTAGAAGGGCAATGAGGTGGATACATCCAAGCAACTATATGCAACATTCCACTTTCAAAAGATAGTATGACTGATATGTATCCATCTATTTAGTGCCAATCTTCTTTTTTCCTTTAAAGTGCATTCAAAGTTCTTTAACATCCATGCGAGTCATAAATATGCATTCGCTCACAGTCAGTATAAATTCATAGTCAAGGAAAGCATGCATATATCAAAAGCACCTCACTTAGTGCATACATGAGAGTAAAGATTCCTTTGCTACAGGAGACCTCTGTAATCAAGTCCCATCCCCAAAGACACGTACCGTTTACTACAACCCTGCATTACAGTGCCTTGTAAAAGCATCTTTATGTCCTGCAAAAGCCTTAAACCACCCTTTAATTTCCAGTCAAAATATCCATCATGTGCAAGTTATCTGTTTCTCAGGAGATATTTCTGATATTAGGACAAAATGTTTAATAGGCCCTATGACAAGAGTTTCCATAAGAAACAATATAAAGGATACAGAGAAAATGGGACCCCTATCGACTGTACAAGACCTGGCAGACCACCAAAACTGTCCTCATCAGATAAACAGTGCTTAAAGAATTCCTATTTAAAAAGAGAAGACAAAATGAAGCTCATTCACTTTTGCTTCAGATCTGAAAACTTCCACAGGTGCTTCTGTCCATCCTTCCAATGTGAGAAGCTATGGGTCTGAAAGGATGTGTTGCTGTCAAATAGCTCTTACAGAAAAATGAATATGGACAAAAATAGAACACTGGCAGATCAAAGACCACAAATTTGCAGCCTGCAAATCTAAGTAGCTGCTGGTGTTGTCAGAACAACAAACTGCCCACAAACTGCCCACTTCCAGACCTCAACATCGCTGAATATGCTTGAGGTAATTTGGATTGAATTTTGGAGATTTTGGAGAGCAAAAAAATTCCTGGAAAAATATTCCTGCAAAAATATTCCTGCAAATTTCTTTGAGATTAAAAGGGTCCTGAAAAGACTGAAACTGTAATAAAGGGCAAAGAGTAGACACACTAAATACTAAAAATTATACATGTAGTTGTTGTAGTGGCTTCCTATACATCCTTTTGCTTATTTATTTTTTTAACTTCCTTTTCCTGATGCTGCAGAATCAATAACTTGTACTTGATGGCTTTGTTGACAGGAAATTTAATAAAGGGTAAAGGTGGTCTTTGACTTTTGCACGGTACTGCAGACTTTATTTAAATCAACAAAACAAAACCCTGCATCTCTAAAATTATTACCTAAAGTTAAACTTAAAGTTAATGTTGAATTTAATAAAAATGAATGTAATTAGATTTTATTCCAAGTAATTCTTGACCATGCCTACTGGTCCATTTATCCTGAAATGTTCACACATAAAAGGAAAACTGGCGTTTTGAAACGACGTTAAAAAAACCTTAAAATCTAGAAAAAAAAAAGTTAGGAGGTTTTGATAGAACACAATACTTACACTGCAAAACACCCCAATACTTTTTCAAGGCACTACAAATATGTACGTAGTTATTTGAGGCTGTCACAGACCCAAAAACACCATTCACAATAATTCTCTCAAGAGACATTCATTAAGCTGATCTCTGTTAGTGTGGGGCTAGACAGAAAGAACCTCTCTCCTTCTGCGTCCTTCCATTGCCCCATGTCTGGCACTTGTTTAGCCTGTGCATCCGTATGCCTGTCCTGCCTAGGCCTTTACTTCTGGATATAGATAATGACAATGCACAGTGTTCCCACAAGACCGAGGGCCTGGATGCCGAGGAACCAAAGGAGCAACCAAAAGAGCAGGACCACCACAGGCTCTACAATCTTCTCTCCAAAGTAGAGCTGTGTGAAACCTATGCCTCGCAGGCACTTATTCAGCTCTCCAAACAGCGTGCCCAGCCTCTCACAGTCATCCACCAGTGCTGCATCCGGTGCAGGATCTGCTGCGGGCTCTGGTTGTGTGTTGGAAGTGCCTGGAGGTCGCATTCTCGCTCTGAGGTCGTTCTGAGAAGTGAAGAGAATATTCGGTAAGAATGTAATTCCAGGCACAAAGAAGAGCTTTTCTGCAGGAAGTAGAAAGGAACAGAAACTCAAAAAAATTGGGACACAAGGTGAAATGCTAATAACAGAAAGTATTAATAAAGTGATTAGTATTAAATGAAAAAAATGGAAAAAAAAAAAACCCCACAATATTTATGAAGTTATTTAATAAGTTCCACATTTGATGTGTAGCAGCGTATTTTAAGAGAAGTGAGTTTACCACTGTGTTTCTTCACTGTTTTCACTTAATGATTGATCCACATTTGAAATCAGATTTTTGCCGTTCTAATGTCAGTTAGACGTTCAGGTTGTCAGTTGTGCAGTAGCACAGGGCACTTCACTAGCGTATTTTGGGCTTCATAATGTGCCACAAGACAGGTCTGGACTGTAGGTAGGCCCGAGCTCCCTGATAACACAGCCATGCTGCTGTAACGCTTGCAGAACATGGCTTGGCACTGTCATGCTGAAATAAAACGACTTGGCTAAAACAAGACATCTAGAAGGCAGCATATGCTGCTCTGGTTGTCCATGCCGTGGACACTAATACACCCCCATACCATGACAGACTGCCCTGCCTTTTGAACTTGTCACACAGGTAACAACCTGGATAGTCCTGTTTTTCTTATGCCTGTAGAACATAACAGTTATTTCAATAAACAATATGAAAACTCATCAGACCATAATACACATTGCCACTGGGCCTTCAGATTAACTCGACTTCAGATTAGCTGATTAAACTGAACTTGACACTGTACTTAAAATGGCTTCTTCTTCCTGCATCGAATTCCTGCTTGGAATCCAAACACATGAAGAGTAGTTAGACTGCCCAGATTGTATTTACAGGCTCAAACTGATTTCACTGCAAACAGTTTTAACTTTTAATCCTATTTACAAAGGATTTTAGATTAATTTCATACAACTGAATTTTTACTAGTCTGCATTTAATACCTTTTAATACATTTAATACAAATTTTCACATATAGGAAATAAAATTCCTGATATTCTGATACAAGATATTTACTAGTTGAAAATGAATTCGTATGAAAATAGGAAATAAATAAAAATAAAAAATTGAAAAAAAAAAACCAGGAATTAAAAGCTATCATAACTGTAATGGTTACTGTAATTATAAAGAATTGAAAAAAGACTGCTTTATATTATTATTATTATTCACTTGTCAACCCTTAAAATTCATACCTCTGTGAGCTGTTTCTTTTTTTAAGCTTCTTATTTAAGCCTCACCAGGCAGGTTGTTAAAGGGAACAAACTTATATAGATTTGGATTTTGATTTGCTTTTGCCTACGGCGAAATTTATATTTAATGTACTGCACTTTTGCGGGGTGTAGCAAGTTTCATGAATCTGGCTCATTATGTTTTATGATGTTTAAGTTTTGGGTTTGATAAGCTGTAGAAATGCACTAACAAACCTATAGCGCTTTAAAATGCGTTTATTTAGCCTTTCTCTACCTTCAATAAAAAAAGACAACTAGACAACTGTGTCATCTGGGCGCCAATCTAAAACCTCTTTCTTATGAAGCACGCATTGACCCCTATTAGTCCTTTATGTGTCTTGGGCAGGGTAAATACAAACAAGTCACAGACTGCCATATGATTGCCCAGGCCACTTCAAGAAGAGTTTAGAGACGCAATGGACATGCAGACTGGATACACTTCCTCCTTTCACTTCTTAGAAAATGCAAAACTGCACAGAACGAATTTTCCGTTGTGCCCGGCATCATCTCAGGAGAGTGTGTGTTCATTTTTTCTACTTCATGTCCCTGTAATGGATGGTAAAAGGCCTGATGTTGCAGGGCCAATGCGTTGTCCTTTGCCATCCCCATATGAGGCTGTGGTTGAGGTCAGCCTTCTGGTTGAGGTCAGGCTTGGGGTTATATTGTACATCAAGTTAAAGATCAGGTCTTTGGATTAGAGTGAGGCTGGGTTTAGGTATTAGTTTAATTTTAGACTTATGTGAGCCGTCGTATATAAATATGTGCGGGAACATGCACGTCTCTATGTGTGTTTATATGGATCATCTGAGTTTATTTATGTGTACAGTATATGACGAGGAAGTGAGCTATATTCTGTTGCTAAGCTAGAAACCCAAACAAAGACGCAGCAACAGGTTCAGAGGTGGAAACAGGTGGTGCAGCAGTGAAGCAGAGGGGTATTTCACAAAGCACGGCCACTTATTAGATCAGATAACCTGTTATTCTCAATAAAAAATAGTTTGTGGAGTTTCTAAAACTCTACAGGAGTTTTTTTTTAACGTGGCTTCTGCTGAATAATTAAAGATAAATTACACTATAGGTTGTGTTGAAATTGAATGAAAAGCTGATTTAGGTGGTGCAAATGATTACATGATCAGCGCTATTTACTTAAGCCATGAACCAGATGATATCAGTTTCAGAGCTCTACAAAAGGAAGTCAAGAAAACATGTTAAAATACAGCTAAAATGACCACATATGGTACATGTAAGGTAGAAAGGGATTCAAAATGCTGATTCTACATCAGAAAAAAAAACATAATCTAGGACTAGACTTAATCCTGGCCTGTAAAATTGGGTCTATTGTTAATGTTACTCATCACAGAAAAAATAGATGCACCCAGAAGGAGTCAACCGTGTCGTCTCGAATGAGACTTGGTGAGTGGGTTTTAACATCATGAGACAGACAAATGATTAAAGTTTCACGCTCGACCGTGCATGTGATGTAAGCAAGGACGTGCCAGCACCATTGGCAGACAGCTGCACGACACAGAACTATATGCACACAGACCGTTACAATGACTGCCCTTAACACCACATCAACATCGCCAAAGACCGCGATGGTGTCGTGCCAGACTGTCATGGAGTGACTCAGAATGGCGGCGGGTCATCTTCAGTGACGAGTTCTGCTTTTGTATTGGTGGAGACAGCCAACGAATCTGTAAGGAGGCACCGTGGTCAGCGCCAAGATGAACAGTTTGTTGTCACGTGTCACACGTTCATAAGGCCTGGTGTCACTCCACCTCCACTTCTACTGCAAAATCTCCAGGAACTGTGTGAGAATATTCAAGCTGCATGGTATGGATTATCACAGGACACCATTAGGAACCTCTACAACTAGAACCGAGACGTCTGACATGTTGGCCGACACCATACTGAGAGACACTACTTTTGTATGTGTAACTCAATAAATATTGCACATATCAGTCTAAATTTAGCATAATTTATTGTTCCTGGTGACCTTAATCTTCCTTCTCAACAGCATTTCAATCCAACACTTCCTTCTGGGTGCAGCTATTTTTTTAAGATGAGTGTATTTACTGCCTCTAGTTGGTAAGCACCAGGGCAAAAACACACTCAATGCAACACGTTCAAAGTCATTTATCATGATATAATAAAATATTATCATAGTGGCCACCCCTAGCTGCCATATTTATATCGCATATCTCACAGGAGACAACACATTTGAACTTGTGACCGGAGTGATAACACAGTGGCTCATATTTACCGCTGATAACCCCCACTATTGATTGTTTCTATTCATATAGAATAGCATGTCTGACAAGTTGGATATGGTACCGGCACTGGCTGTAGAACCCTACACACTCAAAAGAACTATTCAAATGCGTCCATTCTTCTTTGCAAGGTTAAATGATTCTTCTCTGTGATGGAAAACCTGTTGTATGTGGTGTGTATATACTTCCATGTCGGGTGAAAATTTTAAAGGAGCCATTTGTAAAAATTATGCAACCTGTCGAATTCATACTCCAAACAATTATCAATTCAATGTTTTTATATATATTTTGTGTGTGTGATGGACTTTAATTAGGCAAACTTATACTTTGCTGTTTCCCACCAATTACAACTGAACACTTTTCTGCATATACAGTTTGTGGCATGTGGCTGTCCACTGAACATAAAGCATGTTTTACATACAGCTGGGAAAATTGGGATGAAGTCGGTTAATCTAAAAAAAATACTATACACAAGGACGCATCACGTACTGATATTCATCTGATGCAGTGTAACGTGAATACAAGCCAAAAACAGACAACAGCACCACATGAAGGACACGCCATATGTTACTGAGCTGCTGCTGCTTAAGTCTATAATCAGGCAGCAGACTCACTGACAGCCACATTAAGCCTTGTTTACATGAAGAACTGTCTGAAACAGTTGCAGACAGAGGCGTAAATCAAATAAAAACGCATTAGCATCGACACCTATGTGCCATTTTAACTCGTAAACAGGCTGGTGTCGTTCTTGGGACGGACAATAGTCTGAGGGGCAGCGTTTCTAACTGCTGACTTGTCAGGACGGAGCTGCTCACCTGCTCGGCTGCTGCTGCACAGCGGTGCGGGTACCTCCTCGGACCTCCCGCCTCCAGCAGAGCGCGGCGATGTATCACCGTGGCGTCATTCGCAGTCGGCAGTTCACGGGACATTTCTAGGCTGTCCACCAAAGTTTTAGACCTCTGTGAATTATCCGAACTGTGAAACCGGGCCGAGGGCGCTGAGCTGAGCGCCGTTTGACTTGCTTTGCTTCCGGTCTTTCCTGTCAAACGAGGCACGCCGTGACGTCACCGGCGTTGTAGCTGAAAGCGAAGTGGCACATTCAACAACCCGAAACGGCTTTAAAACAGCAGCTTACAGCTACATAGCACATACACGGTGCTTCATACACCTTAAATGATCAGTAGCTCTGTTTAATGTATGTTTATACACTGTGTTATGGTTAACGTTCCGGTTTAGCGGAAGTTTCGAAAAGTTGCACTACATATCCAACACTTTGCTATTCTGTCTAACGTTAGCCGTTCAAGCACACAGCTAGCATCACTTCAGAGGCTGATAGTCGAGACGACTTTGAGTTGACGTAGGAGGGTGTGTGTAGTAGTTTGAGGATAGAGCAGTTGCCCTACAAGTCGTTTAGCTAGTTAGCTGAGCGCTCTGGCCGAGCTGTTGGCTAGTCGGTCTGTCTGCTCCATATGAGGCCTGTGTTGTGAATCAGCCAGAATGTAAAATGGCGACTGCGGAGCCGGTGAGTCGAGCCGTTCGTTACTCTTAACGCCGTTTCTGTGTTTTTTTCTAACCACTGTTCGGCGAACACAAGTCGGTCTCGCAGTAGTAATGCGTGTATTGCTGGGTTTGGTCTAGAAAAACCCCGCAATATCATCTACATTCACACTTTAGTAAAGTTAATCGGATTGTTTGAATGGGATAGCAGCAGGTCTCCTAACGTTAACTCCGCTAACTCAGCTCTCCAACAAGTTAGGCTGAGTACTTTGGCTGGCTTGTTTTTGAGAATAGCTTTGGCTCTTTTTGAGTAGCTAGCTAAGCTGGTTACGATGTTTCAGATGTATATTTGTCAGTAGCTTCAGTGGTCTGTACATACATATTAATGTTTTAACATTCCGTGTTGCATTATTGCATGCTATTCCAGATAGCGTTGTCAACAACTAGCAGCAGATAAGTATTATCATGATATAACGTTAGCTAGCTAGCATAGCTGCTTTCTGCCACTTTTTCTTGTTAACGTTAACTTAAACATATAATCAAGGAAGACCTCGGGGGGGGGGGGGGGGGGGGCAGAGCAGGCTGACAGCTGTAACCCACACTCGAGTGACCTTAACCGCCACGACATCTGTAGTTAACTGTCCAGTCCAGAGGTTCCTCTCTGCAAAGCTTACAGGCATCAAGCAAGCTCGGCTGAACTGAACTTTACTCTCGAGTGGGTTGTCAGTTCTGGCACGAAATAAAACCTCTAACCGAATATGGCGTTATTGAAGTAGTATTAGTTCTCGTTTTTGTGTTTGCTCCAGCTGTTGACTGGGTTCTGGGTTGAGGGCCCTGGTTAATGCAGTGATTCATGTCAACACAAATGTGGCCCAACACATTTTGACACAGCCTTCAAACCACTTTACGCTAGATGCTAGCCTCAAGATGAAGGCACGGTTTGATGAAGCGTGTGACTGTGTGATACTAGGCTGTTCCGTACACTTCTGATTGCCCTTTAATGTTGTTTTTTTGTTGGTGTTCGTGTTCTCAAGGAAATCATCTCAAATCCATCGAAGAGTGAAGAGGAGAACTCTGAGGAGACAAGCCAGGAGATTGTCAGCCCTGAGTGCTATATTAAACATCCACTACAAAACAGGTGAACTGCCCGCAACGTAACAGAGCACTGGCCTGGTTTTTCATATTAACATACTTTGAATTTTGCACAGTCTGATTTTTCTTCTTCTTCTTCCTGTTCTTCTTCTCCTCTCTCTCGCTCTCTCTCTCGCTCATATCTGGGACTGCTGTTGAGTATTGGTTGTATTGAATTGTTTCTTACATGCTTGATTTCTGCAGATGGTCTTTATGGTTCTTCAAAAATGACAAGAGCAAAACATGGCAAGCAAACCTGCGGCTGATTTCCAAGTTTGACACCGTAGAAGATTTTTGGGCGTAAGAATAATGCATTACCTCTTTATTCATTTCATTAGCAAACAAGACCCTGCCTGTGTTTACACGCAAAGATTTTAGCTTTAGCCAATCCGATTGAACTCAGTCTTAATCTAATGAAGTATTTTTTATGTATGCTCTGTATAAAAGTTTGCTGAAAATCTCCATTTTATCCAAAATTATGCACATGCATTGAGTACCACTTAGCATAGACATTACTGCAACAACAAGCATCACGTGAGACAAGAAGCTGTATCTTACCTGAGTTTCCAGTTGGTTCCAGTTTTTTTTTAATTGCTTTAAAATGATGTCTGACTCTGCTTCACGTGCACATGCTAGAGAAGGTTCGAGAGGAAGGCCTGATGTCCTGCAACATTCTGAGTCCCATTGCCTTTACTATTTTGGCTCTTAGTCTTGTAGATTTGAAAAACTTCCATCTGGTTTTCATTTGCTGTATAGTTGGTGTAACTCGTTTGTCATTCATTTGTTCACATACTTGTCTGAACGGCTCATTATTGCATTTACATTTAAAGCATTTAGCAGACGCTCTTATCCACAGCAGCTTACAAGCGTGCTTAGTGTTCCATCAGAGAATGTTTCCTAGGTTGTACCAGGTTATAGTCTAAAACTCTCCTTGAGCTCAGATGCTGCATTTCAATATATACATCTATTACTATTTACTCACTTAAGTGCTTTACCAAGAGATGGGTCCTTAGCCTTCGTTTGAAGACTTGGAGCTTTGCAGGCTTTGTGACCATACGTCCTGCTAACTGGAGACTTGTATAAATGTCTTGTATGACACAAATGCACAGAATGTACTTAAACTTTCATATTAGTATTGTAATCAGTTACAGGTGAATACATGCCTATTATTATTCTTCTATTTAACAGACTATTTACAGAATTGAGGTATATATGTGGACGTGTTCTACTCCTGCTCAAGATATTAGTCAGATTATTAATGGATTAACAGGCTGCATGTAAACATGGCCACTGTTATCCAGAGTAAATTAGTGAGGTTTTTTTTTTTTTTTGTGCAGTGAGGGAATTGAACACATGAGCATAGAACTGCTTTCAGCAATTGTTTCTGTAAACTATATGTTCTCTGAAAAGGTACGTTAAGAGTATGTGTATGAATAAGAATATGTGTTTGATGGATCTTCTATATCTTCTTAGGCTTTATAACCACATTCAGCTGTCCAGTAATTTGATGTCGGGTTGTGACTATTCACTGTTCAAGGTAAGCTCATGTTTGAAGTCATCTCCATAGAATGAAAGTGATCTTGGTGTGATTATGTTTAGGTGAAACAGTTTTCATAGTCACAGGTTAATGCCACAATGAAGTTGCTATGAGTGCAGTTTGAGCTTTGATGTAGAGGTCAAAACTGTTCTATCTCTCCCTCCTTCATGTACTGCAGGACGGCATTGAGCCCATGTGGGAGGATGAGAGGAACAAGAAAGGAGGCCGCTGGCTAATCACCCTCAACAAGCAGCAGAGGAAACTTGACCTGGACCGTTTCTGGCTGGAAACGGTGAGTGTCCTTGTGGAACTGCTCCTCCTGTCTGCTTTTCTGCTGAGACTTTTGTGACTTTGTTGTCGTTCTGATGTTTCCTACTTTGTTCTTGCAGCTGCTTTGCCTCATAGGAGAGGCATTTGATGACTACAGTGATGATGTGTGTGGTGCTGTAGTCAATGTCCGAACAAAAGGAGACAAAATAGCTGTCTGGACAACCGACTATGAGAACAGAGAAGCTGTCACACACATAGGGTAAGATAAATACGAACAAGTAGATGACGTTTAACGTGGAAGCTTATGTAGATGTATTGATATACATATTTATATGTTTGTGGTTGTTTCCACAGGAGGGTGTATAAGGAGCGTTTAGGTATCCCTATGAAAATGACCATTGGCTATCAGTCTCATGCTGACACAGCCACTAAGAGTGGCTCAACTACCAAGAACAAGTTTGTGGTCTGAGCCTGATTGTGTTATCTATCTTATCTATCTATCTATCTATCTATCTTATCTATCTTATCTATCTTATCTATCTATCTATCTATCTATCTATCTATCTATCTATCTATCTATCTATCTATCTATCTATTCTTCTTTCTCACTGTCAGATGCTCTTTGACCCTCTGATATTGGGTTTGTGTATCAAATCCTACCCTGAACCAAAGCTACATCTTAACAGAGTTGGGCTCAACATATTAGGAACAACTAGTACTTGTTCAGATCCCCAGTAGGAATCTCTTTACACTTCAGGCCACACAAATCTATAAGGAGTTCAGCTCCCACAGTATTACTATGGGAATAACGTAAGCATGTAATGCACTACAAATGCAAACCCAAGCAAAGCAACCAACGTTCAGTGTAATGCCATAGGTTGATCCTTTCAAAGATAATGACATGTTTAAAGATATTGACATTTCATAAAAATGACTCAAACCCACTCACATGTGCATTGTTAAACAGGACTTGGAGATTGTAAGATATTTGATGTGTTCTTTTTAAAAACAAATCTGTGTTGAATTATTTAACGGCTGAGGAAAGGAAATGCCTGCGTGCTCTTATTCAGCAGCCTTGCTGCAGTAGTGCCTAATGAACATAAACATTTTAATTTATTCAGATTTATCTTAACATTTCATTTATGTGGTTTAAGGCCACTGAATTGCATGTAATCAAGGAAATCTTCATAATGCTGCCTTATTTCTTTCAGCGTTTAACATTAAATTTGGGGTTTTGCAATTCAATGTGTTTTTTTAATATTTTGTGTTTTTTTGTTTGTTTGTTTGTTTGTTTTTTGATGCAATTGAGTTTTACATTCCTTGTCAGAATGGTAAAATATGGGACTTTTATGATGCTGTAATGGACAATTTGTTCTCTGTCTGATTTGTAGTTGGCTTCAATTTGATTCTACCTAGGCACAGCATTATCACTAGTACCTTTAAATAAAATAGTTTTATGTGGATTGAATTTATTTCTCAAAAAAAAAAAAAAAAAAAAAAAACAATTTGCTAAAACTGTTCTTAATTGTTTAACTCTGCTGGCTTACACGAACACAAATGAGTTCTATGCATATCTGTAAGACATTGTCAGTGTTTTATGGGATGTTAGTAATTTCTGGATGAGAAGTGGTTGTAGTTTGCTGCAGGAACAATGTGATTATCTGTGGGCACCTTCTTAAGTCAGGATACATGACAATATGCTATTTCAAAACAATCATGTGCTAACCTCCATACTGAATCAGCATAAACACATAGGGATCTTGTTAAGGGTGTTTCCGTTACAGGCTTAGCTCTGAATGCTAAATTCATAATAAGGGACTTACAAATAAGCTTTCATTTGTTTGTTTGCATCCCAGTTGAGACAGAAGAAAGCTGTTTAGGCTCACAATATGCGTTCGTGGTGGTATTTAGCAAATAGTCAATACATATGTTGTTGAAGTTAGAACAAAACCTTATATCTCCAAAATGGTAACTTCAAATGCAAAGGAAAGTTCTTTTGGAGCTGTTTGACTGTTTATCATCAAGTCTAGTCATCATGAAGTGGATAAAGTTAATGTGTAGTATATCTAGGCCTGATGTTGTTCCTGCTGGGGACCAGGGAAAACCGGCCAGTGTTGTAACCTGCAGAGGGCAACAAGGAAACCCGAAGAGAAGTTACCAGGAAACAATAGGTTGTGATTAGCACTTAATGCACACCTACTGCATCTGTAATGTTCTTTACTCTATTCACCAGGGGCTTCTGTTAAAACACGCATTCATGTCAAGCAACAATAACCACTTTTTATATCTAACAGTTAAAAAAAAAAAATAGAAAAAATATATAAGGAATTTATATTCATAAAGTGATTTAAATTGGTACGTACACTCCTGGACCCAAATAAACGGGCCAAACCCCAAAATGGCAAAACATTAAGCTTTTAATGGTCTTACCGACAATTGAGTTGCTGAGTATGGGGGGCATTTTCCTTTAATTTCTTTTAATAGTGAAGTTTTGTGTGCAAACTTGCAGACAGAGAAAGAAGAGTCAGTATTATTCCACTAAGCACTGACAGTATCAAACGGCTGAAAAACATTTTAGCCAGTTTAGTCTGAATTTAATGTGAGACCTAATATTCTCTATAGGGTTTAGGTCTGGACTCTGATAAGCCACTTCAATCCGTAACAAAACACTGTACTTTGGGCCCCCGGTGTGTAGATGTACTATATATCTTTCTAACTTTTATAGGAGAGGGTATCTTAATGGAACTTCAGAGTTTTTGGAGTGTCATTTTGGAGCATTTCCGGTGGTCTGTTCAGCATGAAATAATACCATTTTCAGATTCTATGAAAATGCTAATAAGTTAAATAAAAGGACAGAAATTGTGGATTCAATTCAAGGATTTGTACCAGCAGCAATAGGCTAGAACACTTAAGCCATTCTCTGAGTCCAAATCTAGGCAGCCTGTTGACTTTTTCGCTCGTATCTACATGATGTTCCACAAGATTGTGCACTTACTCATGTTTGAGGGTAAATAGCAGAAATTAATATTCCTGCTGCTGTCCTGCTCAAAACTTTGTGTCTAGCTTTAACAAGTGAACACTGAGTACAGCTGCCCAAAGCCAGTGGAGCATACATACAGCTAATTGGGCTTCCTTATTTTCATCCATCCTACTCTAACAAGCAGTATGCAGGTGATGTATAGCATATAACACTAAAATTAAATTAGTTCAATGAAGATTGATCATTTTAAACAAATTCATAATGATTAATCTTCATTGAGCTGATTTAAATATTATGAATACGACAAACTGAAGAAACTTCTGTTTCTTGGTGGGGAGGTCATGCCTGAAAACGCATCATGCTTCTAAACAAATCCAGTAAACCTCCCTTTAAGACGGTGCCATTGTCACAACAGTGCTAGATGCTGTTGACAGCTGTGTCTGTATATGACACCTGCAGCTGTCAAGGCTTCACGTAACGTCACATAACACATCCGCACAGGTTTCATGTGATTAGGGCTTGAAAATTGGGTATTCTTATGGATGCAGCGCTTCCAGAGACATAAAGTATATTACACTCATCATGTTCCAGCTGAGCACCACGTCACCTGTGGTTGTGTTTGATTTGGGTCAGCTCACTTTAATAACACAACACATCAACTCCTCTGTCCAGTCTTTGATTTGATTTAGCTTGCCTCGAAATCTGTTATGTTGCAAATCTGATACATATTAATGAGTAATTTAGCCCATGGCCTTAGCATGCTGGTCCATCTGGATCTGCACAGCCTGGTCCTGCCGAATGGGGAAGACGTGTCGTTCTGTAAGAGAGGATGTGGTCACTATGTACTAGTTATAAATTAAGGAATGCACATGCACTAATCATGCACAGCAGCTAAACTATGATTGTAAACACCTTGAATTATCAAAGTGATGCGTTCAGATGAGAAATATTACATGTGAGTCTAGTGACAGACCTGATCTGTTTCAGTCATTTCTGCCTGAGGCTCAATCTAGCTTTGAACGTGCCCTCAGGAACATGTCTCTAGCTTGGCCCAATTTTTAAATCCTGCCCCACATAAGGCACTGGATGTATAATGTGGTTCAAAAGAGCGCTTCCATCTCACTGAGATGGAGCTAAATACTCTGAAGAGAGCAGCGATGGAAGAGACTGAATCAGAAAAGGCGAGGATATGGTGTCAACACAGGGCACTTCCAGACTTGAGAAGCTATTAAGATGTTCCTGCTGGGTTCAGACCAAGGGCACTGCTTTCTGCATTATCCTCACCACCCTCTGATGATGACATTAGAAGATTTAGCAAAATCCCATCTCTTCTGCC
Source organism: Semaprochilodus insignis (assembly GCA_034552555.1). NCBI lineage: Eukaryota > Metazoa > Chordata > Actinopteri > Characiformes > Prochilodontidae > Semaprochilodus > Semaprochilodus insignis. Next base: position 8,118,238 of record CM067478.1, read on the forward strand.
CGCTGCGCTGCCATTTATCAGTGTCTGAGTACACACTGTCTTTTAGTCTTGTGAACAAAAGTTTTTTTTTTCTTAATCCTTTTTAAAACTGAAGTTTAAACTGTAAATTGTACATTGTAAATTCATGAACAGCTATTATTTAAAAGTTATTACACAAAATGTTTCTTCTTAGAGAACTGATAAAAGATAAACGTCTTATTGATAAATACACAATACAGTCCATTTTATTCCATAAAATTATATATTTGTATATGTGTGTGTACTTGGTTTTGCATTAAATGCCTGTAAATACACAGATTCATTTATACAATGCCCAAAAACCCAGACTTGGGTTAAGATATAAACAATATACAAGTCCAAGAGTATCCTGACACCCCAGTTAATTAGTTCATTCAGGGTACGCTCTGGAGCAGTTGGACAGGTGTAGAATTTGCCTTGAGGTTAGGGTTAGGTGTAGGTTTTGCTTTGAGGTTAGGGTTAGGTGTAGGTTTTGCCTTGAGGTTAGGGTTAGTTTATGAGTAGGTATAGGATTTGCCTCGAGGTTAGGGTTAGGTGTAGGTTTTGCCTTGAGGTTAGGGTTAGTTTAGGAGTAGGTGTAGGATTTGCCTCGAGGTTAGGGTTAGGTGTAGGTTTTGCCTTGAGGTTAGGGTTAGTTTAGGAGTAGGTGTAGGATTTGCCTTGAGGTTAGGGTTAGTTTAGGAGTAGGTATAGGATTTGCCTCGAGGTTAGGGTTAGGTGTAGGTTTTGCCTTGAGGTTAGGGTTAGTTTAGGAGTAGGTGTAGGATTTGCCTCGAGGTTAGGGTTAGGTTTAGGAGTAGGTATAAGATTGGCCTTGAGGTTAGAGTTAGGTTTAGGAGTAGGTATAGGATTGGCCTTGAGGTTAGAGTTAGGTTTAGGAGTAGGTATAGGATTGGCCTTGAGGTTAGAGTTAGGTTTAGGAGTAGGTGTAGGATTTGTCTTGAGGTTAGGGTTAGTTTAGGAGTAGGTGTAGGATTTGCCTTGAGGTTAGAGTTAGTTTAGGAGTAGGTGTAGGTTTTGCCTTGAGGTTAGGGTTAGGTTTAGGAATAGCTGTAGGATTTGCCTTGAGGTTAGGGTTTGGTTTAGGAGTAGGTGTAGGGTTTGCCTCGAGGTTAGGGTTAGGTTTAGAAGTAGGTGTAGGTTTTGCCTTTAGGTTAGGGTTAGGTTTAGAAGTAGATGTAGCCTTAAGGTTAATGTTGGGTTTAGGAGTAGGTGTAGTATTTGCCTCAGAGATAGAATTAGGTTTAGGATTTAGCGTTTGTGCTTAAGTTGATTTAACAGATATTTAGTTGAATGTTACTTAAAGATATACTGAACATCTACAAAGCATCTGCAGTGGACCTTCAACATAAAGTGTTATCAAGTATTCGATTCTATTCTATTCTACAGATGTTCACATGCAGTGGAAAGGAACACACCTCTGCACATTTAATAAACAATTTCCATGTACTTGCAGAATTTAACATATAGGTGAAGAAATATAACATAAATTGTGGCCCACGCAAAAAGTTATGGCACATTTAACATTTTCTATTTAATTTTCTTTCTATATTTATATCTATTTCTATATGAGAAACTATGCACTGGAGATTTGCATGCAACTGTACATGTAGGCCTAAATACCGTATGTAATGTTTTAAGGTACGCAAGTGAGATGGAGGAGCTTTGTTTATAGCCACTAGATGGAGACTCGTTCCAATTTGCCATCTTCTCTTTGGCTCAGAGTCAGTGTCCATAGGGAGAGCCTGAGAGCACCCTCGCTTGTGAGTGATCTGACATTTTAATGGCTTTTTTTAAAAGCTTTCTGTGTAACGTTAGAAGGGCATCTACACGCCGTCATCTTCTGAATAAGTCACCTCCATAACTGACATTCTAAGAAATCTAAGCAGCCACCTAACCTAAATAAGGCTGTCTGTGTTAGGCTATGGGCTATCCATTACTCCAGCGGCAGTTTGTCTAAATACATTCTAGACCATTTGAAAGATCTGTGCATAGAGTGCGTACGCATTGACAGAAGGGCGATCAAAGTCTCATTCAGAGTTCTGCTAGAGAGAAACTGGGACTTAGCAAGCGCATTAAGCCAGAGGGTTCCCACAGTTTTAACACGACCAAGCGTTTGCACTTTTTATTTAAATAATGAATAATAAAAGGATGTTTAAGCCAAATTGCTTCCTCATAAAACCTGAAAACCTGTTAAGCATCGTTGTGCTGACTTGCCACAGGGAGGAGGAAATGCTGTAATACGGAGCAGCTCTCCTTTGGGTCACTTATTTGTACACTGTAGAGTCTAAATGAGGTTTTAAAGTCACACACACAGTAGCCTAATTTGGGGTAATCAGGCCTAATGATGCTCGCACACGCAGACCAGTGGACAAGGCCCGGAGCGTGTTCTCCTCGTTCTCACTCTCAACCGTTTAAAGATTCAAGGATCGAAGATTCTTTATTGCCAGACCTCAACGCTGATCTGTTTGGATTTGGGAGGGAGAGCAGGATTGGTCAGCACAGTTTCCAGTCTCCGCCATATATCCCAGGCACAGCATACATTAGGATAACTCAGCTTCCACCTAATGAAAGCTGAACATTTGGGGTATAAAAACAGACACTTTAATTGCAGACAGTATTTCCTGGAATATGTGCAATTCAAAAAGTACAGTACAGGCACAATATTAAAAGGTTGTAGTGTAAAAAAAAAAAAAAAAAAACAAAGCAGAAAATGAAAACTAGAATTTCCTGTGGAAAATCCAGCATAATTCAGCTTGTTGATATGCAGTTGCTATGATATGAGAGCTGGTTGCTAAGGTGTTGCTAGGACATTGCTATGGTGTATGGGGTGTTTACTGAGTGGTTGATGGGGCTTGCCAAGTAGTTGCGAGGTGTTCTGGTAAGTGAATGGGAGTACATGGGAGCTGAATGGGCTGTAAAAACGACCCATACAGAAGTGAGGGTCACTACGGCTGTGGATTACAGCTTGCGGACCTGCCCTGATTTAGTGCATGCAGTTTGATGGCTGTCAGTCAAAGGGAACAATATGGCTTGAGTGTGAGCTAAAATGAATAGTACATTTGTATTTAGGGCATTTAGCACACGCTTTTATCCAAAGCTACTTACAACCGTGCTTAATGTTCGATCAGAGAATGTTTCCTAGCTAGTACAAGAAGGTTAGAGCTTAAACTCGCCTTGAGCTCAGACATTGCCTGAACAAGGGCCAATGGTGATACCTAGAAAGAAGAATACAGAGAAAACCAGTGGAGTGACATGAGGGAACCTGGGAAGATTGAAGACAATGGGAAGATTGGTACGCAATGGGAGGAACGGAATGAAAAAACAGATGAGTGCAGGTCAGAATAACATTGAATTCATGCTCAGGGGTCTGCCCTGAGGTAGTGCATATAAAACTGTGTCTTTTGGTAAAGCAGAAGTACAGTGGATGGCCGTGCCACCTTTGCACCCCATTCATTCTTATAGGGAAACCATATGTTGGATCAAAAAGTTGTATATAAGCACACTGTTCCAAATCATACCAAGTATTCCTGAGTGGAACGATGATGATATATTGAAAACCGTGTGACAAGTTAGTGACTGAAAAAATATGTATAAACAAGAAGAAGAAGAAGAAGAAGAAGAATATACTGTTGGATAACTGCAGTGTTGTGTATTGCTTTGCATTGTACAATCACTAATAATCCAACCCTTTAATGTAAGAGTGATAAACAGATCTGTAAAACATTGAGAATTAAGTATATAATATATAATAAAATGTATTTAGATCAAATAAAAAACATACAATAAAGGTTACTAAAAATAAGAAATAAAACTATATTATTTATACTATATCCAGCTAAGTATATAAATCCAAATGGTACAAGTTATTACTGAATAAACTAATAGCAGTTTTTAAAGTGACGAGTGATTGAAAAAGTGAGTGCATGTTTGTGACAATAGTCCCTCATGTTGTCCCCCATCCACATCACTAAACAAGTCGGTATTTATTTCAGGTCAGATTTATTTCAGGTCAGGTTACATTTACGTGTATTTGTGCTAGTTCCCCCTACTCACCATGTAAATGAACACGGTGCCGACCAACGAAGTTCTCCTCTAGAGCTCAGTGTACTTATTGGTTTGGCTAAGATGAATGAAAGGTCTTCAGGAGAACTTTTTCAATGCTTCTAAACAGCTGTGCTGCCCTCAGCCTCAGTAAAAGGCAAAGTCATTTGAGTGTGGGTGTGTCTATTACATACGCCCTGCCTTTCCAGCCCAATGTCCTCCTATAAGATTCATCTAGATGGCTGGTTTGGATCATTCAGTGTTTTCAGTAAAATACTGCAGATATGAGTCTCCCAGGAGTGGTGCAGTTTTAAAGTTCAGCACCAAACTGCTGGTAGACCAGCTTAGCTAGAGCAGTAATTTTTTGAAACTGGTCCTGGATGTCCACAGTCTTGCACATTTTAGTGATTTCCCTGCTTTAACTCAATAATGGGCAGTTAATGGGTTTACTGGTTGGATGAGGCAGGTTGGAGGCAGAGAAAAACACTAAAAGTGCAGGACAGTGGGCCTCCAGGACCAGGGTTGAGAAACACTGGCATAAGGTATGTTGGATGTTTTAGCTGGTCAAATTGGCTTGATCAGATTAGTCAATGAATATGACTAGGTTGACCAGGCTGGTCAAATCAAGTCAAAGTGTCTTTATATAGCACTTTTTACAACAGCTGTTATCAAAAAGCAGCTCCAGTCAGCAAACCAAAGACGATAGTGGCAGGGGAAACCTCCCTAAGAGCAAGAAGAAGAGCCCCTAAGAGGAACCAAGACCTAAAAGGGGAATTTATTTATATGACAATATTTATTTATTGTCAGCTGGATTGCAAAACAAAAACACAACAAGAGCAATATGAATACAGAATATGGTTTTACAATTAATGTACAATATTGAATATAGAAGAAAGAAAAGATAACCTATAATTGGACAGAAGTACTGTATTTAGATGAACTAATGATAAGCGATGAATACTGTCAGGGGCCTAGCAGAGTAACAACAAGAAACAGGTCTCTGAAGATCAGCCACTGTTAGAAAACCAGTGGCTACTGTTAGCAGCATACCACAGTGAAAACCATGAACACTGATGACCAGTGTTAGAAACCTGGAGATGGTGGTTTTGCAGTCGATTGTGAGGCAGGTGAAACAATGTGAGTGATTAGTAGATTGACCAGCTGGTCATGCGGGCAGACCAGCTAAACCGTTAAACTGCAATGAAAACATTACTTATGATGGTCCGCCAGCTAAATTGGTACCAACACCATCAACGAGCAGCTTAGACCACTGAAACAAGCCAAAGCTGGTCTTAGCTGGATTTTCCAGCAGGGTAATGAATAATAGCATGAGGTGATGTAGAAGCAAGCGATGTAACTAGGCTATTGTCACAAAGGCAGACTCTTTCCCATTGGATAATTCCTAGTGGCAATGAGATGGTGCCAGTCTTGCACTGTACTGCAGGCGTTCTGTGCCGTGCGCTGTGGACGGAACGGCTCGTGGCGGGAGTCCCGTGAGGCCCTGTTGGTTTCCCATGGCAACGGAGTGGCGAGTCAGGGTCTGCGTGTGGAGGGTGAGAGAATCTCACTCGAACTCGCACTGACGCTTCGTATCAGCCGTTCTCACCAGTCAGCCCTTTAGAGAAACACAAAGGCCCTCAGACCTGCTCTGGTATGGAAGCCTAAAGCAGTCCAGAATTCAGGTCTGTCATCTAACATGGCAGGGCGTTCCTCTATGTGAATATGAGTTTCCCCGCTTATGTTTGTGGTTCAAAATGAAGATTGGACTTGACTAACGCCGTTTCCATTTGCCATCCAAGCCGTGCTTTTCCTTTCTCACCAGAGGTTGCTTACCTCCACAAAACTTCAAACCTTCTGTGCAACATCAAAGCAGCCCTCTGCATAATGAAGTCGGTTCTTTTGAAACTTGTTTACTTAAACGTACGAACGGCTCATTGTTTATTCATATAGTTTGAGTCTTTTGTTCCTCCTGAAGAAATCGCCAGCGCCCCGTGTAATCATTTGAATTTGCTTCCTGGATGTAATTCAGGGCCACGGGGCCTTTAGAGGTTCAAGTGGAAAGCCCTCACCTCCATTTCCAGTGCCATTTTCACGTTTAATCTAATCCCTCTGTCCCCGTCTCTCTCCGTTCTCACATTCAGGCCGTCCCCTGGGGGTGCTGACCCGTCATCGGAGAGCCGAGTGGAACTCATCCATCCATCAGCTTGAGGCCGGCTGCTGTTCTTTACGGTAGACAAACAAGAACGTGTGCCTTTTACGCATGCTGGAATTGTAATGGCCACAGGGTCCACACCCCAGCTTATTCTGGCATCAATAACCTGGAGAATTTGATAGCTTTTGGCCTTGGGTCCTTGTGCTAGTACGGCTGCCATCCGGTGCATGTACTCACATCCTCCTTAGTGGATGTGTGAGGAAGAATCCGTTAATGCCGGCCTGCGGAAGTCCCGCGCGTATTGGGCTCAGAGCTATAAGTGCCCGCATACACTTTAGCTTTCATTTCTCCACCATCAGATCAGCCAGGAAGTGACAGGAGATAGAAATAGCCTATTGCCGCTGTCACAAGAGAAAGAAATCTGCCCCCCTTTTGTGACAGTTTTCACTGCTTTTGTACGTATATTGACTGTCCCTTTTATACCCAGTTAGGCATGTCATAGTCCTGAGATTCTTCACCCACTGAAACTTCATGATCATTTCTTTTCTGTCTTTCAGAGGAAGGATTTTCCTTCCGCAGCGGTGCTGTTCTGTCTTTGAAGCCATACTGAGAACAAATGCAACTGCAAACTGCACACACACACACACACACACACACACACACACAGACACACACACACACACTCAGTTCTGTCCTATATCAGCTAGCTCCACTGCTGTACAGTACATTACCCATCCATCCATCCATTCATCTCGGCTAAATTCTCAGTAGGGAAGGCCCTTATTGTATAAATGGTGAATTTCATTGCTCTTTATTCCTTCTGGATGCCGCCCGAGAGCCATTCATGTCGTTCAGGCTGCAGTTTGTGACCCTATCCTGTATAGACGGTTATCCATCATCAGTGATGAAGCAACGTGCTAGAGCGAGACAGGCCGAGGAGTTTGACTTGGCGCTTGTTGTAGCTGCTTTTTGCGAATGGTTTCAGTACCAGGCTTGAAAGTGTTGGAGTGTGTGTTGCATCAGTGCTGGAGATGGTGTTGTAGTCCTTGTAATCTGAGAGAAGGAGGCAGCTTTAGGGCGTTTGGCTGCAGCTATTTTAATCTTAAGGCTGGAGCATTAAGTCAGTGCACTGAGGCAAACGGTAGAGCTGTAGAGAGGCACTCCCTCAGGGCAGCCCAATAACACTAATAACGTCAAAGAAAAAGAGCACATGTCAATATTATGCAGAGAATTGTGCGTATATATGTGTGTGTGTGTG
>CM067478.1:8155709-8202164 GCA_034552555.1 Semaprochilodus insignis
AATTATGTGTTGTAACTGCTTATTAATGAGTTTAAGGTAAATATGTAATATTATTATCTAATTAATAACTGTTAATAAATGCTTCTACATGAACTCACATTAAAAGTGTGTTTCTGCCTTCTCCTGTAAAGTTACTATTTTTTTTAAAGTGTGTTTCTGCCTTCTCCTGTTACTATTTTGAATATGTTGTTTGTTTGTTTTGGACAGTGAAGACATGTTAAGAGGGACAAAGGCTAGTTTAATCTGCCCACATGTACATTTAGCCATTTAGAGGTCTCAACGAGATGAAAAAAACCCTTCCAATTTGCCTGCCGGAGCTCCAGCAGCCAGCAGAGAGAAGCCTTAGATCGACACTTCTGTCAGCATTTGACGTCTCTGTAAGAGAGCTCTCAATGGAGGGGTGTAGGAGATAGCAGGAGCCCTGGAATATGTGAAAATGGATTTCTGTGTGTGTGTGTCTGTGTGTGTGTGTGTGTGTGTGTGTGTGTATGAGAGAAAGAGGAGATAGATAAAGAGCGAGGGAACCTGTGTGTGCCTAGGTATTCTCCGCTATAATGGAGCTGATCTCAGCTCTCTATGAGTGTGCCGTGTATGATGATTTATTGATTAACTTCAACGTCGAAAGCGCCTCTTCTTGATCCAGTCAACTTTGGGCCGAATTACATCAGCGCTCATTCGCTCTCCAGCTGCGGCTGCTGTCGTCAGAGCGGCCTTAAGCTTCCAGTGGATTGAATTGAATTATTAACTCATTAAAACTTAATAAACTCCTCCGGTGAGCGGGGCTGCTGTCTCTAACGAACCGCAGCTCCCCCCCTCCTAATACACCACCCCCCACCAACCCCTTCACCCCTACCCCCCTACACCATCACCATCACTAGACATGCTCTCTCAGTCTTCATTCTGACACCGACACTGGCAGACAGGCTTCAGACACGCAGCAGGCGAAGCGGGCAGAACCGTGAATGAGACCGAACTGTGTGAAGCCTCGCCAATGCTTTTCTCTCTTACACACACACACAAGGCCAATCTCACTCTCCCTCAGAAGCCGATACGGTGACAAATGCCGCGGCGTCCGCTGATATTGATTTGAAAGGAAAGCCCACTACTGCGCTTACTAATCGCTCCGAGTTGTCAAATGGAAAGCCAGCCAAGTTCATGTCGTAGCACAGTCTCTACTGTCTGGATTAAAGATGTGAAGCGGTCTCCACAATCCGTGCAGCTGCATGAACATTTCTCGACTCTATGCTCATTTTAAATAGACTGCTTGCACTAGATAAATGCACACAGTGCTGAGTACTACTCAAATGCACAACACATATACACTACAGCTTATCTATTGGTTGTCATGCATGTGCCAAATTATAACCCCTTTGTAATGAAGGTGTCATGGGATGCATTCATCTGGCATTATCTCTGATGTCTGCATAGAGGTCTGCACAATGGTGCAACAGGAAGCGCTGTTCCCACACAGCAAGATTGGTCTGGGTTTAATTCCTACCCAGGGCATCCGGGATCATTTCTGTGTGGAGTTTGCATGTTCTCCGCGTGTCTGTGTGGGTTTCCTCTGGGTGCTCCGGTTTTCTCCCACAGTCCAAAGACATGCAGTCAGGTGCTTTGGAGATGCTAAATTGCACATAGGTATGAGTGTATGTGTATCTGCCCTGTGATGGATTGGTGGGCTATCCAGGGTGTTTCCTGTCTTCTGCCCGTTGAAGGCTGGGATAGGCTCCAGCAGCCCCTGTGAAGGATAAAGTGGTTTAGAAGATGAATGAGTGATTGTCTCCATAAAAGGTTTGAGACTTTGGTCATGGTGAAACAGGTCCAGATGCAGGTTTACATGCCTATTTACACCCTGTGCCTTGATATTAGAATGGAACAAGTTGTTTCGCCTTTTTTGGTGAGCTTGTGATTTGATCTTATTAAAAAGGTGGGAGCTGAAGTTGGCCTCCTATGTGCCGACTTGTTTTGTGAATATTCCGCTCCACCTTAAATGGTGCTGCAGTTTCATTCTGTACGAGCGGTGGCTTTTAAGGGCTGCATTAACCGGCTTGTGGGCCCTGAGGCTACAGGTGGTCGTGGGTACAATGGGTCTAGCTACACAGCTAAATGAAGGTACACGCACCGTTGCTGTCAGCCAGCAACTCCAGCATCCATTACTGCATGAACTTAAACCCAAGAACCAACTTTTAAAAAGCTGTAGTCGGTCATGGTGGGAAATTTGCACTGAGATGGAAGTCCAGTCTGCTTCGCCAACTTGTCTTTCAAATTTCCTTTTCCACCTTAAATGTTCATTCAGACGCCTGTTACTGCTGTGTCATTTAGAGTGGAAGGGAAAATTCTAATAAGAAGCCATTACACATATTAAAATTGGTCTTCAATAACACCGCCACTGCAGCAGCCTTCACTGTGAAGCATGCGCCTGCTCACAGAGCACTCCCAAAAAAACAAATCAAACTTTAATATCTTAAAAAAAATCAGCTTATTAAAATATTCTTTTTGTGATCAATCTGGGTAGACCCAGGTGGTGGAGGAGGAATAAATAAATGAAAAAAAAATAAAATAAATAAAAGCATCTGATCAGAGGCCCTGATTTGCTCTGGGTCCCTGCGCTTTAGCTTAGGTAGGCCCATGCATTACATTGACCCTGTTTAAGGTGAATGAGCATTTAAGGTCTGATTCTAACTTCTTCCTTGTTTAAAGATGCACATCAGCCAGTTCAGTTGGAAAGGGCCAATATCACCTTCACAGCCTGGCGTGGTGGATTTCTCCACATAGTACACTATTTTCGGTGCTGTTGCATACATCATTGTGCAGGGTAAAAATATTAATGAGTATAGACCGCTACGTGACAGTTAAGGATTTTGAGTCAGCTTGTTTTACTGCCATCTTTTACACACAGAATATGAAGCATTGTTCTGTTGCACATGCTGGTCAGCTTAGGAGCATGATCTGTTCAGTTTAATATCAGATCTGTTCAGCTTAATATCAGATCTGTTCAGCTTAATATCAGATCTGTTCAGCTTAATACACTACAAGTCAATAGTTTAGATACGGCTACTCGTAGAATGTTTCCTAATGTTTAGCTTAGTGCTTTACTTTGGAATAAATGCGACGATGTCATACTGTAAAATAGCGCTCATGGAATTATGCAGTCCACCTTAAAAACCTCTGAAATGGAACTTTACAGGGGGGTGAAACAGCTTTCTTAACTTATGATGGAGGTTAGTATAACATTTTAGTGATTTTGGACCAATTCTATTGGTTTGTCCATTTTGAATATTTATTAAATCGACAGGATAATGAGCTTTTAAACTGTGCAAAAAAGAAATACTAAATGTACACTAAAGGTGGCGATATGGCCAAAATATAATACTGTAATACATCAAGTGTGTATGTGGCATATCAGGATATTTATATCTCATTCATCAGTTGGAACTGTTAAGTGTAAGCCTGTAGAGTCTCTAAGATAACCAACAACATCCATTTAGCTGGGTGTATCTAAACTTTTGACCGGAACTGTAGGTCATCATTACAAAAATCAGATTTGGTGAGAAATTGGATTTGGACCTCTTTTACAGGCTGTGCGAACGTCTTTTACTGGCTGTGCAAACGTCTAAACATTCTTCCTAATGTTGTATGCATTTGCACATTTCCACCAGAGAGGTCTCCAGTTCCCCAAATCTTGCATATTGCCGCTTTAAGCTTTAGTTAGTTAAAACATACTGCTTGGTTAATACATGCTTAAGTATTAAGTCAATTAAGAGAACCTTAAAAATAGACACAGTCGAGTCACATTATTATGACCACCAGTTAATATCCAGAGTAACCGCCGTGTGCAGAGCAGACAGCAGCTAAACGGGCTGGGAGTGACAGGCATCTGGAGCCATGCTGACTGCAGTGCATCCCATAGCTTCTGGGAGGGTGTGTAGGGGAGGATCCATAGATGGAGGGGGTCCCACAGATGCTCAATTGGGTTCAAGTCTGGGGAATTAGAGGTGCAGGGTAGTACTTGGAAATCTTGGTCATGCTCTTCCAACCAATGTTGGTCATTTCTAGCCATGTGGCATTGTCTTCCTGGAAGATCCCATCCGCCCCAGGGAAGACAATCAGCATGTATAGGGTACGTGATCTGCAAGGATGGATTCATACACAAATCAGTTGAGAGTGCCTTCCACATGGTTGAGTGGGCCCAGAACATGTGACTTCCTTCATAGATAGATAGATACTTTACTGATCCCGAAGGAAATTTAGCAGCCAGTAGCAGTCACACAATTACACAATACAGCACAGTAATACAATACAAAAAAGGGTTTGTAAAGTAACGAGTAAGTAATAAGTAACAAGTAACAAGTAAGTACCAGCTCAGCAAAAAAATTAACTATTAACTATAAACTATAAATAATACAGTATATAAATACAGACTGTGCTGTAGATAAATATATCTCACTTTACAATGAGGCAAGAAATATATACAAGAAAGTCTATCTACAAAAATACAAAAAATCACTGTGGATTAACAAGTAGAAAATACATAAATAATTAAAAAATATATGTTAAGATCATGAGCTTCGTGCAGCCGCTGTGGAAAGTAGGAAAGTAGTGGTCATAATAATGTGACTCGACTGGAGAGTTATCACAGTGGCTTACTAAATAATTGCACTTTAATCAACATAACAGTGTAGCAGTTTATTATAACAAGGAGTAAATAAAGATGATCTACTATGGCAATGTTTAGTTGATACGTACTTAAACATTATTAAGGAGCTGCATTGTACAGTGTTATGTCTTTGTGCGAGTGCTCTCCAGGACAGTGTAAAAAGGCAGCTGACTTGGCTAATAAAGGGTTCCAGATTCCAGTTCAGACTTAAAAGCTTTTTAGTGGATTTCAAAGTGTCAGTATTCCGCCTTTTCATAAATGGGACAAATGTACTTCATCTAAGTATATAGCAAATTGTATATCAAACCATTTGTCATCAGTGTGGTACGCACCCTGTTGTCGGTAGCTCGGTTGTAGATCCCCCTCATAGTTTTTGCAGCCTTGCACAATGGTGCTGGATCGCACTCACTCACAGATAAGTGCCTCATTTTTTAATCACTGTTATGATCACTGAGGTCTGCCATTCCTCTTTATGGCCATTCAGAAGCAATAAAGAGACCGTAATGCTGTGCGAGTCCTCCAAGCGAATGAAGCACTCGGCAAAACAGTCTAATGTTTTGAGGCGTTGCGAGTTCCCTGTTACACCTGAAATTTCTTTTGACGTGCCCAAATGGACGAGTACTTGGACTGTAATGGGAGGCCATTTCAAAGAACTAGATAATCTTGCAGCAGACGTGTTTCTCCCACTTCATAATTAATGAAAGACATAAAACCACTCTACGTCTGTGGGTGTTCTCAGTGCTAACTGTGTACTAAAGAAGGGGGGGTGATTAAGAGCAGCTCTGATGCTAGAATTACCCCCTGAGAAGGGAATGGAGTGGTGGGAGCGAGAGCGAATAGAGCCCTTCAGGAACGGCGAGGCTGTGAAGACGCTGTGAGAGGGTGAGGCTGAGAGGTGAGAGATTCCATGCTCCTCTCCAGGGAGCTTCTGAGCCTGCCGTGAGGCTTTTGATACGCAGGGAAAGTCATTCATTTTTAATGGCGTTAATGAACGACCCTGTAGTTTCAGCTTCAGCACACAGAACCGCATGATCTGAAGAGCCGGCGGAAAGCTCTTAGCCTTTTCTTTTCACTTATGGCGGATGATGAATTGATCAACATAAGCACACTACACACAGCGTTACTGTCAGTAAGGCGAGGTTTAACTGAGGGCCTTTTGAGGCTGGGTGTCATGAAGTCGGAGTGCGTTTGCGGTGTGGATCTCAGGGACCTGTGGAATGCCTGCGCTTCACTTTTTCCTGATTCTGATCAGCAAAGCAGGACTAGCGCCAAGGGAGCGTGGGGTTTCCATGGTAATGGCATGTTTGGAGAGGTCTGTCTGAAAGGAGGGCTGGCGTGGGTGTGAATGTATATGCGTGTGTGTGCGTGTGTGTGTGTGTGTGTTTGTGTGTGTGTGTGTGTGTTGCGATCAATACACCACAGGGTTCATCTCTGTCAAGAGCGGGAGGTATCCTGATTCGGACGCAGGCAGATGATGGAACTAGTGGTACAACGCATGTGAGCATGTTTGTGTGAATGTTGGTGTTCGCGTGTCTGTGCCTTTGACTAAGTGCTCTTTCTCATGTCAGTCTGGAATGTCCACTACGTCAAGGAAAATACTTTTATTGCCATTTGCAGTAAGTTATATTTGGCGATATGGCTCTGTTCTGGGACCTACCTACCCTTTCATGTGCGTTCATGGAAAGCCTAAGGAAGGAAGAGCAGCAGACAGACCACCCTCCCCCCTCATGGGGCACAGAGTAGAACAGGCATCAATGGCAACAAACATGACATTGATTAGGTCAGACACAGCAGGAGAAGGTGGGGCGGAGGTGAGCCATAAGTGGCTTGGAGAGGAGCAGTGAGAATGGGCAGCTTAAATAAGTACCCTGGCAAATTTAGCCAATCAAATGCATAGCAGGCGATCAGCTGAGATCAGATGACAAAAGCTGGTGGCCTGAGCTGGACGTTGTGGCCTGCTTAAACTAATACTCACACGAAAATGAGGTGTTAATTAAAATCACACTATATGGATATATGTATTGTGTTACATTGTGTTAAATGTGTTACTGTTAGTGCATCTTGTATTAACCCATTCATACTCATACTGTAGCACAGCTAAATGGGTTCATATGTTTGGCTGCACCATCCAGTTGTGCATAACTGGGTTGAAGCATTGTCCAGACACATTGTCAGCTGCTGGTTACAGCCCTGGCAAAGCATGAGCGTACCCTCACATCTAAATTATAGTGGTGGGCATTAGATCTGAGCCAGTACACAAACATAGGATGTTCCCATTATACATGTCCAACATGCATTTTTATGTAACTGTGCTGATAGAGCACACTTCCATGTAATCATGGGAAGCTCACAGTTGCAAAAGGATTGGGTTGAGCCTTTGGGGAGCCCTAAGCAGAACTCTTTAGGGGGCCCTTATCTTGCTAGATGATGTAATGTAAAAATAAACATTAGACTAACCAGTAATGATGATGATCACAACATGTATACATTACATACATTCATTACTAGCTGAATGGTTTATTACTGATGATGGTTTTCCCATCTGTGGTTCCAATTCAGACTACACACAGCCTTCTAAGCGTTAGTTGGATCTAACCCTAGTGGCAGAGAAGACACCATTGTTTTTCAGCATTGTAACTACTTTACTTCTTGCATATTTAGGTAGAATTATGACTTTTCCTTTTCAGATGATTCCTCCTCATGTTTTATCCATGTTTGAATGAATCTCACACTTTCACATTCAGGATTAATCACAGTTTGAGTATCAAACCTGAATTAATCACAGTCTGAGTATCTAAACCTGGATTAATAACAGTCAGACTATCAAACCTGGATTAATCACAGTCTGAGTCCCTAAACCTGGATTAATCACAGTCTGAGTATCAAACCTGGATTAATCACAGTCTGAGTCCCTAAACCTGGATTAATCACAGTCTGAGTATCTAAACCTGGATTTATATGTTTAGATATGCATATTTATCTGTTTCATATTTCTCTGTTTCTTAAAATGGCGATTTGTACAGCTACATGCTAATGTAATGCTTTACACCAAAAAAGGAAGGAAAGAGATAAAAGTGTCATGATACAAGTGAGGTCAACCAACCCGCAGAGATGCTGTTTTTATTAAGTGCATTAAAAATGTAAAGTAATACATTGAAGAGTTCCTTCTTCTGTACTTCACAGGTGTGCTAATTAACATTTGCTCTCTGTTAAAATGATATTACAGTGAATGATACAGTTAACTGTAATGTTCCTGCTTGTTTACACTATGTAAGCTAACAGCTAGTTAACATCAGATTAACGCTGTCAGTGTGGGTAATATATTTGAGTCACTCCATGGAATGGGTGTCAGATAAACAGGCTAATCTAGCAGTCGCACCTTTTCCATCCATGTTTTCAGTTCCACATTACTCCAGATATTAGTCTAGCATCATCATACTGAACCTGAAATGGATGAGAGTATGATGGGGTAGGATATTTCAGGCTAAACTGGCTGGTGTTCTCCCTGTTATCAAGGTCACACCATCTATATTTAAACAGTAAATGATGCGTTTTTTCTGTGAATATTAGTATTAAAAAGCTGCCCACTCTGTCTTTTGTGACGAGTCGACATTCGCTTCCATATCGTAGCAGTGTGTCTAAAAATGAATGTGTTTTGCATTAATGTGGAAACAGACATAAGTACATATGAGCATCGCAAGGTTAACTTTTGTTTCATATTGTTTAGGTGGAGCTGTCTATGTAGAAATGCCTGTATTGTTAATATGATTATTAATGAAAACACTTTTCACTTTCAGTGGAATTTTTCATACACCATATGAATGATGAACATTGGATGGATATATTTAAGCTTTGAAAACACTATTAACAGGAGATATTTCCGCTTATCTATTACCTCAGAGGTGGACTCAAATGGAATCTGTTCATGGAATGACTATACACCTTGTAAGGATCAATTCAACGTGAAATACATAATGAAAGATTGTGAAGACGAGTTATGACGAATTAGGAAGATCGTCCGTTGACTGACCATGCCATTCTAAACACAGCTATCTAGTTAACTTTGGCTAGGTGTCATTTTGTTGGAAACTGCCAGCTATAAGATAAATAAGATAAAAATAAGTTTTTCTATGTTTATGATTTGCATTCCCAAGTTTCAAAAGAAAGCTATTGTACATCATTTAATTGCACCAAATCTAGACTAATGGTCCTTGTACACCACATGCACATATGGAGCTCATTACTATGTTACCAGGGGCCTATATTTCCCAAGCTCTATATTCCCAGGGTCCTAGATTGTCATAAGAAATAGAAGAAATAGCTCTATGTTCCCATATTTTCCTTGTTAGCCTTATTTTCCCTCACTGAAAATATCCCAGGATATAGCTCTATATTCTTATATTCTCTCCGTCGTATTTCTATAACATGTAAATTAGTGATAACAAGATGTGGGTATGTGATGTCCACACGTGTTGTATATTTACAAATATGCATGCAATGTTCTTCCCTTCTCCTGTTGCATTGCCATTTTGGAGAGACTAGATTTTGTCCCAACAAGAACTGTATTCTGGTGTATATATTTCCAGTAAATAAAATCTGAAATTGTGTTTGTTAAACATGCTGCTTCCTAACTGGTACTCTTTTTAAAACACTGAACATTTCAGTGAACAACATGAGACTCCATTCTGTGATGGGCATTCTGTGATTGAACTTCCTTCCTCTATCTGAACAATATTGACAGCATTGCAAAACATTGCACCATTGTTGGCATTTGTACTAGCAATGGATTATTTGAGCACATTCTTAGGAGCTGTATCCACCCCCCATTTTCAACGTTTAACATGCTTGTGTCAACCCATCAAGGAATCCCAGACACCATCTAAAATGTGTTATTGTATTCTGCTAAATTGCTGGGTAGTAAACTCAGGGCTACACAACTAATAATGATAATAAAAGAAGACCAGTGCACCACACAAACCAAACAGAGCAATTATTCCGAAAGCTCTGACTTCTTGAAATCATCGGATCCCTTTCCAGGTATCCTTAATGTGTCATGTAAAGGGGTTGTAGGATTCGCAGGAGAAGTTGCAGGAAACATAGGACTTTAAGCAAGAGCTCTTTTTTTGAACATGGCAGCAGTGACAAAACCACTGCCCAGCACTGGCAGAAGCAGCCAGGAAGCAGACAAGCCACCTCCAACAAAATGCACCCCGACAGTAAACAGTAAACACAAAAATACTTCACAGCACAAAATGACACAGAACAGCACAAAGAACACCTGTACACTTCCCCAAGCCAACAACAACACCCATCTACAATCTAAAGTCTCTCTTACTGTGGTGCTTCCCACGAGACACTATGATATTTAGGTATGATGCATCATATAAAGAGCTGAGCATAGGGTCTGGGAATGTAGGACACAGGGAACATCAAACTCTAGGAACTTATAACCATGGGAACACAGGACACTGATAACATAAGGTCCCGGAAACATATAACTCTACAAGCTTATAACTCTGGGAACACAGGGCAATGGGAACATAAGGCCCTGGGAACATAGAACTCTAGGAACTTCATAATCCTGGAATCACTGGACTTTGAGAACATAAGGTTCTGTGAACATAGAACTCTGGGAACACAGGCCACTGAGAACATGAGGCCCTGGGAACATAGAACTGTAGGAACTTATAACCCTGGGAACACATGGCATTGGGAACATAAGGCTCTGGGAACATAGAACTCTGGGAACACAGGACACTGATAACACAAGGCCCTGGGAACATAGAACTCTAGGAACCTATAACCCTGGGAACACATGGAATTGGGAACATAAGGCAGTGCTGCAGAAATAATTGATGCCTGCAAACGTTATTTACCTTGTGCCGCGGAATATCATAGAATTCTAAAATTCAGTGCTGAGTTTCACGAATATGTTGACACGGACCGTAGCGACAACGTCCGACACTTTGACAAGTTTCAAGTTTTGTTCAACTCGATCAAGCCAGGTGGATCACTGCAGTGGGTATGTATGATTTAGGCATTCTGTTCAGTGAGGAGCTCACATTCACAGATAGATGGAAGCATTGACAAGCAAGTTGTTTACATGTATGTGCATTATACAAAGTAATAGTGTACAGAGTTTGATTAAAGCTGATATGGGCTAGGAAAAGATCAAAGGACAGAGACACACACATACAGACACATAAATAGGTTTGCAGTTCACTCTCAGCCACTCAGAGGTAAGGGGGCTGAAATTACAGCAGGGTAATGGTTGTGTAGAATGTCAGCCAATTAAAGAAAAAATCAATCGTGGGCCAACTTGTTGGTACTTTCACCTTTGGTGAGTGTGAGCTCTTCATTAGACCTTTTTAATGACATTTGTTTGGGCTTGTGCACCCCATTTTTCATACTCCAGACTCAGCAGCCGTACACAACTACTGGCTGTGTGATTTATGGTAATGTTTCCAGGAACATAATATACATGTGATGATTTATATTGTTAATGATCAAGTCTTCATGTTTTTATTAGGCTTCAGCTCTAACATACTAATACAATCACAATACGAGCTTCGAGTAATCAACTGGAAATAGGCCTATGTATCTTAGAGATGCCAGTATACTGTGTAAGCTATCAGAGTGCAATGCTAAGTTCAGCGGCTCAAGACAGCAGCAATTCACACATACACCAACTGTGCACTTCAAGTACACCTCCTTGTATCTATGCTCTGTGTCCATTTTATAATCTCCACTTACCATACACTCTGCAATTACAGACTGTAGTCCATCTGTTTCTCTGCATACTTTGTTAACCCCATTTGCCCTGTTCTTCGGTGGTCAGGACCCCCACAGGACCACCACAGAGCAGGTATTATGTGGGTGGTGGATCATTCTCAGCACTGCAGTGACACTGACGTGGTGGTGGTGTGTTAGTGTGTGATGTGCTGATGTGAGTGGATCAGACACAGCAGTGCTGCTGGAGTGTTTAAACACCTGTCACTGCTGGACTGGGAATAGTCCACCAACCAAATCCATTCAGCCAACAGGATCTTGTGACTACTAATGAAGGATGAGCAACCACTAGATAATGGCCAACACAAACTGTGCAGCAACAGATAAGATATCATCTCTGACTTTACATCTACTGCTGCTGCTAGAGTTTTTTTAACACTCACTGTCCACTCTTTTGAACACCCTTATGTTGTTCGTCCTCTTTGTAGATGTAAGGTCAGAGCTGATAGCTCATCTTTTGCTGCACAGTTTGTGTTGGCCATCCTCCAGTGGTCACTTTTCCTTCATCAGTGGTCACAAGATGCTGTTGCCTGGACAGATTTGGTTAGTGGACTATTCCCAGTCCAACAGGGACACTGAGGTGTTTAAAAACTCCGGGAGCACTGCTGTATCTGATCCACTCACACCAGCACAACACACACTAACACACCACCACCACATCAGAGTCACTGCAGTGCTGAGAATGATCCACCACCCAAACAATACCTGCTATGTGGTGGTCCTGTGGGTGTCCTGACCATTGAAGAACAGGAGGATAACAAAGTATACTGAGAAACAGATGGACTACAGTCTGTACCTATGGAGTGCACCTTTTACCAAGTGGAGCTGATATAATGGACAAAGGTTGTAGAAACAAGAAGGTGAACTAAACCAAGTAGCTGGTTGTGGGGAAAACGTACAGTAAAAGCTATGCTGCAAGATATTAAAACGAGAAGGTTACACAACTGTTAGGTTGATTTTATTAATTATGACTTGTTATGATTTGTTACCCCTCAGCACAACAATACAGTTAGCATAATTACTGCAACTGCACAAATACTGATATTGTTTTCTCTTTAAGGCTGGACAGCTGAATACAGATGCAGGTGTTCCAAGTAATCAGCTGAAGGTATTTGCATTTGGAGACACATATATGATCCTATTAAGCTAAAACTATATGTCACGTGGGGGGCAGGGACGAGGAGGCAGGATATAAATGCAAGGGTTTAATTAGCAGAACAAACAAAACAAAAACCAAAAGAAACAACTAACAAAGACAAATGACCGGCAGGGAGGCAGAACAACGGCAGGGGAACAAACACCAAGCAAACAAAACACTAAGCAAGCACAAAGGGAATCACAGGGAGTATAAGTGAACAAGACTAACAAGGAACACCTGGGAAGGGGCGGAGCTACAAACGAGGGACCGGTGAGGGGCTTGACAAGAGGGCGGAGACAGGAGGAGCAAGAAACCAAAACAGAAGCACATGGAATAACAAAGGGCACATGGCAATGACAAGACAAACAGAAAACTGAAAACCAGAAAAAACAGACAAACAAGAACAAGACATGGCAGGGTGTGACACTATAGTTTTAAGTAAAGATGTTTTTGGCAAATTGACCCAGTGGAGACAATCACTGGTATTATATGGTTATGCTGTTCCAGCAGTGATATAATACAGGACCTCTCAATATAGACATGGCTGGTACAAGTAATCAGCTGAAGGTCTGTTTACTGTGTGTGGTGATATAGCGCTTTAGATATAGCATCAAACAAGATACTTCAAATTAGGAGCAAAGAAGAGAAAATATTGCACAGTAAATGATATTTCAAGAGCCAAACCCCAGACTGCAGTGCTCAGTGCTGAACAAGAAAAAGCAAATAAGCAGTTTCACCACTTGATCTTTGTATGGAATTGCCTTCCCTTTGTGCATGCTCTCAGTGCTCTGAACAATATAGATTTTTACATTAGCAGAATATTCCTTTGCAGCTTTAATGGATGTGTACTTTCTGTATTTTGGTTTTCCAGCATGGCCAGGCTTCAGCCAATGCAGACAGACTGAGAATGCTCATTCAGAGCAAAGGTCCAAGCATACTGTCGGATTATGATGGTACAGGGACACTGTCTGAGACATCAAGAAAACTCCTGGTGAAGATAGGTGTCAGTGACCTGGTGGAGCGGAGGGGATTGTGAGTTGTATAACTTTACTTTTAAAGCTTCACATCATTAGTGACTTTAGTGAAATGCATTGTTAAAGACCTCTGAATCATTTTAATGGTCCAAAAAAAACCTTAATTAGGGCCATTTTCACAGCTTGAGACATTTGAGGCATATTTAATCTTTGGTTTCATAGAACAACATACACTCACCGAGCATCTCATTAGGAACACCTCAACACCTCCTCAGCTCTACTTACCATATAGGAGCACTTTGGAGTTCTACAATTAGAGACTACAGTCCATCTGTTTCTGTGCATACTTTGTTATCCCAGCTTTACCCTGATTTTCAATAGTCAGGACCCCCACAGGACCACCACAGAGCAGGTATTATTTGGGTGNGACACTGACATGGTGGTGGTGTGTTAGTGTGTGTTGTGCTGGTATGAGTGGATCAGACACAGCAGTGCTGCTGGAGTGTTTAAACATTGTGTCCACTCACTGTCCACTGTATTAGACACTGCTACCTTGCTGGTCCACCTTGTAGATGTAAAGTCAGAGACAATATCTCATCTGCTGCTGCACAGTTTGTGTTGGGCATCCTCTAGTCCTTCATCAGTGGTCACAGGACGCTGCCCACAGGATGCTGTTGGGTGGATGGTTTTGGTTGGTGGACTATTCTCAGGCCAACAGTGGCACTGAGGTGTTTAAACACTCCAGCAGCACTGCTGTGTCTGATCTACTTGCACTAGCACAACACTGATAAAATAAACAATGCATCTAGCTACAAGAAGATTTTCTTTTTTTTATATTTTATTTTATATTTTATTATAATAACTTTTTAATAACTTTTATTGTAATATCATTTTGATACAGTCTCTGATAGCTGTTGCGTTAGATTTGGCAACTTTCCAGTAAAGCATAAGAATTAATTTTGCTTCCAAAATTTTGCCTTCAGTTACCCATCAAGTGATGATAAACTGGTGCTAGCTAAAAGTGTGATAACCCTCTTCCCATCAATGAAGATTAAGATGGGAGAAGAGAGCGAAGGATTTGTAAGTAGTATTTACTCAGCATTCAGTTGGACCTGTGGTGAAACAACATTGCTTAAATAACACTACATTAAATAGCATTTCAGATGGCTTGCATTTGAACACCACCCCCCCAAAAAAGGACTGAATGTAACTTTCACCTATTCATCATTCCTTCATGTACAAAATTAGATTTGGAAATGAATACACTTACAGAGATTATCCTCTTACACAGGAGCACTTCTATGACCCAGCGTCCCACAACGGATTCATTGAAATTAAACTGAGAAACCTACGGAGAAACCTCCATGACAGCCAGCGACGCTACCGCCGCAAGCAGACCACGACTAGTGATCTGTCTTTCCACCCAGTTTCCATCACCCTGCAGTTGCCTGCAGAGAATGAAGAGGACTCCTCCATGGAGTGGATGACTGCAATCAAACGCATGAAACCATCTCAGGAGAACTTCATTACCATCAGGCTGGGCATGGAGAAAACCTACACTAGCCGCAGGTTCTGGATTGCAAACAACTCGCCGACAGTGGGAGAGATTTTGCAACAGTACCCTCATTTTATAGACATGCCATACTTAGTAAGTGCATATTGTGTTGTATGTGGTCACAGTTGTAGCCCAGCTGACTGGTACTGTATTCAGTTATCTAATATCACAGTAATGGTTGTGTTCTGGCCTGTTTCTCAGCTTGACTTTGAGTTTAGGAAGATGTATCCAGGGAAAGCTGACCTTTTCCTTCAAAAGTGGGAAAGAAGTGTTGTTCCCAAATTATTAAGGATGGCCACAATGAAAGAGAATCCTACTGTTCCAGCATTTGCTAGCGAGAGTGATGGTAGGCTACTCTTCATTAATATAAGACATGACAATCTTTCAAACTCTTCTGATAGTCTGGTTGTGAGTAGTGTGCATGTGCTTTATCAAGGCTTTTAAGTGACTTAGAGGAATCACTGTTACTGCATACTGTATACTCCATACCACTCTGCTCCGCCGGTCCTCACGTGCTTTGACACAAGTCTGATGTCTGAAGGCAGGGTCTGAGATGCTGTATGGGATCTGATAAACGTGATTAATTTTGTGTTCATTATTTTACAGAGCAATGCTGTAGAGCTCTTCAGGTGCTCACATACCTTTTGCCTCCTACTGCATCCGGCAGGGGCAAAAGCTGGACCAAATGCAGTGTGAAATCAGCCCTATCCTACATCTTGGACATTAAGCAGGTAGGCATGGTGCTTGTGTCTCATCTTGATGTGTCTGTATATATTATACTGTAAACCTTGTTTCAAGATACACACTTGCTTTGGAAGGACACATGCTGTACTTGTAAATAACTGACTTTATGGGCAATAAATCTCTCTTTTGTTTGAATTAGAATCAATGCAGACAAGCATCAGTGCAGTAAAAATACCTGACATCTGCTCAATGCCCACAGCCATCACATAGATTTATTCAAATCAGCACAGCACACCTGATTTCATTTAAGGAAGTATTGATTAGCCAGACCAGGTACTGGATGATAATTATAAACAATACGGGTTTTGACTTGAGTCTGCTTAGAGCTCGGCCTTTGTGCCATAAATGTCAAAACCCACCTCTAAGGATAAAACTAACTTCTGATTGCACTCCCTAGGGCATTTGTAGTCTGCTAACTCTAAACTAACTGGTGTGCACATGAGTATTCTGGGTAATTCTAGATTAATCATGGACATTTGAAGCTTCTGACAGACATTGTTTGTTTTACTTGAAGCTTGTGACAGACATTGTAGCATATATTTTACCATATAGAGCTGATTTCCATCTCTAACATCCCAATGATAAGGCTACCAGTCACATTCACAGTCAGTGATGGCCTAGATTGGCACATCAAATCACATTTAATACACATGTGAAGGTGAGGGGAAATTTTATCATAAGAAAATGTCATTAAAATGATGCTGCCTATTGGTAAATTAAAACGTGATTCCTCTGGTGAAACTATACTGATGGTTAATGCAACACGTTAGGCCTGCTTTTCAGCGCTTGATGTCCTAACCAATAAAAGAGCTCACTTGGCTGTATTTACAGTGGTGATTCTAGAGCCTGTTGGGGCCCTAGGCAAAAATTCACAGGGAGTCGCACCAGCCTGTGTTCAGAATTATTATGTTATAAAAATTTGGTGCCCACAAAAAATTTGGGGAATATAAACTTTCTTTATTTCACACGTTCACATTACTATTTATAAAAATAAAATAATAAAAAATAATTAAAAAATTAAAATATATAAATATACCCTTGGGGGCCCCCACCCACCTGGGGCTCCAAGCAGTTGCCTGCCTTGCCTGGTGGCAGGTGGCACCTCTGTATATCTACCAAGATACCACAGAGAAAAACAATACCTTATTTGCTGTTGGGCGTTTCAAGAATTTAATCCACAAACATGAGTGCTGTAGCACTTGCACAGTTTAAACACAGCCATTATTCAATTGAATAAAAATAAACTCAAAATTACAGTTATGTATTTTTTTTTTCAGTTCCCTGAAATCAATAGACCTTCTCTCAAGGCCTAAAAGGCCCAGATGGATCCCCAACATACAATTGCTATGTGTTATATTGATGTTATTTGTATTCATCCAAATATTAGAGATTTCTAAACACAAATAAATGCTTACTATCCAGATAAATAGCACCCTAAATCTCAACATAGATCTCAACATAACCCAACATAAGATATTATGTACTCTGACAGTTCCTGTGACCTAAAACAGCAATACTTCACTTACGCTGCAGTAACATGTAGGCCTACAGATGCCCTAAGAGATCAAACAACCAAAAAACCCAAAAACACAATAGACCACGATATGAGATTTCCAGCACGTTAGCATAGAACCCTGTACACATCTACACCCATTAGTGCTTTGTTTCCGAAATGAAACACAAGGATAACAACCAACATGACTGACAGTATAGCAAACAGTAAAACACATGGAAGCTAGCACACTTATACAACGTCCACATACTTCTATGAAACAGACCATAGGACTTAGAAACTTTTATGCTGTGTCGTGTTGGAGAAGAGCCAGAGAAAAAATAGACGCAGGAGGAATGAGTTCTTTGGATTTTGATTTGATTTCATCTTTACCGCAAGATCAGAAACTTCCCCCTAACTTCAGGTTTTATTGTCTTCAAGAGAGCTCAAGTCTCTATTGTGTTGGCTAAGCTCCCACTGGCTCCCCCTTAATTGGAACGCTGCCTATACATCTTGTTCAAAGTTATCTCTGAAATACACGTTAACGTGGATATATATATTTTGTGCTTGTGTTTTTTCCAGATTGAAACAAGCGGTTCCGGCCTCCTGGGTAATCCTCCTGACAGAGTGGTGGAAAATCGTCAACCTCACCTCATATGTTTAGGACAGCCGAGTTCTACAGCTCAGTATATCATCGTGGCAGAGAAGGACAAAGTCGCCATTCCACTTGAGGATAAGAGTTTGACGTGCGCCATTGACAAACTGTTTAAAATGTACTGCGTTTGCCACCTGGCATATCCAGCCCAGCTCACATCTGTCTTTAATTTCTTTGAGCATCTTTATGACATGCCAATCTCTGGTGGAAAGAGATCTAAAGTCGTGGAGCTCATGGCGAGGCTGCAGGCAATGTTATAAGTCTTGCTACCTTGTTCATTTGTCCCAAGTGCAAAATAAGGAACTTAAGGAAACATGAGTGGTCATGTGTAGTTGTGCAATGAACTATGAGGCTCTTGTTTAGCAATGTATAGCAGTCTAACCTTAGCTGGTAGTTTGAAGGATACCTGCCTTAGCTGTTACTTTCATCCTCTGAAAAAAGCAGTGTTTCTCAACCCTGGTTCTGGAGGCACCTTGCCTTACAACATACCTGCTTCAACTTATCAGCTCATTAACAAGCCCTTTCAGAGTTGCAGCCCAGATAGCAAGCATGTATGGGTCCACTGGTCCGATCTGGTTGGCACCCCAATGACTGTTTGTCACCACCCAGATAACTGTCCTACACACAAGATCTAACTAGTTTTTAGCCCCCTCAAATGGAAAATAAACTAAAAACAATATTACAAACTACTTGAAACAAAGATAAGGCTTGATGTAATTCAGTTCAATTCAATTCAATTCAACTTTATTGTCATTATACCAATACAGTGTACCAATAAAGTATAACGAAACACCATTAGGCTACTTCAGTGATTTAGTTGAAAATGTTGCTGACACTAAAAATAATTTTGATGATAATGAACATAAGAAATATAAAGCATAATGAACATAAGAAAGAAGGTAAAATAAGGATGAACTGTGTGTGAAAAACAAGCAATAAAAAGTGGCATCCAAGACTCTGCCTAACCACTTGCGGAGCACCAAAAATGCTGAGCAAAACTAGTTGACCAGCAGCTTTACCATTTGCAGGCCAACAGTGGTCCACCATCCTCTTGCTATCAGGGAGGCCGTGTATTAAAGCAGGGAATCCACTAAAATATGCAGTGCAGTGTGCATCCTGGACCAGGGTTAAGAAACACTGCCAGAAAACACGTACTGATTCACCCTGTTAGCACCAGAATGGCAGACCGCTGTTGGACCTCTAACAGCAAGCTGTGCGTTCCACTGGTGCTCAGCGTTTTGTGGGCAGCTCACTGGCGTTTAAGAGGAGTAATAGACAAAAGGCCAGTTTTCATCTCTCAACAGTCCAGTTTATGAATTCCTCCTTCATTTCTTTATTTTGTCATCTTTTTTTAAGTTAGTTTAGTAAGTTTCCATGTCAGTTCATTTTATATCAGACCTGGTCGTTATTATTTCTCACTCAGCTGTTTGTAATATTTGTCTAAGTTTGTTTTCTAAAATAAAAGCATGTACACATTTAAAATCTCTCTGAGGAAATTAAAAATTAGATCTTGTATGCAGGACAATAATCAGGGTGGACCAGCAATGGTAAACAGTCAGCGGGGTGCCAGGCTTATCAAGCCAGCAGACCAATATATGCTCGCTATCTGGGCAGGTGTGGTGCCTATTACTCTTTCTAATCTCAAGTGAAAGATGTAACACATTATTTGCTCCTTGTTGTTGCCAAAGCAGATCATCATAGATGGCCATAACTTATTCGACAGTATTTATCCAGACAGGCCCCCATCATTTATCCATGCATGTGACATTAATATTAAATACAGACAAGCTTATGTGCATTATTATTTACATATTGAATTAAAGTGGTTAGCCTGCAGGTATAATACATGTCTTGGCTATAACATTGATGCTTGTAGTGCTATGAATATGGCACATGCTGTCAGTGTTTTTGGTATATTAAGCTGAAATATATAACACTGGCACGTGATGTCAGTGTTAAGCTGTCATATCAGAAATATACATCACTGTCAGAACAAAACTTCTTATCTCCATTTCTGTTTATTTATTTCTTTGTTTGTTTGTTTGTTTATTTATTATTTATGTTATAGTTTTAGAATGACTGGAAGAATAAAAATTATCTAAAATTGCTTATTACAAATCTTGTTCCATCAACGAAGAGGCAGGATGCAAGTCCTTTGTTTTATTGAAGGCAGACAGAAAGCAAATAAAGACAACAGGACATAGAGGAAACTGGAAAACCAAACTGGAGCTAACAAAACAGGACCTAACAAACCAGAACACAACCAGAGGGCTATACGACAAGTTGGATTTCTCAATTTAGCCAGATAAGCCCAAAGTCAGGCCTATCTATTAGGAAAAGAGCTGAGGGACATTCTTAATGGACAATTTAGGCTTAGGTTATCTGGCTAACTGAGAAATCCTACTTTGTGGAATACATTTATACATGGGGAACAAACCAGGGACACAAAGGGCTAACTAGAGGGTGGGGTTAAAAACTAGACAAGGTGAGACAGATGACAAGGAGGCAGGACAGGGGGAAGAGGCAGAAACCAAAGCAACAACAAAATCACAAGGCACATGTAGAAACGAGAGAAGGTAAACTGGCAGAAATAGACAGAACCAATCCTTTTCTTTCAAGGATGTGGCAAGACAGGATGTCACAATACATATTAACAATGTTTTCCTTCTCTTGTAAAGTCATCATTTTGGAGATAGGAGGTTTTGTTGGGACAGCTACCAAACTGCTCACTGGAGGCAACAAGGTCTCTTTGGCGAAACTGTACACGTGAAGGCTTTTGTTGCCTAATGTTTAACAGACAACTTTCAGAACTGTTTTTTTTTCATACGTTGCTGGGAGTGGGCTTTACATATACAAGACATATCAAAGCTATATTACAGTTAATACCACCTTTATTAGAGAAATAAAAAGGCTTTCCATTATTCATCAGCTGCTTTGTTTTCAAAAAGTTGTTATATCCTCGATATACAGCATTTCACCAGCTCACCAGACAAAAACTGAGTTACCTTACATGTTTAAGATGGTAGTAACTTCAGGCTCCTGTAGATGGCGCTGCACGAGGATGATGGGGCTATAAATACCTGCAGGGTGTGAGTGACGGGATTCATAGATTGAGAAGAGGTGGTACAATGCAGTGAATGTCTCATTCCATGTGTGGAAAATGGCTCCAGAGCAGATGTTAATAATTGGCTAAAAGCAGTGATTACATTTGGGCATGCCAAAGACCATAGTGTGAAGGGAGTAGCTGAATTTGCAGGTGTATGGTCATACGGGTCTACCAGCACTGGCAAAAAATCATAGTCTATAAGAAATTCTCCTCAGAATTGTGCCAGGGAAGGCATCCACCAAATCAAGAGCATTGATGTGGCCTCCAGAAATTTGTCCAGTCCATGCCAAATTCAATCACAGCTGTTATTCGTGCTTGTGGAGGCATTAGATGCTGTTAGGTATTACATGCTGTCCGGTGAGCTTATTTTACCTGAATGTCAGAAGGAAGTAGCTCTTTAATCTTATTCTTCTAGTTACTTCTATGTGGTAGATCACTTTTAGTGAACACTAGCTGTAAATAAAGATTTGTGAAGACTTGTTTACCTTTCTGTGAATTCATTATAAAATTTTAATGTTTGACTTTTTGTAAGTGTGAACATGAGATACTAACTGATAATAAATTCAACTGAACTACACATGAGTTTGTGTAGTGTTTGAATGTTGTGGTGCACCTAGGTCAAAAGCACACAGCATGTTTCTGACACAGGCTGTATAATTAGAACCCATTTTTGTGTTAATGTTCTGATCACACTGCCTGCGCTAAATGAGATAACACACTGGTCGTGTTGGAAGTAAAATAAAATGTGTTATGCTTAACTGGATGTGCAGACGTGTTAAAAATAGCACATCACATGTTGTTTTTAACACATCTGTGTTGAGAGCTTCGACGTACCTAATTACGTCTGCTTCTCTGTTTTTTCTCCTTCCTTGTCTGTTCCCCCTCCTCCTCCCTTGCAGGTGGTCATGCTGTTCTCTTTGTTCTCCTGCGCCGTGGGGTTCTCCCTCCTGCCGCTTGTCCTGTTCCCGTGCCCTGCCCAGGCCTGCCCCGCCCGCTGTGAGTGCTCTGTGCCAACGCGCTCCGTCTCGTGCCACCGCAAACGGCTGGCACAGGTGCCCGAGGGCATTCCCATTGAGACGAGGGTGCTGGATCTGAGCAAGAACCGCCTACGCATTGTCACTCCACAGAACTTCTCCTCACTGCTGCTGCTGGAGGAGCTGGATCTGAGCAACAACCTGCTGTCCTCGGTGGAACCCGGCAGCTTCCGTGCACAGCCCCGTCTTCGTACGTTGCGCCTGCGTGCCAACCAGCTGACCCTGCTGCCCCGGGGAGCTTTAGCCGGCTTGGGTGAGTTGACCCTGCTGGACGTAAGCCAGAACCGGCTAGTCATCCTGCTAGACTATGGCTTTGAAGAGCAGCGGCGACTACGCGTGCTGGAGTTGGCCGACAATGAGCTGGTGTTCATCGCCCCACGGGCATTTAGTGGCCTGTCGGCCCTCCGCTCACTCACCTTGCAACGCTGTAACCTGAGTGCTGTACCTGGCCATGCCTTGGCTCACCTGCACGGTCTGACCAGTCTGCGCTTGAGGGAGCTGAACATCAGCGAGTTGCCACCGCATGCCTTCAAGGGCCTAGGGCGCCTACGCCACCTGGAGATTGATCACTGGCCATCCCTGGAGGGGGTACCCAGCCCGGTCTTGCAGGGGCTCAACCTGAGCTCACTTTTCATCACTCACACAAACCTGTTGTCAGCGCCAACCCTGAGCCACCTGTCCTACTTGACCCACCTTAACCTGTCATACAGCAGCCTGAGGGTGCTACCAGCCGGGTGGCTTCGAGGGATGGACCGGCTGGAGGTGGTACGTGTTCGCCAGGCACAGTTAATACGAGTGGAGCCTCAGGCCTTCCAGGGGGCTCTGTCTTTGCGTCTGCTTGACCTCTGCCACAACCGTTTGACAACACTGGAGCGGGCTGTCCTGCCTACCTCCATGGCCTTGCAGAGCCTCCTGATTGGTCAGAACCCCCTGGTGTGTGACTGCCGTCTTCGTTGGTTGTTGCAAAGGACTCCGCCCCTTCTGTATGGTGATGTGGAGCCTCAGTGCAGCGCCCCCACTGCCCTGGCTGGGAAATCCTTTAGCAGCATAGTGGAACCACAGCTTTCTCGCTACGTTATCTGCACCAAGCCCAGGGTCATCTCCATGTCCACCCACCCAACCCAGGCAGAGGAGGGCCAGAGGGCCTGGCTATACTGCGCAGCGGAAGGAGCCCCATCCCCTTCAGTCTCTTGGCTGACACCACACAGGCGCCACATCACCACTAAGAGCACGGGCAGGGTAGTCGCCCATGGCAATGGCTCACTGGAGTTTCGGGTGGCTGAGCCCCAGGACAGCGGCGTTTATGTATGTGTGGCGTCCAACCCAGCAGGCAACGCCACTCTATCTGTCACGTTGGCTGTCAAAAGCCTGGGCATCAGGGATGGTGCCCTTTACGCCAACCGCAGCTTCCTCTTTGACCCAGATTACAACAGCTCCCTCATCAACGGCACAGAGCGGTACACCATCCGGATGGTTTTGGACTTCACCACCATCCTGGTCTCCACGGCCATGGGCTGCCTCAGCTTCCTGGGCGTGGTTCTCTTCTGCTTTCTGCTGCTGTTCGCCTGGAGCCGGGGCAAAGGCAAGCACAGAGGAAGCGTGGACATTCAGTACGTCCCGCGCAAGAGGAAAGGAGCCAACAGTGAGCTCACAGAGACCAGCGGCCCCAGGCGGGTCAACATGAAGATGATCTGAGAGCTGGTTGCTTTCTGAAAAGGGAGGGGAGAGTCAAACAACATACGAGCGCGAGAGAGAGAGCGAGAGACTTGTGACAGTGATACTGTAGCTAGTAGAGTTTGGGAAGATAAGCAGCACATTTCGGTTAGAGTTGTGTGCTTTAGTGTGAATGTGCGTGTGTGTGTGTGTGTGTGCGTGTGTGTGTGTACAGAAATATACCATATGAGTTCATGGGCATGTGTGTGTGTGCCTGTATAACAAGGATGTATTCAATTGTGAGATTTTACACATGCTATCTAAACAGAATCACTTATCCAAAAAAATAAAAAAAGTATTTGCGCGTCTTCTGCGATGCTTTGTCTGTGGACAGCAGTGTTCGGACAGTGCAGACATGTGCAGAGGTCAAGCCGTTGTATAAAGCTCATATTTGTGAAGGGAAAAGTAGTCTATTTATATACATATATTTTAAGTTCCATTATTAATAACCTTCGAACCGCTGCAAAAACTCAAGTCGTCTTCCCCAACAAGCAAAGTATCTACTGGAAAAAGCCTCAGCAGTGCTGTGTTGTGAAGTGTTTGGTTTTCGCTCCGAATCGCTGTTCTCTCCTGGGAGATCTTCTAGTTAGCAGAGCCTCTGGGGGGGAGCAGGGAGTCGTCTGCCATTTCGTCGTGAAGATGTTACAGTGTGAGGGCTTATTTGACATGGTGGGTTCCGGGGGCTGTGTTTGTGACTTAGTGGAAATCTGTGAAAATGTTTCCTTTTTTTTTTTTTTTGATGTTCTGTCAAATGCTGCTCAAATGTTTTTACATAATAAATATCTCGGTATATTTTCCAAAGAAAATAAATACGAATCTTATAGCTAGATTGTTGTTGACATTACATTTCAGTATCTGGTTCTTGTTATTGGTGTCTAATAGTCCAATGTTATGCATTACTCCTGCAGCCTACTATCCAGGTAGTATGTTATTGCAACCCGATAACTAACAAACAACTACAAAAGACTTTATTCCTTTATTCCAAAATCACATCTGGTCAGTGGTGGTATAATATTCAGGGGCACTTGCTGGTGAGCCCTGGGGCTACAGGTAGTCATGGACCCCGTGGATCTAGTTACAGCCTCCAAAGCCTCAACTTTCCACCGCTGCCAGCTACCCACTTCAGTACTACCATTCATCATGTCTAAGTTGCTGCATGAACTGGAACCCAGAAACAAACCACTAAAAGCCTTAGTCAGTCAAGGTTTACAATTTGCATTAAGAAGGCAGTCAGCTCCCAAACAAAGCCACAGTAAGCTCCTTTTTTGCCAGGCTCTATTTGAATTTTCCATTCCACCTTAAATGGTGGCGCAGTTACATTCTGCCACCTGTAACTGTGATATGCAATTACTGATTGTTGTAGCTCTGTGGCTATACTGACTTTCACCTCATTCAGTTTGAAGGAATCATCATAGGACCATCACTGACCAGGTATTACGGGTAGTCACTTAGAATGTGCTGTGAATGGTCCACTACCCAAATCACATCTGGTCAGTGGTGGTATAATATTCAGGGACACTTGCTAGTGGGCCCTGGAGCTACAGGTGGTCATGGGCCCCATGAATCTAGTTACAGCATCCAAAAACTCAAGCCCTGAGCTTAAACACAGAAACAAAAGTCATAGTCGAGATTTAAAATTTGCTCTATTTGAAATTTTCCATTCTACTTTATATGGTGCCACAGCTACAGTCTGCCACCTGGTTTATTGGTAAAGTTGGATGGAAAATTCAAAATAGGAAGCAAGTTTAGGAAGACTTTAGCTGATACCAACAATGAGTGACTAAACTGACCAAAACAGATTGTCAAAAAAGTTGTAGTCCATTAAAAACATGCAAGTACAGTAAGTTGGAATATTATATTGTAAACATATCCTGATTCTTCTCCAACAGTACTTGTAAAACTGTTACAGTAAAACCATCAACATCACCAAAAACAGGTCTACAGCAAGCTACAGTCGTTTGATCCAGTGGCATCAACAACCATTCATTTTGCCCCTGAAAAAGTTGGTACATACAATCATATATCAGACTATAGCCTATTCCTGATAGCCATGCAGTCATCACGCTACTGATTCCAATGCTTTGACCCTATGCTGATAGAGCACAATAGCAACCAAGACAGCAACACCCTTCAACATAAAGCATGAGTACACTTACCACTGTTTTGCCAAAACAGATGACATAACTAAGGCAGGGAAAAACAACAGAGCGGACTTAAAAACCTAAACCTATGGAGTTCCTGAAGTGATACAGTGATTATTTTAAATATGATATGATATGATTTAATACATAGCCTCATTATATTTATTCATTTAAGTTTCTTATGCCCTTGTGGCCTTGATATATTAATATCTTAACTTATACCTTTTAAGTCACTAACTCATAATCAGCTTGTCACCTTACAGTCTGCATATAAACTTAAACATCCCAGAGAAATACATATTGCCATGGCTGGCATGAAAAATGTTTATGGTCCATTTGTGTCTTATTTTTGATTCACTGAAGAAGCCCGAAATGCTTGCTTTGACGTACACAAAGCCCACTTTCAGTCTTTGTAATAAAAAAATGACTTTTTGGCTTTGGATGGATAGACAGCAAAATACTCCATCAGACCGAATCTCATTTTAAACGTCCCAGTTTCATGTTTTAACTGCAACTAGTGCTTCAGATTCAAATGCTGGCATTCTAATAACTAACTGAATGCTTGAGGAAATAGTTGCTGTAGCAGCGATCAGAGCGGTGAGGGGATTAAGGCAGAGCTGGGCGGAGAGTGTAAAGATTTGATTGATCATATTACAGCAACAACGCTCACAGAGAACCAATCAGAATTCATTATCTTTTAAAAAAATTTGGCTTAATTAATATTCTTTCCCCATTTGCCTGGGCAGACATGTGATCAATTTGGGTAGACCCAGGCAGCGGACGGGGGAATAAATCAGTGTCCAAAAAAAAGGTCAGTCGGAGGCCCTGAATTACCCTGCGCCCCTGTGCCTCAGACGCGGTAAGCCCGTGCATTAAATCGCCCCTGACTATGGCATTTCCTTGCTATTAATGGACCAGGTCGAGGTTAGATGACAAATCGTGCTACAGTCAATTGTTTACTTACTGACTTATATTTTCTCACGATCCAAATGCCCTCAAGCATATTCAGTGATGTTGAAGTCTGGACTCTGCTGTGGTCAGTAAACTGTTCTGAGAACACCGGCAGCTTTTTTGTGCATGATTTACAATTTTTCCTCTTTTTTGTAGATTTTCTTTCTCAGTGAGGAGCGTCTACACAGCTACACATCCTTTCAGACGCACAGTGTTGAACTGGCTTCTCAAAGTGGTGGGATGGACAGAAACACCTTCATTGAAACAAGAATAGAGCTCTCAAAGATGAAAGCTTTAAGTGCTGTTAATCTAATGGGGATCATTTTGATGGTCTACTGGGTCTTGTGCGGTTATTAGGAGTCCCGTTTTCTTTGCTCCTTTAAATCAGTACTTGAACTCCAGTTTTGGAGACTCCTGTCTTCCACTTGTATTCTTTTGACTTTCTGCTTCCTTATGCAGGTGGATTATCTAATATAATCTCCTTAGAAATTTCTAATGCAAAATGAATGATTTACCACTGCTAACTACTACACAGTCGAGTCACATTATTATGACCACCAGCTAATATCCAGAGTAACCACCGTGTGCTGGGAGTGACTCAAGGTTGTCACAGGTATCTGGAGCCCTGCTGACTGCAGTGCATCCCACAGTTGCTGGAGGGTATGTGGGAATGGATCCATAGAGCGAACACCATGATCTAGGTGGTCCCACAGATTCTCAATTGGGTTTAAGTCTGAGGAATTATGGGGCTAGGGTAGTACTTGGAGGTCTTGGTCATGCTCTTCCAACCAATGTTTTTACTAGCCGTGTGGCACATTGCATTATTTTGCTGGTAGATCCCATCTGCCCCAAGGAAGACAATCAGCATGTGTGGGAGTACTTGATCTGCAAGGATGAATTCAAACCAAATCGGTTGAGAGTGCTTTCCACATGGATGAGTGGGCCCAGAGAATGCTGCATCGAAAGTAGGCAGAAGTAGGTAAGTGGTCATAATAATGCAACTTGACTTTGTACTAAATGGCCATTTTGACTGGAAACGGAACAAATAAAAGGTGGTCTCGAATATTTGCACAGTACTGTATGTGGTGAAACTCATAAAATGACCAGTGAGCACAGTGACGGTGACAGTGGCGGTGCTGTGCATCCAGACGATGAGCCTGAAGGCTTATTGCTAATGTCGTGCTTCTGTAGTGCAGAGGTGAGCGTCATTTCAGATCCCAGCGGTGCCATACGCTGTCCTTGGCCAGGTGTCCATGAGAGTACAACTGGCCCTCCTCTCTTTGGAGAGAAGGATGACAGGGGTCTCCTGCCTTTTGATGTAGGCGGTGTACATATGGCATATGCTGGGCCACACAAAGTCAGACAAGTCTCTGTTCTCCTCCAAGCACACTAATGGTGCTATGCGGTCAGCAGTGTGAGAAGCTGCATTGAGTAAGGCACCGAGACTGAGACAGTGACAGTAAATGGGATTCGCTTTTGCTAAAATCGTCAAATAATGGATTATGAAAAATTGCGAAGGCTAAGCGGTTTACTCAACCAGCAGAGTTTATCTAATGCAGTACGCCCAGAGTAATTTTAGCCCTTCGCTGTTATGACTTTTGTGTGTGTCTGTGTACGGGTGTGTAGGTGTATCACTGGTATGCGTCATCCTCATAACAGTATGTAGTGCCTCGAGTGTCCGCAGCTTGACCTTGCTGTGTTCTGTCAGTACGAGTTGAGGACGAGGGCCCGAGCGGGCATAGCTTTTCTGTGTGAATGAGTCTCCCTCAGAGACACATCTCAGTATGAACTGATGCATGAGCTCAGCCTTCAGCTGGACCTGAGGAACCGCCCGCTGCCAGAGAGAGAGAGAGAAAGAGAGAGAGAGAGACAGACAGAAAGAAAGAGAGAGCGTGTCTGAGGGGAGCTAACAAATAGCTCTAATGAGAGAGCCTGATGAGCAATTTTGAGAGTGAAGCATGAAGCAATCAAGCAGTTATTTATAAAGCCAAGCGATACATGGCGTGGTGCATGTCAGCTAGGGTGACGAGCTCATTTTCCAAGGTTACAAAACGAACCGTCACACTGTGTTGGTCCTAACCTGCAAACATGAAAACAATACTTTAGAGAATAAGCACCCACCATCTGCTTTATTAGAAACACCTACGTTGTACTTTCATACAAAACATAATAGACCTCTTTATGAGCTCCACTTACCTTGTAGGCCACCATCTAGGGGTCCAGACTGTAGCCCATCTGTTATCATGCACAACTTATCAGCCACCCTCTTATCTGACTCATATATCATCATTGGTCACTTTCTAACTACAGGACAGTGCAGATGCTATTTGGGTGGCGGACTATTCTGAACACAGCAGTGACACTGATGTGACTGTTGTGCGGTAGGACTTGGCCCAAAAACATCAAAATACAGTTGCATGCAAAAGTTTGGGTGCTCTTGGTCAAATGGCATGTTTTGTTATTTAAAGAGGACCTGGTATGCTTTTCTGTTTTTCCCCTTTCTTTTTGTGCATGTACACACCAGAGGAAGAAACTCTCTCATTTACATTTACATTTACGGCATTTAGCTGACGCTCTTATCCAGAGCGACTTACAAGGTCATTCATATTACAGGTAGGCCAATGTAGTGTTAGGAGTCTTGCCCAAGGACTCTTATTGGTGTAGCACAGCATAGTTACCCAGACCCGGGAATCGAACCCCCTTGGAGCTCCCTGGAGGTTAGTGGTGTTATCCGCTGAGCCACACCAACCACCACGCTCTCCAGTCCTTGTTGCAAACCTACCAGCAAGCTTGGCACGTCCTCACACAAAACAGAGAGAGATTAATCTGTTAAAACTGACCTTCTGAAATGTTCTGCTCCAGTCTAGCTTGCAAAAGTGGATCAGGTCTTCTTCCAGGATGGGACTCTGGCTCAAACTGATACGGCAGAACTGACAGCATTGTAAGAATAGCCACTGCAGCGTGGAGGCAGAACTTGCCACCCTGGCAGCTGATCTGTCTGAATTGGCAGGCTGATACTGGATTCAGTGGGAGGAGGGGCTTTAAGACACAGGAGCTCTAACAGAGCGTTCAGAAAGAGGATGAATACAGATGTACAGTATGAGGAAAATGCTGTATTTTGGGAAAATTGAAGCATGTAAATCTATTCTAGTAGACCCCAAAATAAAATTATGAACATGAAATATTCTGTGCAAGGAACAAACCTCTGCATATTTTAATGCATAATTACAGTTTATTTGATGAAATATATTGGATAATATGTGGTCTGTGTAAAAGCTGTGGCACATTTTTTCCAATTTATTTAATTTAGAAAATGTGCAATTTGTAGCAAAAAAAAAAAATTTTTTTTTGGTCCTTTCTGCCTCTGTTGTTTTGCTGTATTCTGTATATCAAGTATTTCAAGTGGTATCAAACCTGTCACAGAGGACTTCTAGGGTGTTCCCCCCCAAGAAGCTGATCTTTGCTATGAGTAGAGACTGTAAATTGCTAGTCTAATGTCACCACAGAAAGCACTGACCATTTTAGGCCTAGCATTTTCAGCAGCCACAGTTTCGACGCATCTTTAGTTACTGGCTATCTGCCCTCCATGAACCATTTTGAGAAACAACCACAGTCCTCTTAAAGTAGCCTTTCCCTCGTTTCAACATTCACTTGGACATTCATACTGAGTTATGCTAATTATCAAGGTGTGGCTCACCACTTGACTCGCTTTCAGTTGGAGATCACTGTGTGCTGAGAACAAAGGAAGTTCAGAGCTTTCAGTCAGACACCCAGTGTTCGCCAGCGCTGCCCATCAGCCTGCCAAATAAGAGAAGAAGGAACAAAGAGTGCTGGAGGATCAACATGTCAGCAGCTGAACCCCAGTCATAAATCTCACAGCTTCTCTCATATCTTGCAAAGCCATCAGATACACCGTAACCCGCCATACAGTCCCTAGGCTGCAGACAGCTCAAGCGTCTCACCACTGCAGGTCTGCCCACCAGGTTTGCGCAGAGATGCCCGCACTTGTGTCCTGGACTGACTGCTGAAATGAATACATAGCTTTTAGCCTTGGTGCACTAATGCGCTAGTCACATTGTGTATGTGATGTAAACAGACCGTCGGCATTAGGAGGGCTGATATAGAAATAATAGCCCCCTTCGCTCCCCTGTGAGAGAGGGTGGTGCAGGGCGCATGCATCTCCACTCTTCCACACCAGCGAATGCTAAAAGGATGAGTGGGGTGGAGGGAAATCATTCAGGCAGACGTAATGGCTCAGTAAAGAGCAAACATGACCATGGCTAATCAATGCAATGAGTTCTAATCAAGGAGGGAGCACGATGAGTGTGGGAATGTAAGTGCCCTCACATATATCTATATCTATCTACATCTATCCGTCTATCTATCTATCTGTATTCTTATATATAGATAGATAGATAGATACGTATATATATATATATATATATATATATATAGAGAGAGAGAGAGAGAGAGAGAGAGATTCATAATTATATAAATATATATATTATATATTTATACATATATATGTATTGTATATACTGCTTGGGAAAGCATATCTCACCGTCAACTCTGGAAGTGCTGTTGCTGTGTATTTCTCACACATTGTAAGATGAAGCAATCTGGAGGCAACGCCCATTAAGACAGACAGCCAATAGAGCCGGATGCTTCTTCGTGCAGCTGTCTAGTAACCTGGCCATTAGATGCATGGAGACGGTTGCTAGGCGCTGCCTAAAAGTGTTGCTAACGGTGCTGCACACTATTGTTACCATGACAACTTGAATGCCTATACCTCTTCCTCTGTCAGCCTGTTAAGTCACGAAGGAATCATCTGAGCCGAAGAGACTCATTGCGCGCAATACGACCTGTTGCCCACCAACTCAAACCTGCTGCCTGCCTTCAGACATCCTCTATGATCTGTGAGCCCACTGAGACCACCCATCCTCACAAATCACATCTGCACAGTTGGTTTGTGTGATGGATCTCACAGGGAAACATAAGAGACGAGTGCATCGCACAGTGCCGGAGGAAATGCTCTTTATGTTCTAGAGGGTCAGACACATGAGACGTCTGACATGAGGCCTAAACGTTATTAACACCAATATCAAAGCCCCCAGCTTGACTCTGCATGTGTGCATTGGAGGGAACACGGGATGGAAGAAAAAGAAAGGCAAAAAAGTAAAAGTCAAAAAAATGCCTTCTTGGTCCCAACATTAAAGGGCAATTCCACCTATTTTACAGAAATTTTAAATATTCAATGTGGTTCAATATGAAGTGGTTCAGGGTAGAGACCCTTACAGACCCTTGAATTCTTTATAGTGGTGGTGATGGGATCCAGGGGTCGCCATGTCTGCATCACAAATATAGCCATTTTATTTACTATTCATAACCACCAGCGAACCTCCACATGCCTTGCCTAATGATGATGATGGCAAAATAGTCATAAATCTGAAAAGCTAGGTTTTCCCTGGGGAATACTTTGTCTCACAATGTCCTGTATGTATCCCTCCACCATGGATGGATTAAGTTAAATAGAATAAAACATAAAACGCATTTTAAGCCAAAACTTGATCACAGAGCTATCCAAAAAACAGTCTCGGGCATCAAGCAGCAGATGCCTAACTGCAGAGCTGCAGAGACATAAAAGTCCTCAGATGTTTGGTTGCCATCACCACCAAAGTGAACAGCTCTGATTCAGCATGTAGAGAGTTAGAAGGTCCCCTTTTTACCGAGTTAGGTGTAGCACAGATGTATTCAGCTGACAGCTGATCAGACAGGAATGGAGGAATCTTGAGATAGGAACGGAGGAATCATGAGATAGGGATCAGACAGGAATGGAGGAATCTTGAGATAGGAATGGAGGAATCATGAGATAGGGATCAGACAGGAATGGAGGAATCATGAAATAGGAATCAGACAGGAATGCTGATTTACTTCACTGGTGGTGCTCTGTGTGTGGGTCAGGTTTATGCCACATTATGCGGACAGAAGCCTGTTTATATACTCACTTTGAGCAGATCTTTCGTCCTTGCAAATCATTAAATTTTAGGATTAGGTTATGGTTATGGATATGCTAGCATTAGTTCTGGTTAAGGTTTCGGTAAGTCCCCTCGAATTTGATGAAAGTCTATTTAATGTCACAATTACCACAATTCACAGAACCATGATCGCGTGTGTGTGAGCCGGGTCACAGTTCTGTTGCGTTAAATAGTCAGGGTCCGTCAGTAAGCCAAATTAGGAAAGCAGCGCCATCTAGTGCTCGTCAGTGTAATTTACAACTAA
This sequence comes from Semaprochilodus insignis, assembly GCA_034552555.1. Classification (NCBI taxonomy): domain Eukaryota; kingdom Metazoa; phylum Chordata; class Actinopteri; order Characiformes; family Prochilodontidae; genus Semaprochilodus; species Semaprochilodus insignis. The sequence goes on from CM067478.1 coordinate 8,188,938, forward strand.
GGCACCTACTTACAATGAATACTTTTTACTGTAAATGCAGTGAATGCCTCTCATAATGTACACCAGGCATATAGTACATTCATAACTGGGCAGAAAGCTCAAACATACAACTCATCAGCTCACGCAGTATATAGATTTGTGTCTAAAATTAAATCAGACAGAAATGCGGACCTGCCGCTAGGGGGCAGTGTCACTCTGAACGGCTACTTCAACACCGCGTTACTCTTCTTCTCATGTCAACAACGTAAACATACAGGAAGACTCGGCGTTAGATTTTCTACGGGTAAGAAGAGCTTAAACCTGCTGTTGACAGTACATGACACTAATATAACAGATATCAGCTCGTCCTCAGTGAGCAGAGTGTAACTCACTGAAACCGAAACTGACTGATATGCAGAAGTTGATGTGGGTCTGGGCAGCACAGAGCAGCTCACTTACACCAGTCCTACTGTTACCGCTCGAGTTCAGGTTCAGGCTAACAGCTAATCCTATTTCCTCTAAATGTTCAGGTCCTTCACCGCTTCAGTCGTACTGAATCGTGAGTTGGCAACAAAAACCCTCGAACTGTATCCTCACAGTCTGGCGTATTCGGGAAAGTTGGGAAAAACGAGCAGCTCGCGGGAAAGTGTAGAGCGGGATATGGAAACCGGGGTGCGCCGATATGGGAATTCTGGGACGATATGCGATATGTTTTCATGTACATCTTCCACATCTAGATGTACCCGGATTCGCGTTACAGGGAAACGTAACACTTGTTTCTGTAAGATCACGAATGTGAAATGAATAGAATGCAGATATTCCAGCTTCCCATAACCTATCTATATCGATTCACATTTGTGCAGTTTTCTGCTCCGTGTTTTTTTATGATTGCTCCATGTTTGTCTGTCCTCTCTGGAAATCCATGCAGTAATGTCATATTAAAGTCTTTAAAAGTCCTCCTGGGTAGCATTCTCTCATGTATCCTGTATTTTTACCGGTTCATGGAAGAGAAGATAAGTATTGGTAGGAAAAGGCAAAAAATAGCAATTTTCAGGGTTTCTGGATGCAGCCGAAAATTAAAGCAGCATTATATACGAATTGGTATTTTTCGCTCTTGGCGTCGCCCCATATTGAGTCACTGAATATAATGCACTTTTACTCCACTGTCGTAAGTACGAATCCCGCTTTGAGCCCACCTCATGGACATGCGTTTGTTGATGAGCTGAAAGATACTGATTCTCACTCTCTTGTGTAGTAATATGTACACTCATACACACTTTGGTTGTTTCTTTGTGTAAAAATCTGAAATTCACGAGTGTAACCTGTGGGGTCCATAAACCTGTCTTTCCTGTCCAAGTTCACACAGGCTTCTGTATGATCAGCGTTCCACCTCCGAATGTGACTCCCGCCCTGTGAAAGTAGAAGATCAGAGGAGTGAGTGAGGCCCCATGTCTGCCGCCTGCCCGCCACAGTCTCCTGCCGTGGCTAAGACAGAGGTGCCAGTGGAAGGATGGTGCCCTCTTCTAGCAGCCACCTTTGCCTACTGGGACAACATCCTGGGGCCACGCGTTCGATACATCTGGGCTCCCAAAGGTCAGGGGTCGTTATTGCTCAGTGATGGGGAGGTGACGTTTCTGGCCAACCACACACTAAATGGCGAGATTCTGCGGAGTGCCGAGAGCGGCGCAGTGGATGTCAAGTTCTTCGTCTTGTCAGAGAAAGGAGTGATCATCGTCTCGCTTATATTTGATGGGGAACTGAAGGGCGATAAGAACACCTGCGCCCTGTCCATCATTCTGCCTCAGTCAGAGCTGAACTTCTACCTACCCCTGCACAGCGTGTGTGTGGAGAGGCTCAAGCACATTGTCCGCAAAGGACGCATCTGCATGCAGAAGGTCTGTAGCATTCTCGCATTCTCAACTTAAGGGTTGTTTGCATTCACCCGATTCCCCATTTTACCAATAACATATTGGCAAAATGGGACAGGGTGCTACTGGTAAACTGGGACACCAAGGGAGGCTAATGGGTGGATGCTGGTTTGTTGGGTTCATTATTCATTTGCATGTCACCATTCATTATAACAGTTATCAGTAGTAAGTACATGACAGTGGAGGTTGTCCACACCTTTCCCACACAACCATCTTTTTTCAGCTGCCTGAAACGCCTTGTTGAAGTTGTAGCCCTTTTCTCTGTTACAATCATTCTCTGATGTCATCTCATAACACAGTTATTATTGCCCGCCTACCAGAACATTTGGTATGTCCGCACACAACACACAGAAAGCTAAAACAGTAAAAACGCTTTAATGTGAAGCATCCTGCTCCTGACTAGCTTCCAGAGGTGGATCTACCCACTTGATCTACCTGACTTTCAGGACGGGGTCAGGGTCAAACTAATACAGCAGAACTGATGCCGTTGTAAGAACAGCCACAGCGGTGTGGGGGCCTAACTTAGTGTAGCAGGATAGTACACTGGCAGTTGACCACTCAGAACAGAGTGAGTGAGCTGATCAATCAGAGCACACTGGGTTCATTGGGAGGAGGAGGGGCTTAAAGACACAGGTGCTCTAACTGGGCGTTTCAGACCAAGGTTGAATACAGATGAACAGTATGAGAATCATACTGTGTTTTGTGAAAATTTAAGCATAAAAGTCTATTGTGATAGAGCCCCAAAGTAAAATAAAATTATGAGCCTTGAAAATGAGCAGAATATGTCCCCTTCAGAGTATCACACTCTGCCCAATGTTTTAGTGTAAAGAAACCTGAGGCCCCATATAACGGAAAACTGAATTGTATGACACAAGGATCATGATAAAAATAAGTAGTATTTCTGAAAGTGCCCAACTTTTTACCGTAAAGGCAGTTTGATCTGTGTGAACGCTCTAGTTTTAGATAATTGAATTCAGAATGTTGTTTTATCATTGTTCACTTGACCAGTCAGCAGCCTTGAAAAATTAACAAGCCCACAGCAGCTTTGAAAAAATGGTAGAGGAGAGAGAGGGGAGCTCCTTCCGGTTATTTCAGAGTCATCCATCATCAAAATGACATTGATGATTAATTAATGAAGTTACATTAATATAATCATAAAAAGTGAACTCTCTTCAGGAGATTGCTGGTATGAATGCATTATGAGGTAAGCGTTGGGATTGAGTTAAAGGATGGAATCCAGATCAGTATAACTGAAAGCCTCAGGTCACAAAGTGACTTAGAAGATGAATTGTCATTTTAAAACTCTGTCATCTCATATGTGTAAATTGGCTGTAAAAGCTTTTGAGTTCTGATTTGTCTGATCTGGGTGTTGTCTGTATTGCAGGATCACAGCATTATCCCTATGTTAACGTCTGAGATCGTTCCCATCATGGAGCTTCTCTCCTCCATGAAGACCCACAGCGTGCCGGAGGAGGTTGATGTGAGTTTTTCCTCACATTATCATGTTTTATCGTTCTTGTTCTCATTCCAAAATGAATCTAATATTATACATATTCTTCTTTTGCCATAGATAAAAGACACTTTATTGAATGATGATGACATTGGAGACAGCTGTCACGAGGACTTCCTGCACAAGTAAGTGCTAAGAGCACAAACGCGTCAAATGTTGACAAATGGTAGAATATCTGTTAGGGTCAGAGATGTAGGGCAGTCGGTCTGCCAGGGTATGTGAATATACCAGTCAGTTGTTTGTTATGCTGTGCTAGTTTGAAAGGGGAAATTTGTAAAGCTACAGCCAAGGGCTTTCTTTCAGCATATCTGTGTTTATGAATTATAAATAGATCTAGTCTCCAGCTGTGTTTTTATGTTTCAGAGCCATCAGCTCTCATCTACAGACCTGCGGCTGCTCCATCGTTGTTGGCAGCAACCCAGACAAAGTCAACAAGGTCCACACACAGACACTCGCATGCTCAATATTACCGTGCCACTCTCGTAAAAAGGAGTGGATGTGTTCATTGCTGTCCAGTGATTCAAGCGCAGTGTGTTTACTGGTGGGAATGTTTTGTGTTATAGATCGTGCTCACGCTGTGCCTCTTCCTCACTCCTGCTGAGAGGAAGTGCTCTCGACTGTGCCGAGCTGACGACTCTTTCAAATATGACACAGGGCTGTTCGTTCAGGGCCTACTCAAGGTACACTGCTCAAATTCACAACAGTACACCCAGTTCTCTACACACCAGCAAACACAATCCCTTAAGGGCCCCGTATCCTATTAGGGCCCCATGTCTATTAATTTTTCCACCCACTTTTGATGTTTGCAAGGGTTTAAGCACTAAAACAATCATTATTAACTTTTACCTGACCCTTTTTGTAGCCCTGCTTACTGACTTAGAATTAGAATAAACAGACTGTTTTCTTTAAGACGCGTCACTCACAAAAGCAGTCCAGGTTGAAATGCAGTGCGTTTTAACTAAGAACAGTCCATTGTTACAGTTTCACTGTACTGTTTCTTATCTGCAACGGGTTGACGTGGTGGCAGATTTTCATTCCACACATACAAGAGCATACCTAATCCGACTTGTTAGTGCAGGTGTTCTCAGTTTTCTAACAGTTTGTCATGTGAACTCTCAATTTGTTGGAATAAAAACCCTGTAAAGAAACTAGTTTTGGTTGCCTGAAGAACCTTGCGGTGAACGGCTCTTTAAAGGGGCAATTTGTAAGATGACAAAACTTGTCAAATTCATACCCCAAACAATAGGGGGTATCATATCACCAGAAAATCTACAGTCCCTCCTCATTCCTCTTCACTCCTTACCAGTCTGGAAGAAACATTGCGAGTTCAGCCATGCCATGCCAACAGTATTTCCAGAGGTAGAAAGCAGCGCCAAGGGTAAATGTTGTTTTGCTCCATTTGCTGATGAATGTGGAGGCTTGATGCAAGTGGGCTGTGGTTGTTATAATGGTCACTTGCCAAGAGTTTCAGCCATTGTTGCATTTACTCTTCCTTTCATTGGCTACCTGCCCTTAAATGATCTAACTGGTAGCAGAATCTTCAACATGATTGACAAGAAGTTAGAATAATAGAAGACAGGTTCATTAAGAGTGTCCCGTAATGAAGGAAATTCTGCCACTTTGTTAAATTAGTTTGTCTGCATTGATGGTTGTATTATGGAGGAGCAGCAAGAGAACTATATTTAAGTACAGTGTACTGCCAAGATACCGCACCGCACTGCTTGATGATTAAGACAACTGGCCAACCACCAGGAAAAATATATTTGCACTGCTGTCAATCACTGCAGGCTGCTGTTGCTTTAAAGACGTTAAAAAGAGATATTAGACTGATTTACACCCTTACGGCTCAGAGACTGGAGTTGCTCTTTAGTCTCTTACTTTATGTTCAATACTATGGCTGAAAGTCTTATAGTTTCACGCTACTGATTTTCCATGGCCTACATACTACAATTCCAATTTGTAAGGTGATGCAACTTGTCAAATTCATACTCCAAGCAATAGGGGGCAACATATAAAAAAGTGAAAAAGTGAAAGTAAAAGTGGCCTAAATCTGATTTTCTTGTTAAGCTGTTCACGCTGGCTTTTAAATGTGGCCTACAGCCGACATTAGTCTAAACAGATCACACTCTTAAACTGACCCACATGGACGAAAGAGCACACGCTTCATGTGGCATGTTCACCCAGTGGTAAACAACGACTGCAGACGAGCACAGGTCCGCTCCCGGTTTCAGTTTTATCTTCGCCAGCATCACAGATGCAATCATGAAGTTTCAGTGACTGACAGCTTACCACCAAGAACATGTTCAAACTCGCCGTACAAAGACTTGTTAATCAGCTCCAGCCACTTCTTTGGTTTGTGTCCAGGGTTTCTTTAAACTTTGCCTTCAGACTTTTCTTTCTTTGATGCTGCAGCTTTGTTCACGCCACGCTCGGTCATGTCTTTCAAGATCTCTTTGCCCACCGAGCGGTTGAGAAGTGCTTTCATTTTTTTTTTTTTGTACAGAATCATCAGATGGCATTTTAATAAGGTCTCCGCAGCGCAAAATGATGATGAATGTCGAGCTGGGCCGAGTTAAAAGCCGCTTAAAGTCCGATCTGGCTGTTCAGACTGAATCGCATTGCCACATATTGGATGATTATTGGATTTCAGTACCACATGTGAAAGTGTCCCAAATCAGAATTGAACATGTCCGAGTCAGTGTGTTATGGGTTTGTTTTTTGTTTTTTTTTTGTTTTGTTTTTGTGCCTTTCACATTGCCACGCAGACAACATATCTCTGTCACGTATGAACAAAAAGATCGGATTTGCACCACTTTTACCTGCTGTGGGAACGTAGCTGAAGAAATATTGCAAATTCAGCAAACAAGAGCGTTTCCAGAGCACAAAGAGTGTTTCCAGTGAAGGAAAGCAACCCCAACTTTACCTCTTGTTTTCCTTCTCTTTATGTCACTTCTTTTGTTCTTCTGAATGTGGATTCTTCCTTAGAGCGGGCTGTGGCTATTGTAATGGTTTCTTGCCAAGCTTCAGCCATCGTTGCGGTAGCTGTTTACCTTCATTTAGCTGCCTGTCCTTAAATGAACTAACTGGGAGCAGAACCTTCAACATATTGATTAAAAGAAATCCCAAATCAAATTGGGACATTACAATTCAAATCAAATTAAGCATTTTTGGAGCTGCTACATCTCTACTTTTCCAGAACTGCAGTCCCTAGTGTGGTTTACTTATTAAAGAGCTGGGATTGTACTTTGTGTGACTGTGGAGTGATTAATGAGTGCCTTTTGTAGAGTGTAAGAGGATCTGCTCTTTCTCCACACAGGACTCCACAGGGAGCTTTGTTCTGCCCTATCGGCAGGTCCTGTACTCCCCTTACCCAACCACTCACATAGATGTGGACATTAACACGGTGAAGCAGATGCCTCCGTGCCATGAGCACATGTACCACCAGCGTCGCTACATGAGGATGGAGCTCAGTGCACTCTGGAAGGCCGCCAGCGAGGACGACATTAGCCCGGACAACCTCATCAACGCCCAAGACTCCTTCACCCCTGACCTGTACGTTCTATAAAACACACATAATTAGAATTCTTTGCCCATCAGTGTCTGAGCCTACTGTTATGAGAGGACAGGATAACAAGAGAGACTCATAATGAGGAGTAACTAGAAGGAGATTCTTCCACTGTGTTCAAGTTGTCTGCATTGTCCTTATGATGGTTGTATAATGAAGAGCAGCAAGAGAACTATATTTGACAGTACAGCGTCATGCCAAGGCGTTGCACTGCTTAACGATGATACAAGCTACTGGCTGACTGCCAGGAAAAAATTATAATTGCACTAAGAAATTACTTCTGCTTTCAATCATTGCAGACTGCTGTTGCTTTGAAGACATTAAAAAGAGATATTAGACTGATGTACACCCTTATACTTTCAAAACAGCTCAGAGGCTAGAGCTGTTCTTAGTTTTGTTCTATGACTAATACTCTGGCTGAAAGTCATTTAGTTGCTTAGCCATTGATTTGCCATGGCCTACATACTATAGCCACATTCACCCACGATGACTCACCTGTTCACTACTGCAGAATAGCATGGGCAGTTTCACGCATGGTATGCCATTTCAGTTTATTAGGTACACCTGCCTTGTACCTGGCCATTTTTATCAGAAACACCTACCAAATTACCCACTAAATGTAGCCTGTACATCAAAGGAGTGTTTCAGTTCAACATAACATAATATGCCACTGTAACGTTGTTATCACTGCTGTGCTGAGAATGGTCCACAACCCAAACAGTACCTGGTCCTATTCCATTGGTGAATGGGGTAAAGGGTAGATAATAAACTGTGCAGAAATAGATGGGCTACAAAACGTATGCATATGGTAGGTGTACCTGGTCTGTACGTGCAGGTGTACTGAATAAATGGGCAGCTCAATGTACAGTACTATGGGAAAAGTCACCCTTCATCACTTAGGAGATTAGTTATCAGATAAGAGAGAGACTTGCATAGGAAGAGGGCAAGTCAATGAAAATTATTAGAGAGAAAAAAAAAACATCTTTCAAAAATTGAAGGTTAAATAATGGGACTCCTCTGGTAGGCTATCAAAATTCGATCAGATAAACAATATTTAATGCTTTCATCTGTGAGATATGCTGGAGGTCAATATGTCTGAAAGGATGTTTTTGGTGCCAAGGACCCATTACGAAAAGTAGACTTACTGATCAAACAAAGAAGCAATGGACTCAACCCAGACCTCACCGCCATTCATTGTGCTTGGGATTACTTGGATCATGAGAAACAGAAAGTGCAACAGACTTTTCAGATTAAACTTTGAAGCTTAGGAAAAGTATCCCTGCTAGGCTTATGGGAAAATTGAGAACACGTCTTCTGAAAAGAATGGAAGCTGTTAAAAAGGCAGAGTGGAAACTAAATACTGGGAAAAAAACAATATTATATTAGGTTGTTGAGGTTTCTGTGTCATTTCTGGTTAAAATATGTGCCCTTTATCCTGGCTCTGAAAACTGAAGAACTTGTAAACTTGAACTTGGTCAGCTTTGACTGGAAGGTACATAAAGGAAGGATGGTATTTGACTTTTGCACAGTACTGCATAGCAAATATTCTTCTCTGTTTATGAACATACAGTACTGAACCTTTTCCCTTTGTCTAGGAATATATTTCAGGACGTGATGCACAAGGACACACTGGTGAAGTCTTTCATAGATGAGGTGAGAGCTGTTCTCGCCGCCTTCTCTTCTATGCAGTACCTTCTGGTTTGCCTGAATTCAGGAATAATAATAATAATATGGGTCAATACTGCTGCCTGTCACAGTGAAGGGTACATAAAAGCTCTTATGTGCTAAAGACTTAACGCCAAACATGCTTCATGAACTCTGAAACTTCTGCCGTGTGTGTGTGTGTGTGTGTATAGGTTTTCCTCTTGAAGCCAGGCCTGTCTTTGCGGAGTGTCTACTTGTCCCATTTTCTCCTACTGCTGCACAGGAAGGCTCTGACATTGCTCCGATACATTGAGGATGAAACGTATGTACAGTAGCTCTCCATAGATCAAATGACACACTCATCGTCAAAAGAATAGTTGCACCCAGAGGATGTGTCAGATTGCAGTGCTATTGGGAAGGAAGGTAAAGATATGGACAATATTTACTGAGCTACACATACCGAAGTAGTGTCTCTAAGTACTAATGCAACATGCCAGACGTCTCAGCATGGAGTTGTAGAGGATCTTAAAGGTGTCCATCCCATGCAGCTTGAATATTCTCACACAGTTCCTGCAGATGGTGCGGTAGGGGTGGAGGTGGAGTGACACCAGACCTTCAGGACATGTGACACATGACAACAAACCTTTCATCTTGGCACTGACCACGGTGCCTCCACACACACATTTGTTGGTCGTCTCCACCAAGACAAACGTGGGACTCATCACTGAAGATGACCTGCTCCCATTCTGAGTCACTCCATGACAGTCTGACACAACACCATTGCAGTCTTTGGCAATGCTGACGTGGTGTTAAGGGCAGTTGTCGTAATGGTCTGTGTACATGTAGTCCTGCGTCTGCCAATGGTGCTGGCACCAACAAGATGACTCATGGAGGGCATCGTTGCTGAATGTCTGCAATCATGGCTGTTAAGTCAGTCAGGTACAGCAATAATGCCTATTCTTGCTTATGCTACATGCGTAGCTGAGCACAAAACCTGAATCATTCGCATGTCTCACGATGCCATACCTACCCACCAAGTTTCATTCCTGTCAATTGATTACTTCTGGGTGCAACTATTTGTGCAACTACTAGCTTATCAGTTATAGTGACACATACCCCAGATAGGCATTGCTGCACCTGTTAACCAAACGTAAACGACTGCATGTTGCCTCCTACTGTGTCGCTTAGTACCAGGTATGGAGAAGGTGATTCCTAGGCATAGTGTCTTCAGGAGATAGAAATGGTAGCAGCGTATTAATTTAAAGTTTTTCCATGTGCCGATTTGACTGCCAAAGTGGGAACAATGCAACATAGTAGATGAGTAGAACATGGGTTACAAATACCAAAGGAAGACAGTCTGAAAATACAAACAAAACAAGGAAAGCCATTGTGGAGGTCAGCCAAAGGATAATCTGTATCCTTATTAAGATCATCAAATTTTCTTACGCACCAGGAGTAAAAAGCCGTTCTCTGCTGGTATTATTGATTATGTTGCTGTTGTTGATTTGAGATCAGTGGTCTTCATTCTGTGAAGCTGTATTGAACACGGTGTTGCTGATGATGTTTTTGTAGCCAGAAGGGGAGGAAACCGTTCCGGTCACTGCGCAATCTGAAGACTGACCTGGACTTGACTGTGGAAGGTGACCTGAACATTGTTATGGCAATGGCGGAGAAGCTACGGGCGGGTCTTCACTCCTTTGTGTTCGGCAAGCCTTTCTTCACCAGTGTGCAAGAGCGTGACCTACTCATGAGCTTCTGACCTTCTCACCTCTAAACTTTCAGATGGACGTTGTGCCAAGATACTGTCAAGAATCCACAAGACTGTCTGGATTGCTGTCAATTCATATGCTAAAAGCATGGCTGTGTGAAGTTCTGTATACGTGTAGTGTGTTTCTGAGGAGCGTAATGCTCTGTGGATGTGTAAATTGTTGAATTGTGGATTCTTTTGCTTTTAAATACTGTGAATTCCTCCAGATAAATGCTGTGCAAAGCCTTTACTCACTCTGCTGAAGTTTATTTAATCTAAACGTGTGCGGAATCGTGAAGCTACCTTACCCTAAGTTCCCTTGTACTGTGATCTATTATATTTTAGAGCACAATACACTGACCACTCAAAATACATCAAATAAACTTGGCTTCAGACATTGTGAGAGGGTCAAGTCTTGCAATGGGTTATCATAGCAAGGGTTAACAACCCTTTACAGTTCTGTGGCAATAAAAAATTCTTCCCCACTTGCCCAGTTACTTCTGATGTAGTTGATCAGGCAAGACATGTTTGATGTCCAAATCTTGCTTGTTTCGCTTGGAACTAGATGCCTATGAGGCTAACATTGTTAGCATTCACTAGAAATCAATAGTCACCCATATGAGGTTCACAGCACAGTATGACTTACTGAGAACTGTAAAAATGAACCAAACTTTACCGCTATAGGCAGCCATTTTAGACTACACCAGGGCTGGTGTGCACAAAGCTGAACTTGGATCAGATTCCACTGTATTTATGGCACTCATTGTTACAAGGATTGAGCTTAGATCAGCAGTCCTGGATGGTTTATGAATACAATCCCTGTTGTCTAATGTGGCTGCAGTTTTGTTAATTTGTGTTGTTCACAGTAAGTCATGCTATGGCCGATACCACTTTGACTAGTCTAGGCAACCTTAATAAAGGCCTGGATGTGGTTTGAGTGGGTTATTGGCTTGCGTGACTATTGAGTATTTGTTAGCAATGTTAGCCTTACTGTACTCCAGTAAAATTTGTCTTGGCTAAGCATGTCTTGGCTGACTACATCTGGAGAAAAAGAAGAATATTCTTTCCCTGAACTATTTATTTAAGAGAGCCCCTAAAGATGACCAGTCATTCAGAATATGTATACATACGTATGTCCAGATATGTAGATTTTTTTTTATTTTTAATTCAAGCTAGTTATAAATGCAACTTCTAGAAAAGACGTACACCTAATACTTAAAGATGCTGACGAGTGAGTCATTATTTGTAATCCTAGTCAACAATGCTAAGGTGTAAGGCTGCTGTTTTTGTACCTGGGTGACACCCATAATAATTTAAATACCTTCAAATAAACACACCTGGCTTTGGTACCTGGTGGCTGTCCAGAGAACTGCCACTCAGAAGTAATAAGTCATCTATGATTGACGCCAATGGACAGGTAAATACTGTCAATCAAACTCCATCGATAAGGTAATCTGAATATATGTTTTACCTCTATTGTATTATGTGAAGTATCCTGTACTAAAGTATAGAAAACCCCAATTCCAAGTTGTGACAACCTGAACAAGGCTAATAAAAACAGAAGCCAATTATTAGTACAGTACATTCTACACTCAGTAATCGTTTAGGGACTTTAGACATTAACTGGTTCAGTTTTTGAAAGTGCAATGGAGCGCGGGAGACGTGGCCATGCAGAGCGGCCATGCAAAGAGGCTCTTGGGAAGAGCTGTAATTACTGTAGGATTAGACGCTTCTTGTAGAAGTTGTTGTCCCTCAGTCTAAGATTTGTAGATGTGCTGCATGTGCTGTGGGGAAGTTAGTGTAGGTTTAGTGTCTACCATAGAGTGAAGATGTATGGCTAGAAGTGACCTACCTAGTCTCTCAGGAATTCCCCAGTGACGTGTTTGAAGGAGGCGTGCCCTTATACTACAGCATTTCTTATAGAGAAGTACCTGTTTGTCATCCGGCAGTTGTGAAGCTTGTGTTTTAAAGTGTTGTAGATAGCATAACCGCTCTTGCTGTGCTTCCCAGTCTTGTCTACTCATGTCAAGATACAAGGTAAAGCCGTTTCTCTGTTATATGACTTTATTAGTTTAATTATCTGCCTTTTTCACAATAGTAAAATTAATGTGATGAATTACTGACACTACTTACAGGCTCACGCTTGTGCCATGCATGTTGACCGAGTAGACGTTTTCACAGGCTAATTAACATGCTGTGTTGGGTCAGACACTCTTAAGAGAGGGAAAACAATGTCAGAAGTACAGAACACAACATGGATAAAGGAGAAATTGTCTAAAGCCACAGATTCTCACTTATGTGAAGTTCCAAAACAGCCCTGCTATGTCTTTACTGAAAGCTTAAGGTTTACATTGTAAAGGGCAGTATAAATCTGGAGGCTTCTGTAAGCTGGTGCACTTTAATGTTAGCTTTAGGGGTGAAGCCATGAAGCTCTGTCCTGTTTATTTTTGAACCCAGTGAACCCACCAGGAATGAGTGAGTTTGGCTGCCAGTTAGATTATAAACCTTATCATTAACAGCTGGATAGCTTTTATCTGCTTCATGGTCACATGGCTCAATGTCCACGAAAACATGCCAGCAAATCAAAAGCACTTTTAGAACACTTAAACATGTGTAGAACCCCTAGAAAAATCAGTTCTTTCACCTCTTCCAGGAAATAGAAGTTGGGGATCTCATAGAAATCTTTCGCGTGGGGTACCAGCACTGGGCCATATATGTAGGTGATGGCTATGTCATTCACCTCGCACCACCATGTGAGTAAACAAAGTCAGGAGAAAACGTTTTGCTTCTTTGTGATTAATCTCTGGTGCATACTTCATCTTCATACTTCTTCTGTGCAAGTTCTCTCGAGGAC
>CM067478.1:8206595-8414492 GCA_034552555.1 Semaprochilodus insignis
TTTTTTTTGTAATGCGCAATTGTAAATTCAAACATTCTCCTTATTGTTCTTTTGTCATTTTATGGTAACTGTTGCATAGTATTTAAAATGACAATTGTCATTTTATTCAACAAAAAATAACCTAAAAATTAAGCGAGAAAGAAGTGCTGTAAAAGTATGTGCATCAACTTGTTCTGTTCTGGGTGATAATACTATATCCAAAAGTGTGAGTTCTGGTTTAGATGATTTAAAGATGGTGACTTCAATGTTAGCAATAGTGAACATATAGTGTATTAATACTTAACTTTTAAGTTTTTTTTTTAAATAAAATTACAACTATCGATTTAATACTATGGAAGTTACCATAAAATTACAGAAGGGCTGGAGTATGTTTGAATTTTGAATTACAATGATACGTTACACAAAAATGCTTTAAAACTTATTTGTACACCTAGTAATTGAATGGTAATTACCATATTTTTACCTTTGCATGAATTCAAGAGTACAGGCAGCACCCTCTTGATACTGGAGGTTAAAGTTGTAATAGCACGCAAAGAGTGCTGCCAATCCAGATGAAAAGGTAGGTTGTACCCCTTCACATGTCACCTGGCCTTCAATTCCAACCATCCATTTCTGTCCACCAAGCCTTTCTCCTAAAAGCAACAAATTTCATTAATTCATTCATTAACTCAAACATAACCTCTTAGCATGTCCTTGGAAGACAGTGAGTCTACCATACCAAGAATCATCAACCGTGGGCTCTCTGCCAGGTCAAGGGTCCTTTCAACGTCAGCCACACTAGCTGTTTCCTGCGAGATAAAAACACAATCTAAAAAGCAGTAGGTGGTGACCAGACATGCAGCCTAGTTTTATACCAAGGAATCTAGTAGCACCAAGGGGTACAATAAACAAAAATATTAATGGGGGAGTTCACCTTATTTGACATTTGAGCACAATTTACCACAAAATAATCTCTGCACGCTAACTAATTTGTCAATATGTGGAAAACACATTTTATAAAATGTAAATCCTCCAGGTGTTGATAATATAACAATATACCAACCCACAACATCAAACACTCTGTCTCATGTATTGTCTTATATACTAATTATTAACTGAAGCAATCGATAATTAGTCTGCCTCTTTCCTCAACTGCTTGCTCCATTTTTCTGGTAGGGGCACCGGTAAGCAGCTCAAAATGTGAATATAAAGACGTCTGCACAAATAGCAATGGCCACTGTGCTTTTGGGTACTGTTGAATAATATTGTGAGCAATAATCTTGCACTGAGACCTTGTGGGGTTAGCCTCTGACTTCCTCAGTTCATCCACAATAATCCAAATCATCTGGCGACGATCAGTAGGACTGGGTCGTCTTTCTTTACCAAAGGCAAGTTGTAAGGAAGAGGACATTTTCTCCCAAGGGATAACAAAACTTTCAGGCCAGGTTATGGATGAAGATGAGGTTGAAGAACTTGAGCTTAGAGGAGATGAGCTGCTACTAGTATACAAACAAAAAAATCAATTAAAATAATGAGTTTCTTCCTATAATGAGATAATGATACGAGAAAATAATCTACATAAAAAACTGTTCATTTAATGACATTTACATTCACTCATGTACTATAATATACTGTGAACTGGTTTTCAACCTATCAGCTCTACCTTGTTTCCAAACTGCGAGCAGCTTGCAGCACCGTATTGGCCGTACAAACTCCAAAATGTCCTCCTCTCTCACAAAAGCCAAATCGTCTGTACTTTCTAGTCCCTGGCCTATCAATTTTTCAACCACTTGGCAGAGGGTTTCTTCTGGAAGAACTGAGAACTTAGGAAGGACTGAGATGATAGCCTCCTTAATCAGTCTGGTCAATTCTGACATGTCTATAAGGAGAGATGGGAGTGATGCAAGACAATTACAGGTAAGCCACATAAGGTACAGCCGGACAGAGGACAGTAATCCAAAAGACTGATTTACACAAACGTATGGTTCCTGTTCAGCAATGACATAATGAACACCTTGATCAATAAGACAATTTGTCTGATGCGGATCCACAAGAATATTTACATGGGAATTGTTGTGAATCAATATCAACTCTATTTTTCCAACCACTAGACCCTGGTAATTTTGACTAAGGGCAACAAACATGTTCTTCTTATTCTTCTTAAACTGTGTACCTTTCACAAACACCTCATATGTAGCTAAAATAGCTGATGTATAAGGGAACATCAAAGGACACTACACCTTCAAAGAGATCATGGCCTAAGCAAGGTGGCAATCCATGACAAACATGGAAATGTGAGAGATCATTGAAAACTGAATCAAACCACACCACATTCAGAATTCATACCAGACAACCTTACATTTTCCACATTCTGCTTATAAGATTCAACTGTTCTAGTGAGCCCTTTGAATAGGGTGTAGCTTGAAATGTATCACGATCTATGTCACAATACCTGCAAAAGTGACTGCTGAAACTGAAATTCTCAACAAAGCCACCAATGCTGTGAGACCCTAAATTGTCCCCAGCAACTGCATACAAGATGCCTTTACAGACCTGACCATCAGGTAAGGTTAAACCATGTTCTTCTATAGTCTTCAGATCATCCACCAATTTGCCAAACACTAGGTTCTGTCACGTCCTGTATAGTCTGTCCCGTTTATCTACGTTTTCCCTGGTTTTCCGTTTCTGTCTTGTCATTTCCATGTGCCTTTTGTTGTCCTGTGCCATGTGCTTCTGTTTGTCTTGGTTATTGCTCCTCCTGTCTCTGCCCCTTTGTCAGGCCCCTCACCTGTCCCTAGTCCGTAGCTCTGCCCCTTCCCAGGTGTTCCTCGTTAGTCCTTGTTGTTTTATACTCCCTGTGGTTCCCTTTGTTCTTGCTTGGTGTTTTGTCTGTTAGTGGTTTCTGTTATCCTGTTCCTCTGTAGTGTTTTGTTTCTTAGTTTTTCTAGTGTCTTTGGTTTTTGTTTTTCCCCTGTTAGTTTGTTATTAAACACTTGTACTTGCATCCCATCTCCTCATCGTGTCCAAGTGTAACAGGTTCTGACCAAAGAATTTAAATCCTGCTCTTTACATAATAGCACAAGCTGCATTTGATCTATGCTAGATCTATTATGGGGCAGAATGTCTCCAAAAGTCATATAAACAGCTAGAATCTTGTGTTTTTTTTCCCTGATCCAAGTGGACTGGCCACTTCAAAAGAATCTTGATATAGTATCAAGCTCAAAGAGCCTGGATTCGCTTTCAAGTGGGAATTCTCTGTCATATTACTCCCATCCCAAATATCCTGAAAAACATCTCTTATCTGCCTAGATTGTTTAAAAACAGAGATTCATCTGCCTTATCTAGCATAACATTTGGCAGCTCTTCAGCAAAAAAGTCACCATCAGTAATAACAGCCTGAAATTGTTCATTGTCAGCTTGTGATGAAGTAGGTTTACAAGGGTTTGAAACTTACCTCTCTACTACAGCTTCAGTCAGACTGTTCACTCTGCTTTTCTTGTGGTTCCTTGACAAATGTGAGGTAAATGTTGATATCACAGAGAATGTTTTGTTACACTTACTAAAAGGACAGGATACGACTTAGCCTTCTTTAATGTGACATTTAAAATGTGAAAACAGTTTGCATAAATCATCACACCTGAAAGTCAACATGGCAAAGCAATGTGTCCCTATTAATAAGCTCAATGTTTCTGTTAGACTTCTCTCCAAACCGTCTTTTGTGGTCTCTATACAGGTGTGATTTTAGAGCACGTAACTTTCTAAACACAACACTGAAAATTTGCATTTGGAACATGGCAATTTTCATTGTACCGAGTGAAAGCCACTATGGCATCAAATGACTGAGAACAAAACTGACACTGAAGCATTGTCATAGAATTTAGCTGGTAAAACAGAACAGTTTTTAAAATAGACCTAGTTAGTCCAGACAATGAGCTCAATATAAAAAAAAACACTGTTTGCGCTCTTTATCTAACTTCAAAATACAATTAGTAAAAGACGGCTACAAAAAATAAATTCATAGAAAAAGCACTGTAGAGAAAAGGTTTTTAAACTCCTGGTTTTAAACTACTGGTTCTGACATTAAATACATGTAGACAGAGACTAAATGTTCATTTGAACCGTCGTGATAAAGAAATGATCTAATGCTAAATAATAAATGGAAAGGTAAATCTTAAAACCGTTATATCCAACAAGCTTAACTGAAGGGTTAGAACCAAAAACTAGATAGCTCTACAGAGCATTAACGTTACCTTACTTGACCTATATTGTGCCAAAATGCACACAACAGCAGAGCTCGGTTTTGTGATTAGGCACTGGCGCTATACGTATTTTTTTTACGTTATACTCTTAAAAAGAGGCGTACAGTAATTCGTACATGATTTGGCCACATAATGCAGTGCGCATCTGCATTCGCTGGTTATCTTTAACGGAAAGCTCAATGCATCCCATGTGCGCCCACCCTTAACTGCGCAGTGCAAACCAAAGTGTTTAAACGCTCCTTCTCTAAAAAATACAGACCTAATATTTAATGGTAAATAACCAGTGCAACTTCGTCAAACCACACCTGCAGCAGACTAGGAGGCGAACTACAGTCCCGAAACTGGCAAAGCAGCGAGCTGGCTAGCGGTAATAAACGCAGTCACAAAATGGCGCGATTTTCCAAAAATGCCAGACCGTAGTTCTAAAACACTTTTTACAGACACAAATACTTAAAAAACACAGACAAACACCCTAAATTACATGTTCGGTCTACTGACTTCGCCTTAATGGAAGAGCCTAAGGCAAGGAATAAGTTAGCTACAGAATAGAGCCCCAAAATACCCAGCACAGGAATCACAGCGGCTAAAAAAACACAGCTAATGGCACTGAATCTGCATTAATTTACACGACTGCAGATTATCATCAGTACATCGAGCATGTTCATGAACTTACTTTCTGTATTTTTCTTTTATTCTGTATTTATTGTCTTTAAATATGTAGACTCGCCGAAACCTCACCGCTGGCTAAGCTCTGCCAAGTCTCTGAGGCGATTTCAGAAAACCACGCGCTTACGTTCCAAATCGAAGAGGAGTGCTGCGTTACGCAGCCTACGGAGAGCAATGATACAAAACATACATATATGTATGTGTGTGTGTGTGTGTGTGTGTGTGTGTGTGTGTGTGTGTGTGAGAGAGAGAGAGAGAGAGAGAGAGAGAAAGAGAGAGAGAGAGAGAGAGAGAGAGACCAAAATGCCTTAAACTCGAAAGGAATAAAACCAGATAACAGACCCTGTATGTCTTATTTAACACTTCTTTAAAATCTATAAATTTCCAAATTTATTTAATTAATTTTTTATTTTAAAAATATTTTTTATACATATAGACATATTTAGATTATACCTAACTTTGATAAGCACTTATCGTGTGGAACATATGTTGTAATTGACTGCGGTAAAGTTGGTTTCATATTGGCATATTCGGATTTCTTTTTTCAATAGTTTTCGAACGGCTCGTGCTAAAGGGCTAAAACTTAAGAATTGTTGTTGCTGACATCCAGGACAAGCAGCTACAACTTCGTTTATATCGGAAATGTTTGCCTTTGAAAAACCACGAAACACGTAGATTTATACAGGCTGCTGTGAGCGCCGCAAAAGAGCTAAGGGACCATCTACAAATTACACTACGCAGTAAACACGCAGGAGAAGATCAACTGGGAAAAGCACCTCACACTTCATTGTACTAGATCTGAGCTTTCTGAGACATAGCAGGCTTTTAGTAGATCACACATGAAGAACCATAAAGTCAGTTTTTTCAGAAAAAAGCTATAATTATTGATCTATTAACAAAAAAGCATGTCATGATATAGCTTGTAAGTACAAAGCTCACTTAACTGAATTATTTAAGGTACATGGCAGAGTTGTATGCAAAAATTTGGCTGCCTTGATTACAATAGCTTTAAAACGTAAACAAATACAAAACAGGAACATAAAATTATTTTAACCACTGATGTATTGGTAGCTTTAACCCCTGCTGATCTGTAGTCAGAGTTTTGTGAATTAATTTCAATAGCTTTTTAACAGTTAGCAATATTAGTCAGAAATAAGTTGTATGTAATCAAGTGTGATGCTTATGATGTACTACACCTTTTATACTGGTAGCTTTAACCCCTGCTATTCTGTAGTGAAAGATCTTCATAGATTAATTTCAGTAATTTTTGAACTTATTAACTCATTGTTGATTAATCAAGTACTGTCCACATTAAATAGTACGCCTGTTGTATTGGTTTCATCATAGTGAAAGGTTTTTGTGAATTAATTTTGATAGCTTTTGAAAGTGTAATTATATCACTTCAAAACAAGTTGTACTAAATCAAATACCACCTAGACAACATACTACACCTGTTATATTGGTATCATTAACCCCTTGTTGTCTGTAGTGAAAGGTTGTTGTGAATTAATTTCAATAGCTTTTGAACGTATAGTTATATTGCTTCAAAACAAGATGTACTGAATCAAGTAGCACCTAAACAACATACTACACCTGTTATATTGGTACCATTAACCCTTTGTTGTCTGTAGTGAAAGGTTGTTGTGAATTAATTTCAATAGCTTTTTAACATTCCATGATAATGCTTCAAAACACTTTGTATTGAGTCAAGTAGCACCTACACAACATACTACACGTGTTTATACTCCAAGTGCAGTCCACATAACATACTACACCTCTTATATTGCCATATTTAACCCACGAAGTGAAAGTTTTTGTTCAATAGTCATTGAATGTTTGTGATATAATTTCAAAACTAATTATACTAAATCAAGTGCTCTCTGAACAACATTATATTGATAACTTATAACTCTGCTGGTCTGTAGTGATTTTTTTTTTTCTAAAGGAATTCCAATAGCTTTTGAAGGTTTGGTGATATAGCTTTAACAGAAGTGGTACTTCATCAAGTACAGTTCACATAACATACTGCACATCTAATATTGCCTTATTTAACCTTTACTGATTGGTAGTAAAAGATTTTCATGAATAGAGCTTTTCTCAGTATTGTTCGTAATCTAATTCAAATTCTTAAAATCGCTCTGTATATTAAAAAAAGTGCCTGTGTGATGAAAAAACAATAATTCTGATAGTGCCTTGTATGACTAGTTAAGATGAAAATGGGCTCAAGATACATAAGGCTCGTGAAACTTTTAAATGTCTTTATTATTGATGAATAAATCAAATATATCAACACAGACAATTACAGTGTGTAGTGTAGGGGCATTTGATTCAGTATAATTTGTTTCAGAGCAATATAATCATACAATCAAAACCTATTAAAAGTAATTCCCAAAAACCTTTCACTACAGACAACAAAGGGTTAAACATGCCAGGATAAGAGATGTAGTATGTAGTTTAGGTGCTACTTGATTCAATACAATGTGTTGTGAAGCTATATCACTGAACGTTCAAAAGCTATTGAAATTAATTCCCAAAAATCCTTTCACTACAGACAACAAGGGGTTAATGGTACCAATACAACTGGTGTAGTATGTTGTGGATGTGCTACTTGATTCTGTAGAACTTATTGTGAAGTGATATCATTACCCTTGCAATAGCTATTGAAATGATTTCCCAAAACTCTTTGACAACAGATCAGCAGGGGTCAAAAGTACCAATATAATAATAGTTAAAATAATTTATTGCAGCTGTTTTGTTTAATTTTGTTTAGTTTTTAAAGCTATTGTAACCAAGGCACCCACACTTTTGCATACAACTCTGCTATGTACCTTACATAATTCAGTCAAGTGAGCTTGTACTTACAAGCTATGTCATGACATGCTTTTTTGTTAATAGATCAATAATTATAGCTTTTTCCTGAAAAACTGATTTTATGGTTCTTCATGTGTGATCTACTTGTAGATGGTTCCTTAGCTCTGCGGCGCTCACAGCAGCCTGTACAAATCTATGTGTTTCATTGTTTTCAAAAGGCAAACATTTCTGATATAAACAAAGTTGTAGCTGCTTGTCCTGGATGTCAGCAACAACAGTTTGTAAGTTTTAGCCCTTTAGCACGAGCCGTTCGAAAGCTATTGAAAAAAGAAATCTGAATATGCCAATATGAAACCAACTTTACCGCAGTTTAAAACTGCATTTCCAACTGAATCCAGCTGAGTCCATTAAAAAGCAGTACTATACTGTAAGTTCATTTGAACATTTGGCATGTCCCACAATGCATTGCTTAGAACTGTAAAATACTGTAAAACAGAATTACAGTACCTTACTGTTGAAAATGTACTATAAATTTACAACAGTTTTTTACAGTGTAGATGTACAGTCAGAGACGTTAGCTCATCTGCTGCTGCACACTGCAGTGTTGGTCATTCTCCAGTCCTTCATCGGTGGTCACAGGACGCTGCCAGCTGGATAATTTTGGTAGGTGGATTATTCTCAGTCCAGCAGTGACACTGAGGTCACAACACACACCAACACATCACCATCACTGTAGTGCTAAGAATGGCATAGTACCTGCTCTGTGGGGGTCCTGACCATTGACGAACAGGGCGACAGACTACAGTTTGTAATTGTAGAACTACAAAGTGCTCCTATATGGTCAGTGGAGCTGATAAAATCGACAGTGAGTTTAAATGCAAGGTGTACCTAATGAAGTGTATGGTGGTTGTATGCTTATTGTGCAATATGTTTGTGTACACAAGTGTTAAAAGATGCGTAGCCTACAACATTATAGACTAAATAGTGTTTCTATTCAGGTTATTTGTGGATAGGATACTTTTAATTTCATTAAAATAACTTAATCTTAAAAATTACATCTTGTTATCAATAGATCTGTTAAGATGGAGAGATCTTACCTCATTAAAGTCAAATGGCCTTGAGAGTGAAATGAAGAGTGCATACTGCAATGCAAATACATGTTTAATTCAATATTATGAGAAATGTGTGTAAAATTATAGGCAGTATATAAAAAAATTAATAAATTACCATCAGAATGAACATTCCACCGTGATTGCTCCTGAACTGCTAATAATTTGCTAATAACTAAAACTAGCAAACATGAATCAGATAATATAACTAAGATGCATACATCAGAACTGACAAAGAACATATTATCAAAAGGTTATAATAATAATAATAATAATAATAATAATAATAATACATCTATGCCTGATGACTGTTTTTAAATGACTCTGAAGGTGGGTCACCACCTTTGCATAATCCCCCTTGTACACAAGACAAAAAGGGACAATGCAAAGCAATGCAACTTACATCAGAGCATTTGACAGGTTGAGGAGTCTCCCCACTCCTCTTGACTGACATGTGCTACAAGGGAAGAGATTAAATTTATGGTGAAGATTACCAAAAACTAACTATATATCTATAAAAAACTGGATAAAAAAATAAAAACATTCAAAGGAAAGTACCATTCAGATATGTTGTATAAACCAAATAAACTTCATTATTAATGTAACCCGGGGTTGCTGCGGTTTACTGCCTGAGTACTCTCAGTCCACCTCTGATGGTACCTTTTCCTCTGCGTTGTGTATTTTTTTGGTTTTAGGGGAAAGAGGGAGACTGGACACCAAGAGTGTTCGTTTTGATCGCAGTTCAGCACGGCTGTTTATTCAGTGACAGGTTCTCTCTCTCTCAGCGCATAACCCAACAGAATCGGGTTGATTCTCACAGCAAGCACGCAGTTCTCTCCATCACACAGCATAGCACCGCAGCTCTCAGCCACCTTCACACAGCATAACATAACATTTATGACAACATTTAACCTGAACTATTATTAACTGCATATTGTCACTTGCTGCTCATTAAACACAGAAATATTGTACAAAAACACAAATTACAGGAATTTAAACAACTAATACAGCCATATTTTAGCCTTAGAACATGAATAACGGAGCTCAGTGCTTTAAAACCATGCCTGTACATGTAATTGCCTCCATAGCTACATTTTCAACATAAACCAATAAAAATAATATATAAAAAGTCTCCAAAACAACTAAATAATCCTTAATACTGGACCAAAGCACTACAGGCTACATTAATAAAAAATAGACAAAACCTTTCACTAGTAGGCTGCTCTTGCCCTCGTCCACCGAGCAAGGAACAGTGAGTTCAATATCTCATGTAACCCCGATATATCATTCAGCTGTTAAACCTAGATTCTGCATGGCACTCAAGAACCTTTTATATTCTCATTTTGTATGACTTTGTGTATGACTCCGCTGCAATTACACAACATCACAGTGCAACAAAGGTGGCCTACTAGTAGAGGAATTTGGCCTACTTATCATGGTTTGTGTACTGAACAAAACATTCCCGTTGGTTTATACATCATATTTTATTAGTACTAAACATGTTCACTGATTTAAGTCTTAACAGTCAAGGTTCTCTTTGTTTCTTTTGGGTCCTGGTAGTTTGAAATGTGTCTTGGGTTCTCCTGATGGGGTCATATGACAATGTAAAGGATCCTAATGGTTTAACAGGTGACCTGTGACTGATTCCAAATGTGTTTGCAGTTCTTCACTAGAAAACTAGTGTTCTCCAGTGATAACGATTATCCAGTGATATTCCCATTAGCAGACGAAAACGCCCCTTGTTTGGTACTGCAATTCGACCCTCCTCGATTTCTCAGGAATTCCAAAGTGACGTGCTTGAAGGAGGCGTGCCCTTATACTAGA
Organism: Semaprochilodus insignis; assembly: GCA_034552555.1. Classification (NCBI taxonomy): domain Eukaryota; kingdom Metazoa; phylum Chordata; class Actinopteri; order Characiformes; family Prochilodontidae; genus Semaprochilodus; species Semaprochilodus insignis. Next base: position 8,217,244 of record CM067478.1, read on the forward strand.
GCACTGCTTATAGAGAAGTACCCAAAAGTTGTGAAGCTAGTGTTTTAAAGCGTTGTAGCTAGCATAACCGCTCTTGCTGTGCTTCTCAGTCCTCTCTACTTATGTCAAGATACAAGGTAAAGCCATTTCTCTGTTATATGACTTTATTAGCTTAATTATCTGCCTTTTTCACAATTGTAAAATTAATGTGATGAATTACTGACACTACTTACAGGCTCACGTTTGTGCCATGCATGTTAACTGAGTAGGCTTAGACTTACACAGGCTATAAAAGCACCTCACTTCTTTTTGAACTAATTTTTTAAAAACTTTTTTTAAAACTTTTTTTAAACTAAGTCTTCCTTTTTAACTAATGTTAATTAGCATGCTGTGTTGGGTCAGACACTGACTTAAGAGAGGGAAAACAATGTCAGAAGTACAGAACACAACATGGATAAAGGAGAAATTGTCTAAAGCCACAGATTCTCACTTATGTGAAGTTCCAAAACAGCCCTGCTATGTCTTTACTGAAAGCTTAAGGTTTACATTGTAAAGGGCAGTATAAATCTGGAGGCTTCTGTAAGCTGGTGCACTTTAATGTTAGCTTTAGGGGTGAAGCCATGAAGCTCTGTCCTGTTTATTTTTGAACCCAGTGAACCCACCAGGAATGAGTGAGTTTGGCTGCCAGTTAGATTATAAACCTTATCATTAACAGCTGGATAGCTTTTATCTGCTTCATGGTCACATGGCTCAATGTCCACGAAAACATGCCAGCAAATCAAAAGCACTTTTAGAACACTTAAACATGTGTAGAACCCCTAGAAAAATCAGTTCTTTCACCTCTTCCAGGAAATAGAAGTTGGGGATCTCATAGAAATCTTTCGCGTGGGGTACCAGCACTGGGCCATATATGTAGGTGATGGCTATGTCATTCACCTCGCACCACCATGTGAGTAAACAAAGTCAGGAGAAAACGTTTTGCTTCTTTGTGATTAATCTCTGGTGCATACTTCATCTTCATACTTCTTCTGTGCAAGTTCTCTCGAGGACGTCCCTATGTTCCCATAGCCCCATGTTTCAGCCCTGGGTTATGGCAGTACTTTCCACACTGTTGCCTCAATGCAAAAGTAAGACCGTCTTTAATACCTCTGGTATGTTTGCTTGCATACATACTATTTTTTAAAGGGGCCACATAATGGAAAACTGTATTCACACTGCCATATCTGAATAATGACAGTTCAGTACCAAAATGACATATGGTGAACCTCGAACACTGTAATTCCACCTGTATATCCTGTGTTTGCAAAAGAGGGCAGTAAAACGGGCAATTTCTAACATCTGTAACAGTTCTGGCTCCACCTAAACTTTTCACGCCATTCCAATCATTTATCAGTGGGCATAGATGATGTTCGTATTTGACCTAGGCTGAAATTGTCTTCCTACTTGACAGCTTCCTAATCGAATCTTCCTTTCCACCTTAAATGCAACAGCTTGTATGGGAGTCAACAGATTGTGCAGAAACATACTTTCCAGGCTGAGAAGCGGATGGCGATACGTTTCATTTCCTTTTCAGTGAATTCTTAAGTGGCATATTTGGCCATGGCTTCCCTTTCGCCAGCTTCTGAATCAAATCTTCCATTCCACCTCACGTGCTACAACTTGCTCAGGCGCCAGCTTGTAGCTGCAGCTCCATTTAGGACACCAAGCTCCAAACGAAGACACCGAAGTCACTGAAGACGACTCATTGCCGTTCCGAGTCACTCCATGACAGCCTGGCACGACACCATTGCAGTCTTTGGTGATGCTGACGTGGTGTTAAGGGCAGTTGTTGTAACGGTCTGTGCGCATGTAGTCCTGCATGGTGCAGCCGTCTGCCAATGGTGCTGACACTAACAGGATGATTCATGGAGGGCATCACTGCTTACTGAATGTTTGCAATCCTGGCTGTTGGCTCACTCCACACATGTCGGACAATTCTCTCTCTGTTCTCTCTCCGTGGTAGTATCAACTCGACCGGTATGGCCTGCAATATGTCGATAAGACCATCCCACTTCCTGGAGCCCTACGATGCAATCCCTCTCGAACTCCTCCAACTGCTCTAATTGCTTTCAAACTCTTCTCTGAGGCTTACTTCACTTGCAAGCAGGAGTTAGAATGGAAAGCACGTGCAACAGGACAACCTTATATGGTCAGTCAGGTACAGCGATAAGGCCCGTCCTTGCTTACACCACACGCGTGAAACTTGAATCATTCCAATGTCTCATGATGTCAAACCTTCATTCCCTCTGGGTGCAACTTTTTTTCGATGATGAGAGAGCTGAATGAACACGGGGTCCTGAGAACATGGGTACACTCCCTCTTTCCTTTCTGCATTTTCACAGAAATCTGAATCTGCTTCTCTTGCTCTTGAATAATTAATAACTGAAGGTACAAACTTAAAACACATGATCCTTTTTCTTTAGCTGAGGTGGCGTCTGCTGGAGCCAGCAACCTGATGTCACTGCTTCATGATAGAGCATGTGTGAAGAAGCAGAAGCTCTCAGTTGTGGTAGGGGACGATGAATACAGAGTTAACAACCTTCTGGATGATAAGTATGAGCGCCAAGACATTGATCTGATTGTCAAAGAGGCTCACCGTCTCGTAGGCAGCGTAATGCATTACAGCCTCCTCAGCTATAACTGTGAGCACTTTGTCACTGAATTAAGATACGGGAAGCCGATGTCATGTCAGGTGAGTTACACTTTCCTCCTACAGTCTGTTTTATAACTACATGTGTGAAGATACACTGTTTATCAAAAGAAGGAAATGTCAGACACTGCACGATATACACACAATGCTCAGGTGGAAGGAGTGTGGGGTTATTATGGTTGCAAGCAGAACATATTGTTACCTGATTTTTCTTCTTCTTCTTTCTTCTTCTTTCTTTCTTCTTCATCCACTTTCTTCTTCATATTTCTTCTTTCTTCTTCTTCCTATTCTTTTTCTTCTTTCTTCTGCGTCTTCGTTTTCTTTTTTATTCTTCATCTTCTTTTTTTTTTTTCTTCGTCTTTTTTTTCTTCTCTGTCTTCTTCTTCATCTTTTTTCTTCTTCTTTAGGAAGAAGAAATTTTTCTTTGCAACCACAGCCTAGTAGGACATGGGAACCATTTAGCCTAAGCTGAACAACCATTGCGTGTTTCCTTCAGGGAATGCACTTTTCCAGTTTATTTCTTGTTTTTCTTAACGTTTTATCTTTTCCTTGTCCTGTATTGTAGGTAGATAAAGCTGCTCATTTTGATCCAACCGTTGTTGGTGGTGTGTTGGTGGCAGCAGCAGCAGCAGCGTTGTCTGATTCTGGGAAAGAGAAAGAAAACAAATACTGATCTTTCTCTTAGACCGGACGACAGCACTGCCAAAGCTTTTGAAGGAACCTGCTGAAATGAATGAATAAAACCACTAGATGTCTGCGTGAAATGAGTGTTTTGGTCCCAAGTCCCACATTTCCCTATCATTTACTATTTAAAAAAAGGTCTCAGTAACATCCATAAAACATCTTCCGAATGTTGCGTTGAGAATGAATTCTTCTTTTGTTATCATATAACAATAATATAATCTGTGGCGCCGACACCATCCTCAAAACATCCCCTGAATGTCGCAGTTAAACCATCTGTCTTACTTATCATTTAAACATAAAGGAATAATATGTCCTTTGAATATTAGATTAAAACAGTTTCTTTAAAAGTTTGTTAGAACTTGTAGGTAAAGTTCTGGAAACGTCCCCTGCTAGCTAGGATAGCAGCAACAGAGACATGGGGCACAATGGTTGCATCTGTTCAGCAACCATTGCTATACACCAGGGCTTTTCAACCACTGGGCCATGGACAAAATAATTTACTTTAACATTGAAAAAGAAATATTAAATGTTTTCAAACTGTTGAAAAGTCGACACACCCAGGATGTTTGTCGGTTGTTTGGGCTGGACAATGAGGGATGAGATACTTGTTTGCATGTCCAGCAGGCACATACCCAGCTTTTAACCAGCGATATAAATGGCACCATGGAAGGTGAGTTGGAAAACCGGAATTGTTTAAAACTGAAAGTCTGAACGTGAATGTGAAAGTCAGTCATGTTCTCATTGGCAGTCTTTCCCTTAAACACATGGGTGCTACTGCAGTGGCTCTTCAGGACCATTAACACACACGCCTGGTTATACTCAGTAGACCTGTGAATGAATTAATCTTATCAGTTAACACACCACAGTAAACTTTGGCCAAAGTTTTACAGCCTTGCTTATGATTCAAACTACCTATAACACAATCTTAATGGCCTATAATTTGGCACGTAGCCTACAGTCCTCTTGTATTGTATTTATTTTAGGATCCATTTATAAGGCTGGGGGTCTCATGTTTTGATACATTTTTGTTATTTTTTCATGACAGAAGTTGTACTAAAAGACTGGTTAACAGGAAGAGCATGCTTTGAATAACTATTATAGTGAGGTGTCATTCTGTATGACATAATTAAAGCAGCACTGTGTAATATTTTTTTGATAAAACTGAAAGAAGAATTACTTACTACGGAGAAAACACAACACACTAAAATATGGTGAGCATGCAGCACTGCAAGTTGCCCTGTAAACCCTTTGAGAACTGTGATAGGCTCCAGCACCCCCACAACCCAGTAGGTTAGAAGATGAGTTAGAGAATGAGTGAGGAACAGACTCAAAAAGAAGGTTTAATCAGAGCTGGTTTTAAGGGAGCCTGGCCTCTTCCTGTTTCTCCTGTTATATCATAAAACAGACGGTGCCATCCACCTGTGCCATCCACTTGTGGTTACAAACAGCTGAACAGCTAAATAGCTGAAATCTATAAGTTCAAATAGTTTCTAACCACTTTTCCTGGACCTTCCTTGAAGATCTGAAAGTAGACAGAAGTATTTTACTGAAAAAGAAGACATGTCTGTATAGGTCCTAGGTTCTGGGGTTGGGTTAGGGACTGATATAGCTACATTCCTGTCATGATGGTGCATCCTAGAAGTATATTTTACAATCAGTTTGATCTGTTGTCAGATGTTTCTGGTAGGGATGGGCGGATTGATACCTAAATATTGATACTTCTGATTCTGGCATTGACTTTAAAGAATCGATTCTGGTACAAAAATATCAATCTGATTTGTTCATTTCTTTAGAAGGATGGATGTGTAAACTATCTCTGAAAGAAAACATAACCAAAGGATAACCAAAGGGAGAAACGATTTTAATGTAATGTCCAAGGGTACACCGAAATGCGGTGTCCATTCACTGGAATTCCAGCCCTTTTTTAAATGGGCATTTTAAACTGGTAGAGCAAATTATCATAAGAATCACAAGCAAAACTCTTGACCTTTGACCCATATGATGTAAATGGTACACCTGTCCTACACACCAAGGTTTCCTAAAAATGCCCAGTAGAATATTAGATATACTAGAGGACTGTGGAATTGTGACACACTGATGCTCTATGGATATTATACAGGCTGTGCACAATGTATTTCCTCTGTCAGTAATGGGTGGACCAATTAAGTGGACCTAATATGCATTTCTGGTTTTCATCTTTCCTTTAGTGTATTATGGAGCTTTACACGCCACAGGGAGAAAATCTCTCCCACAGAAACCACTTTTCTCAGCTGCATGAAACGCCATTAATTCATTGGAATCCATTCACTGGATTCCCAGCCAATTTTAAATGTTCATTTTTAACTGGTACAGCAAATTATCATGAGAATCATGAGCAAAACCCTTATATCATGTAACATGGTACACCTGTGCTACAGAGCAAGGCTTCTTAAAACACCCAGCAGAACATTAGACATACTTATTCTTTACTTTTATTTGATCTGGCACATTGTTTTAGGTTTTGGTTTTAATTGGATATATAATGAACTTTAAAATATAACTATTCAGATATTAATAGAATTAAGATATACATTTATGAATACATATAATTATGAATTATGTTATTAAAAAGAAACAAAAAGAAAACGCTGCTTTCTGAAATTGTATTTAATATTAATGTCAGACATTCTGTTATAATTTTATTTAAAAAAATCAATCTTTAAAGTATCGGGTATCGGGATAATATCCTTGGTATTACTTGGTATTGGATCGAATGGAATATCAGTGGTATCGCCCGTCCCTAGTTTCTGGTCTGTGGGTTAGACTAAGGTAAAGCGACCCCTACTGGCGGAGGATGTCTCTACATACACCAGTCCACTAGACGTCCTATTGGTTAAATTACCCACGTGACCAAAATAGAAAAAATAAACAGGAAAAGGCCGATGGCGTCTATGTAAATATTCCGGAGAGAGACTCTCTGCTTGGAGATGTGGGTGCCGCCACCTAAGAGTATACAAGAAAAGCACCTATTAAGGACTAATATGGCGACGTGACATGTAACTCCGCACTCTGTAAGACAAGGTGAGTTTGTTTGGGTAGGTTATTTTGTGAAGACTGTCTAACAGAGAGTGCTTGAGGCCTGGGCTACAGTACCTGGGTTTCGTTAGCTGTTAGCTGTGTAGATCTGTATATCGGGTCTACGTACGTATCTGTGGTTAGCTGTTAGCATAGCTTGTTAGCTGCTAACCTGGACCACCGAGTGTTGAGCTGAGCTGACCTGAGCTGTCAGATGGCTGCATCGTGTTTCTCCTACACTCGGAGTCGGAATAGCTTGCTATGATTATACTGGCCGCAATTAAGCACAGCTTTAGAGCAGTACTGTTACTGACACTTGTTTAGCCTCCGGATTTTCAGTTACATGAGAGCTGTCGTAGCTGCTGTCGCCCGCGCACAGCCATTAGGATTGGTAACAGTTGTGCTTGATAATAAGCTCAAGATACTACAAGCCAGACTACTGTAATCTGAAATCACATAAAGCCCAGTTGTGTGACGGTACCACCAACCCAGTATGTAACAGACTGAAGTCGGCTTGTTATTCACCAGCTTCATATTCGCGTTTTCTCGTTCCACCTTAAATGCTGCAATTATATTCTCGCTCCTCAACATTTAATGTGGAACGGGAAAATGCAAACAAGAAGCTGGCGAATAAGAAGCCACTATAACCAGCATTAACATCCCAGCACACTGTCGTTATGACACACGTACATTATGTGTCCAAAAGTTTGTAGACACCTGCTCAACCTTCCGAAATCACCAAGGGCACTAACAGGTAGTTAGCCCCACTATTTGCTGCGATGACAGCCTCTGCTCTTCTGGAAAGGCCTTATCATGTTGGATGATGAGTACTGGATCACTCCAGCTCATCCCAACGGTATTGCGTGGATGGCACTGGGAACTGTGACTCACTGAAGCTCTATGGATGTTATACAAGATGGGTGCACCTTTAAGTGTACTTAATGTGCTTTTCTGGTTTTCCCCTTCCCTTTAGTGTGTTGTAGCTTATTGTGCATGTAAACAGTCTGCAAAGTTATGAAGACCACAGTACACGCCAGATTAAGACACCCTTGCCACAGAAACCACCTTTCTCGGCTGCCTGAAATTCCAATCATTCATTGGAATTAATTAATTGCAATTACATCCCATTTTTTGTCTGTTACAAGGTGACATAATCTTGTAACACAGTCCTTATTAGCTGCCTACCAGCAAGCTTGGCACGCCCTCACACAACTCACAGAGAGCTAAAACAGTTAAAACTCCAGTCTAGCCGGTCCAGCTTGTTCTACCTGACTTTCAGGATTGGACCCTGGAACCAGTACCATTGTAAGAATAGCCACAGCGGTGTGGGGATGTAGTGGGATGAAGCATTGGCAGTTGACCAATAAAAACAGAGTCGGCAAGCTGACCAATTGGATGATGCTGGACTCACCGGGAGGCGGAGCTTAAATACACCGGAGCTCTAACGGTGTTTCAGACAGAGGGTGAATACAGATGTGCAGTATGAGAAAAATGTTGTGGTTTGGGAAAATTTTATGGTGTAGGTCTATTCTATTAGATCCCAAAAATAAAATTATGGACTTTAAAATGAGCATAATGGGTCCCTTTTTAAAGTAGCCAAATTCACTTATTTAGGATGGAATTACTTTGGAGTTTTGATATTTACTGACACAACCTGCCATTACACCAGGTGGATCAAAAGGGCTACCAATACTTAATTTCCACTAATTAAAAATAATTCATATCCGCGTACTTCTTCAAAAAGAGACCTGAACACAGCATGGACCTTGCTCATTATAAACAGATCTGCTCACACATACCTGAGTACAAGTTTACAAAATTCCCTTCATGCATGGCATTATTTTCAAGGTAGGTTAGCTAATCGTTTTAGGCGTTTTACATCCCAGCATCCTCATCAATCAGATGTCCTAGGTGTTTCTAAATTCTGCTCAGCCCCATCGAGTTGTTTACAAATGTTACTTGGTTTTAGATCTCTTGTACCTTCCTTATCTTCTGTACCTCATCTCTTCAGGCTTGTTTAGCAGGAATGTGTCATCACTCAGTGCTGAGTGGATTCATACTTATGCATTCTGATGCAACACTTTCCTTTTTGATTTCCTCATTATGCAACCAATGCAGGGCTTACATACAGGCTTGCCACATATGTGATATATTGTGTAATATTCGGGCCACTTGTAGGTCTAGTAACAATTTAAACCCTTAATATGCCTTACATATTAATGCATTTCCATAGAAGATAACTTCCCAGATTTATATTGCAGTTACACATGGCAGTACAGGGGCTGTTTAGAGTTTAGCTGTGAGATCAACCTAGTGAAGCTGATGCTGGAATAATCTGGATTTGCAGTAGTTGTATTGATAAGCAGTGCCAGTTGTGTCACTATTCAGCTGCTTACTTTAGAGTCTGTAAGTTTCTTTAGGACTTTTGAGCCTCTGCTCTCCCTTTTACAGCTCTGTCATGTTTAAGAGGACTGCATTAAATTCAGATGTGTTAAATTCAGCAAGTAAAGTCTATGTGTGTGTGTGTGTTCATTATTATCTGGGTGTTTCACTTCACGGATGGATTAAATGCGAGACAAATTCCTCTGTGTGTAAGCATAATTAGCAAATGGTTCTTAATTTTCATTCTAACATTGCACTTTGCCCAAACACGCCCCCCCGACACACGCGCACACACACACACACGCGCACACACACACACACACACACGCACACACACGCACACATATATATACACTAAAAAGGTTGGACGTTATTATCATTAATTGATTAATAATAATAATAAATAGTGAAGTGATTACTGTTGTTTTCATTTCACCTGCAGAGGGTTCTAACCATGGACGCCAAGCCCAACAACAGTTTGGTTCCTAGTATTGTTGACCTGGATGAATACCTCAACAGACACAATTCCAATTTAGTCTGGCTACTTGTGGGTAAGACTGCTTTTTGCTGCTTCCGTGCTAACACATCTCATCCATGTTTTTCTGTAAACAATAAAAACATGCACAATACATCTACATAAAGACCTGAACACTCCAGTTTTTGTGGAGGATGCCATCTGTGTCTGTTTGTGTGTTTGTGTTTTGTAACCTGCAAGTCAAAAAGAGACTGAACTTTTTTCCGTGTTTCTTTTCCTTAGCCACTATTCTGTCCTGTGGATGGATCATATACTTGACTTACTACAACTCCCGTAATATTGGACTCGTCCTTACCCTAATTATTAACAGGCTCTACAAAAATGGATATATACACATCGGTCAGTATATGTATGAAAGCATGGCGTTGATGGATGGATGGATGGATGAATTGGAGAGCATCTGTGTTTACTGAGGCATTTGTACATTTGTCTTGCAGGCTCATTTTCCTTTTCTGTGCTGTCGGGGAAGGTCATGTTCAGAGATGTTTACTTTATCAATGAGGACATGTCAATTAGGTATGTCTGCCTGCAAGATATTTTTACCTTTTCATTCAACACTCACAGCTGTGCATCAGATATTGTGTTGGTGAGCTGCACTTGCTTAACATGCTGTTCTGTATTAGCCTGTCATTTCGTTCTGCTCCATTCATTTGAGTCATGTTTACTGTACAGACTGGACTCCCTGTAGTCTTTTGATATTCAATGTTTTGGTGATGTTCTACATTGTCAGTTTCAATGAAATTAAATTCTGTATGAATCATCAGATGAAGGTGTAGCATGAATGTTTTACTAATCACATCAATTAAATGTCCCCCCCCCCCCAGAATTCAGGATGGCTTCCTTATATTCCGATGGTGGAAGATGTACAATCCCAAACATAAGCAACATGGTAAATACCACGCATAGAAATGATGAAATGATGTGCTCATTCCATATGCTGTTATCCAAAAGCCGTAATCATTTTTAGTTATTTTATTTGTATATTTTTTTTTCCTAGTATTTTTTATTTTATGCATTTTATGGCTAAATGTGCTACGTAAATAAATACCATTATGATTATGATTATTACTAAGCTTGATAGTCGTTTGCTTTCAGGTTTTGTTGGTATTTTTCAGTACTCCAGCTTACATGTTATCACATGGCGGCTGAAAAGTGCTTGTGCCTGCACTATTGAATAACGTTGCTGTTATGATCAGTAATTTGGGTTTTGTTTTCTTTGCAGATCCAAAGGCTGAAACTCGGCTGTACATGACCGTTAATGGTTTTGAGTTTCACGTTTATAACCGCACAGATCTATACGCCCGGCTACAGAAAACGTTCGGGTTGGAGCCCACTTTATCACACCAGAGAGATGAGGAAAAGGGCAGAGAAGAGCAAAACAAAACCCTTGACAGGTAGCTATGTTGCAGATACTCGTTAGTGTTTTATCTTGCTGATCCAATGGGCAAATTTCTTGTAAACATAATGCAATGGCAACTTGAATATGTTCAAGTATATCATCATCTGTGTCCAAAGAAATCCAAGAGTCTCCAAAATGGCAACTTTACAGGAGAGGGCAAAAACCTAATTTAATTTTAATGTAAGTTAATGGAATCAGATTTTTTCCCCAAACAGTTTGGGGACATTTCTGTTGATCCATTCATCGTGATATTTTCAGAGTTTCACACAGTGTAAACAGCAGCTGCTGTGTTCAAATGATGCACAAAAGTTAAAATCAACAACAATGGAGATGCGTGTTTTAGATATGGGGAAAGAAGTATGTTCTGTTGATGTGATTTAATAAGCCTATTATTTTCCTTTACAGTTGCATTCCCCCCCCCCTTTTTCCACTTAACCTCCACAATAGTTCACTTCACCCCTTTTGTGTGCTCTTTTTGTAGTGTTCACATCAAAGCTGAATCCCAGGATCCTTCTTCATCATGGAGATCTCTCATACCTGTCATAAAAGTCAACATCAGCACAGTGAGTACAGCCATAAGGCAACACAGTCAGTTCAGTCATACACATACGCAGATATCCCTCGTACACATACACAGAAGAATGAAATGAAGATCGATGTTCCTGTATTCTCTTTCTTTCTCTTTTTTGCTCTCTCTTTGTCTCTGTCCCTCTCAGGGTCGCGTAGCATTTGGTAATAATCATCTTCCTCAGACTCTCTGCATGAACTTTGACGACGCCTTCTTGACGTATGCCACCAAGCCTCCAAGCAGCCATCTCGACCAATTCATGCACATAGTGAAGGGCTCGCTGGAAAACGTTCGAGTCATGCTGGTTCCCAGCCCTCGCTACCTGGGCCTGCAGAACGATGAGTGAGTTAAACAGCTGTGCTGTCCTGTAAACAGCTGTGCTGATTGGGCTCTGTACATAAGGAACCTATGGTGTAAAATTGACACCATATTAAATATTTTACATTTTTATTTTTGCCAAAATGTTAAACTCTGACTGTGACTGACTCACACTCCATCACTGACTTGCCCTCCATATAACCAAATACCCACTCTGGCTTTGGAGTGGATTCAGTTTCAGTCTTGAAGCTGAAGGTTATTATGAAGGTGCATGAAGTCTAGCTTATCAAGATTTGCTAAGTTAGTTGTAGCTTGGTGTGTTGCTCAGAATCAAAGTAAGAACGGAGTCTTTTGATTGGTTAGCAAATGCTTACGAAGGTTTTACCCAAGATTAGGACATTTGTAAGACTTTGGCAAGATGTTCGTAAAACATACTTTGTGCATGTGTAGTGTGAGTGTTCTTATACCAGCTTGTGCACAGTTTTCTCTGTTGGAAATGTTAAGTGTTGTTCTTGTTCTTGTGTCATCGTCGGAATATGTATCAACTTCTCAGATGGTACTGAATGAAGAAATGTCACCAGGGAGAATTGTGCAGTTCAGATTGCTATAGGATGTAATAGAACATGTTTGCTTCAAGTTTAACAGTTAGAGTGTTTGTTTGGTAGACGGTCCTGTTCATAGCAAATGTAGTGACGTTCAAGGTTTAAAGTCAGAAACAGCCTCAGTTTATCTCTACATGGAGGAAGTGAAACGTTTCCGCACTGCAAACTCAGAACTCTTAGAAAACTTCCTGCTAATGTATAACACTGTGGCTGAAAGTGCTGTGACATGTATTCTTGTGATACAATAAGAAGCTCTTGAAGAGGCGGACTTAAGATTTTCTCTTGTTCTTATCTGCCCTTTTTCATCTGTAGTTTCAGTCCATTTAATGTGCCTTTGGACTGTTTCTATGATTTTAATATTCATGTATTCTTGTAACAATTAATAATTAATAATAATAATTATTAATTATTAATTAAGAAGTGAATTTTTAAAGTCCTGCTGTCACTCAAAAAAATGATATATTGGCAACTAAAATTCTTATTTACTGTCTCTTGTTTTAAGACTGTTGTAAGCTTAGTATAAGATTATATAACTTATTTCTAAGTGTTTTTACTTGTGATTTTTGTAAGCCAAATTATCTTAATGTATTGGAAGCCTATTGTGATTGTTTTAAGAAGCATGTTTGAAACAAGCTAAATTATCTGTAAGTACAGTGAGATAATTTGGCTTACAAAAATCACTTAAAACAAATAAATAGTGTCTAGAAAGAAGTTACATAATCTCAGTGTCTTACACCAATCTTAAAATAAAGATCATTTTACTTGCAAATATTTAGGTTTTTTTTTTTGCAGTGCAGCAGGAGGATGTGAAAGTTCACTTCATACATATTTAACTGTTACAAGAATACTTGATTATTAAAATCATAGAAACAGTTAAAAAACTTTACAAGCCAAAGACACAACATGTGAAATGGACTGAACATATAGATCCAACAAAATAACTCATAAAAGCTATGAACCAGAAAAAATCTTGCGCACAAAAGAACACGCGCCGTCGAGTGAGGATTACGTTAAACATTTATGTGTTTTAACTGAGCTTGAATTGGGTCATTTTGTTAAAAGAGAAATATACAAGAATATGCAAAAATCAGAGACAGCCTTTCATTTATTTGATTTCTTGTACTTTATTCATTTTTCAGTAAGTATTTCTGACGAGATTAGATATAAGATAATCTACCTGCGTAAGTAACTGGGAACTCAAAAAAAAAAAGAAAGTGGTAATAAAAGCAAAAAAGATTGGACACACCACATACTGGAAACTTTGTCTGTAGTTGTTGAGACTTCTGTGTTATTTTCTGTTAGATATGATATTTAATCTATGTTTTGCCTAAAGCTGAAAAATGAATAACTTGTACTTACTGGATTCCTTGTCAGAAAGTCAAATAAATGAGAGGTGGTCTCTGACTTTTGCACAGTACTGTATCTACAGATTAACTTAATTGTTCCAGACAAATATGACAGTCAAGCGGTCTGTAATAGTTACGACTGGTAAGAAACTTGGTGTAAACGGTGACTGTAAGTACCTATAACTACTGGAGAAGGTATAACCAGTACATGACAGCAAAATGTAGTTTTAGTTTCAGTTGGCTTTTTAATACTGATGATTTCAGGAGGAAATTAATTGCTTCATTTAAACTTTCCAAAAGATTGGTCAGCTCCTTCCAGCCACAACCTCTGAACAGTTTTGGATTAGAATCCAAACTGCAACAGAAAGTAGCTTCAGGTATTCCACAAATACTACACCTTAGGGATGTGCGTGGGTGTGTAGGCGTGTGTGCGCATGCATGGAATCTTGCTTAATTTGGGGGAAAAGAAGATACACGTTCCCTCAAGCATCTAGGCAGTGGGAGTCAAAATCAGTTGAGTTACATAAATCTCAGACTGTGCTTAAGATGACACTGCAGTGACGGAACAGAGCTGCCTTTTCTTATTATTACACGTCTGGTCTTTTACAGTCCTCCTTAGTGAGATGAAATAAAGGCAAGGTTAATTGAAGCTGACACTCTCTGTGTAAATATAATTAATTCCAGTGTGTTTAGGGTTAATTGGGTATATTATTACTGATGATGTATAATTTGCTAAGGTAACGTAAGGGCTAATATTATTTAAGAATAATTATGTTTACATTTAATTTGCTGAGTATTTGCTCTATTTCAGGCCACCCAGACTCATGGGAGAGGGCTTTGTTGTCATGCAGTCAAATGATGTAGACATTTACTACTACCAGGATGAACCAGGTTTGTTTTTTTTATTCATCCGTTTCTTTATTTATTTTTAAAGATCTTGTTTATTATGATCATGCACACGCACAATCATCCAGTGGCTGACAGGGGCATGCCACACATTTTCTTCATGCGATAAAGTAATATAGAGAGGCATGTGGAGGTGAATGCTGCTGAACTATTTGAATTGTTTGTATGTGTGTTGTTTTCAGGTCTGGTTCCTGAGGAGCTAGAGAACGGAGATGCAGAAGCCTGCTCTGAGGGAACGAAGCTGCAGGATCTGCCTCCATGCTGGGGCTTAGACATAGTGTGTGGGAAAGGAACGGACTTCAATTATGGACCATGGGCTGACCGACAGAGGTTAGCGCATGCTCAAGCATAGATGTGCTCATACTAGGAAATTCCTGATTATTGCAGTGTCTGAGTTTGTGCTATGTTTCTAATTCTGTTGATTATCTCTGCACAGGGACAGTTTGTGGAAGTTCTTCCTTCCTGCGGACTATCAGCCAATGAAAATGAGCGATGTTCCTACGCCAGGAAAGCCCCGTCAAATTCTGGCCTTTGAGCTCCGCATGAACATCATAGCAGATGCCACCATAGATCTGCTGTTTACCAAGAACAGGGTATTGTCTGTCTGTCTGTCTGTCTGTCTGTCTGTCTTTGTTTCTCTGAAATGTGTGCTTATTCCTCGATATCAATCACGTTCAACGTATCTTGTTCGTTTTCACAGGAGACAAATGCCATTCATGTGAATGTTGGTGCAGGGTCTTATTTGGAAGTCAACATTCCAATGACTGTAGGGGAAAATGGTATGAATTACATGTTTCATAGTTATTGTATTATACAAATTAATGTGGTAGAGTGATGGCAAAACTTCTGTTGGACTGAATTAACCCCCCCACCTTCTTTCTGTGTAACTATCTGATATGTATCTATCTCAGGTTATTCCCCGACAGTTAAAGGTCAGTTACTGCACGTGGACACCACCAGCAGCATGCAGTACAGGACTCTGTTGGAGGCTGAGATGTTGGCTGTGAGTTCACAATAGCGGAGTGTGCGTGCGTGCATGTGTGTACAGTAAGAGTATTAATTGCTCTTTTTCTCCTCTTCAGTTCCATGTGATAGCAAGTTATCCACGTGTGTGGAATATGCCACAGTCCTGGCAGTGTGAGATTGAGGTGTACAAAGCTACTTATCACTTCATCTACGCACAGAAGAACTTCTTCTCAGGTGAACACATTTCATTATCTGCCCTGCACCTGTGCAGCAGGGCTATACTCTCTGTCTGTCCCTTTTTATATTAGGTTTAAAAGCGTTTCTGCTCTTATTTCACTGTGTGCAGATCTGATCCAAGACTGGGCAAGTGACAGCGAGCCAGACATCTATTCGTTTGTGCCTTACTCGTGGACGTTCAAAATGCTATTCCATCAGTTTGAGATGATCTGGGCTGCCAATCAGCACAACTGGATTGACTGTTCCACCAAACAGCAGGAGAATGGTGAGGGAGACCGAAATTGTCCTCATCATATTGATATGTGCTGACATTTAAAATAATGGGAAAAATAATGCACCAGTTCTGATGGATGAACCTATTATGGTCATTTTAAAGATTTATATGCTGGACTAGAATTCCAGCAAAGGGTTTCAAATGAGGAAAAATGGTTTCTGTCAGAGAGAGTTACTAGTTCTGGCCTGTGCTTTGGGCTTTGTAACTTTGCAAACATGAACAAAAAACTACTGTATATAATAAAGGAAAGGGAAAATGGAAAAGTGTAATGGGTTCCCTTTTAAGTTTTATGAGCCTCAGAAAACATGCTTAAATGTTGTTCCTGTAACTTCTATTAATCTTTCTCCCTTTCTTCCTTAATTTCTACAGTGTATCTTGCTGCCTGTGGTGAAACTTTGAACATTGACTTCACTTTACCTTTTCACGAGTTTGTTCCTGCCACCTGTAACACATGTTTCCGTTTGAGAGTGAGTATAGACAGTGGCTTTTCTATTTGTGCTAACAGACTTTGCAGATTAGAGAGAACGTCTTTGTTCATCTTTGTGAAAATGTTCACTTGGAACAGTGTGTCTGCTTTAGTCCTCAATGTTCGTGATGTTTTTTCTCTTAGGCCGAAGACACTGATATGCGGCTGTGTTTGCCTGACTGCCATCCCAGTCGATTTCCTCTGCTCACCCTCGCTAAGGATTACCAACACAGCAAGGCGCCGCCAGATAACGGCATGTCAGCTGAGGCGCAAGGGGCTCCTCCCAAGAACAGCAAAACCCGCTGGAGAAACATGACCCATGCTGAGTATGAAAGCTTTCGTTGCCCTCTACCCAGTTTTTTCCTACTTTACATTCTTCCGTCCCATCCTTCCATTCATTGTTGCTGAATATTTATGGGATTTATGGATTTTTCTCCAGGGCCGGATGGGTGGACTGCTGGAGCGTACCAAATTTTGGACTCATCATAGACTACACTTGGCATCCTATCTACCCTCAGAAATCTGACCAGCAGCTCAAACAGTCCTGTGAGTAATTGCGGTGTGTTGCTGTTCTAAGTCATGTGGTTATTTAGCTCTTGGAGGCCTTGGTAATTAGCTGTAGAGTTGAATCAGCAATGTTAAATAAAGCTGAACTTTGCAGTGCTGTGGCCCCAAGAACTGGAGTCTGGCACACATAGTCTACAGCAGCTTGACCTTACTATGTGATCTGTGTGCAAAGTAATATTCTGAGACATCTCTTGTAGCTGCAGTGTTTTGGACCTGATCAAGTGAGGGTATAGGTACTCCTTATGTTTAAAGATAGCATTGCTGGCTGTGCTACGTGCACGAATGTTGGACATGAATATAGCAAGATATAGATATTGTTTCCTGTCTGCAGTGTCTGAGATGGAAGAGTCCATACTGTCAGCCTTACGCCCCCCAGAGCATGCACCCCCTGTTCCTCCCCCTCCTCGAGTGCCATCTGACCCCAGCCTGCTACCTCCTGACCGGTTGCACGTGGAGATGGAGCTCAGCCCCGACTCCCACATCACCCTCTACGGGCCCCTACTCAGAGCACTGGTGTCCATTAAGGTATGACAGCACTCTCTCTGACCTGAACTTATTGATTTTAGCTCCTGCTGGCTCAGAGAGAGCGATGTGGAGTGTACAGATTAGTGGTTATACTATACAGCCTGTCATGGGCGTGTTGAATGTTTAAACAGCTCACAGTTTGTCTCAGGAGTTGAAACAAGACAGTTCATGTCAATATGACAGTATGTTGGTTTATGCAGGAGAATTACTTTGGTGAGGACGACATGTACACAGACTTTGAAGAGTCTCTGTCCAGCCCAGTGCTGAGCTCATGCTCCTCCTCATCTGGCTGGACTGGAGTGGGTCTAGAGGAGAGTAGCCACAAAGATGCACCCCACCCTCTCTCGTTGCGCCCCTGGGACATCACTGTACTCATCAATTTGCATAAAGTCCATGGACGCCTGCCTACTGTAAGTAAAACAAGTCCACACACAATTGTGACTGTTGCTGTGACCTTAAAATTGAACCCTAAGAAACCCGGTAATGCATATGTGATGTTTGTTTGTCTTTGTGTGACAGCACTGCGGCAGTGACAGCCCAGAGGGTCCGACAGGGTATCTGGAACGACTTTGTTTTGAGATGAAGAAGGGCTACAGAGAGACCCTGCTGCAGCTTGTCCTTTCTCCCATGCACGTGTTTGTCAGTGACAACTACCAGGTGGGCTAAATGTAACCTCACTTGGGTGGATCCACTTTCTGAGGTCTCCTCATTCTGTTAATTACATGCAATACTTGCTTCTTGCAGAGACCTGCTGTTGACGGGGTGCTGCGTGATGGCCATCTAAGCCTATCAGGCTTGCAGATGCGAGCTCATGCTATGTTCTCAGCTGAAGGGTTACCAGCAGGCAGCGACACACTTGAGTATGCCTGGCTCATTGACGTACAGGCTGGGGCTCTCACAGGCAAAGTGACAGTGCCGCAGGTGTGTATCAGGATGTGAACTAGATGTACAAACAGTGGAACAGAGCAAATAAGTGTGGTGATGAATAATTATTATGATGCCGTTTTTGTTGCAGTGTGCCTCCTTGCTGGAGTGGGGTGAGGCATTTTTGTTTCATGTCGTGTCCCGCGAGTTCCAGCTGGAGCAGCCTAAACCCTCTGTCACCTGTCAGCATGGAGTTGACCAGAGAGTGTGTGATGTCAAGGTAAAGCATTCTCACGCACACGGACAACATCGGTCTCTGCTTTGATGTGAATATGTAAAATGGCTGAACTGTCCGTGTAAAATATGTGTGTAGTATGCAGCCATGCCGGGTCCTTGCCGGACATCTGAAGACTTAAAGTACACCATGACGCGGTTGTCCGTGGATGGAGCCCAGGTTTTCATTGTGGAGCATGGCTGTGCAGCTAACATTAAGGTAAGCCATTTTAGTGTTTCTTTCAGAAATGGTGAAATCACACTGTGACTAGATGGTAGAAGACTCCAGTGCTCGCTTCTGCCATGCACTGATTGGATCCTTGTTGTTTGTGGTATCTTAGGTTTACTGCATCTTTAAATTCGCAAAGTTATTCAGAACAATGTGAAAATTGATCATTTTGCCCAAGAGGGTGAATACCACATTAAAAAATGGGCACTAAGAAGCAAACATTAGCCTGGCAGTTACATCATAATGTCTGTATCTCATCCAAGCCTGGTGGCATGTGAGTTTACATTGCACCTTGTTGCCTGTATGAACTATTACTATTACTTTTGGGGAACTATCAGGGTCTTCTAGGCTATCAGGGAAGGTCTAATGGTTTTGTGAATAATTTTTAAGTAATTTATTTAGTTTTTAGTCACTGTAATCATTGGGCTTGCTGTATTCAGGCTCTGTAAGTATTGTAGTCATTTTTGTTTTCAATATTAAATTTTGGTTTAGAAACAAAAGGGGTAAATTCTTAAATACCCAATGGGGAAATATCCATTGGTTGGGACTTCATGAGCTGAGCTGAAGGCCTAATGTATCAGCTAATGTACTTAGGAACTGGCAATGAAATCAGACATTTTGATTCCCAATGACTGGGACCAGATTTGTGAGAAACAGCTACAATTTAAAATATCTCAGTTTGTCTGCTCTTCAAATAAAGAAAGAAATTTCCCGTTTTAGGCTGAAAATGTCTACAACAATAAAAATATTCATGTGAATTGCTGTTAGTTTTTAGAATTTTCTTTCCTTATTTTTGGCTGTCTTGATATTTATGTCCTGAAATGGAAAGTCTCGCTCTGATAGTTTACCACTGCCCATTACTACTCCTGTAACACTCATGTTATGACTTCCATAAGCTACACACTAAATACGAATGTGTCTTTCTCAGACGGGTGCATTTCGGTTGGCTACCTGTAATCTGCACACAGCTGCAGTAGGGGAAGGCATCAGTGCTGTCCTCCAGGATGTTGTTATAGCACAGTTCATTGAGCAGCAGGAAGTGGCCAGGCTCGGCCTCCCTCCACCACTTCTGCGACGATCCAATTGGCTTGAGGCTGGTTCTGTGACTTTTAACCTCATCACTGCTGATGTAGCTTTGGCTGCTGACCATCCAGCCAAGTATGAGATACAGAGACACTTCCTGGAGCTCCATGACATGCAAACGAAGAGGTGAGTGCACAATAAATATCACATAGTCACATGATTAAATATCAAACGTGCTTGTATATTTGTATGCAATATAATTGTATGTATGCATTTTAGATTGTGGTTCTTGTGGCCAGAGGAGAAATATAAGCGCAGCAGGAACCGATGTGGATGTTTAGGTGGATGCCGCTTTTTTGGTGGCTCAACTGGTGGTTTGGACTTTTTCCGATTGGAAGAAATCACTCCCTCGTCAAGCTCTGCCTTCTCGAGTGGCAGTGCGGAGAGTGACATGAGCTATGGCCAATCGCTGTTGCAACCTGGGGAGTGGATAGTCACCAAGGAACCGCCTAAACTTCCTGATAGTATGTCCAGTCTAAGAGCACTATCAGTATCTCAGTCTGGCCTTAAAATGTTGAAATGTTCTTTTTCCACCCCACACAAAACTGCCTAATGTAAATTCTCGCTTTAGGCTTGATGTGAGTATATTCTGATTTTCTCGCAGCTAAAGTTGTGGGCATGCGAAGGGATACATGCTCTCCTGCTCCGATGACTGATGTGGAGAGACGTGGCCAGCACCTGAGTCTACAGGTACCTCAGCGTTCTCACAGCTCTGCCTCTTCCTCTGAGGAAAACTCCTCTTCTAGTGCTGCACTGCCACTATTGGCTGGCGAGCGAGAAAGCCCCTCCCCATGTGCAGAGTGAGTCTCTCATACTTGTACACATTTTTGGAGATATTTTTGTGAATTCTACAATTACAACTGATGGCTTAATCTCATCTGTGAACTTACTCTATGTTTTTGCATGTGTGTAAAGGTTAATGAGCGTGACCACCGATGGGCCTATCCCTGAAGGCCCACCAATGCGTTCTCCTCTCCGCTCACCCCTCAAGCGCCAGTCCTCTGTGCAGTCGGCTCGTCTTGGTAGCACCAAAAGCCTATCTGCTGCTGTCTTTGCAGAGAAGGCCCCACCCCCTGCAGGTGTTCAGTTTAGCAGCGAAGTGTCCCGCAGTGATGAGAATGTTTTGGACTCGCCACGACAGAGGCGGAGCTACGGTTCATTCCCTTTCACTCCTTCAGCAGATTCCAGCACTTTCCATCAGTATCGCTCAGTGGACTCCTCCATGTCTGTTGCTGATAGTGAAGCCTACTTCAGTGCCAATGAGGACTTCGAGCCAATTAGCAGTGATGAGGGGCCGGGCACGTACCCTGGAAGGAAACGGAGGCGGAGACAGCAAGGACAGCCCCATATCGAACACAGCCGCACGTCAATTTATCACAGTGTGGAAGGACCCCTGTCAATCGCAGAGATCCGCCCACCTCCTCTGCCTAGCCACACCTCACAGGCATCTTTTGTGTCTGCACTGGGATTGGAGGAAGAGGGTTCTGTAGAAACAGAGAGGGCGGAGCCTGGCCTACTAACAACGCAGCCCCACCTAATGGCTTGCTACCATAGTTATCTAGCTCATTATCATGTGTCAAACTGGGGAGTCAAGCAACCAACCAATAAGAGAACGTCCAAGTCTTCTCTACACCGTCCTCTTGATCTGGACACGCCCACTAGTGAAGAAAGCTCTTCATCTTTCGATCAGTTGTCTATTCCTGCTTTCAAGGTTGGTATATGTGCATATTTGTGCGCTAGTATGAAAATCAAACTCTGTGTATGTTAATGAGTAGTTTCGTTATTTCTCTACTCATCTGCAGATAGTGAAAGCAGGTCTGTCTGCGAACTCTCTATTAGACCGAGGCGTTCAGCTCATGGGAGACTTAAGCAGGTAATGTGATGGAAATGCCTCCTTATCAGAATTGATTAACATGTTTCATTTTAGCACTTACATCACTTTCTGTGCATGTGTAGCACTCCCTATACACCCCTTGACAAGCGGGCAATGGAAAACACAGATGAAGACACAACAACAGAAGACTGGACTGTGGATCAGCCACTGGCCCAGACTAGGACCACTGCTATAGTAGAAGTCAAAGGAGCAGTCAATGTTGTGCTGACCCCTCTAGTGGCTGAAGCACTGGACAGGTCAGTAATATATTGGTAACCCTTGTCTCTGCACACTTATTATTCAATTTTTAATTACATTTTTAAAAGTTACTGTGAATTATTCAGTGTCTGCTGCTTATTAGTCAGTTTTACTAGTTATTCAGTATTGGTTGTGAATCATATAGTGTGTACTATGAAACTAAGCTGTAAGTTTTGGATTAACATGTAGGTCATATATAGACCCTTAGAGTTTAAGGGGTTAAAGTTGGCAGGTTGCTTCAAATCAAAATGACATTTCAAGGCAAATTTGCCTCTTTTTGCCCAAAACAATGTCTTTTCTTGGTTTCAGTTTAGACGTTACAGTCAGTACCCATCACTGCATCTTTGGTCTGAGACCTTCCCTCCACTGTAATTGGTCCCCTTCATAAATCAGTCTTCTAGCAGTGCTAAAACACCCATAGATTTCTTTTTAAGTGTGTTTATGGCAGTATATTTGTAGGTACTCTGATTTTTGTTAACTTCTTGTGTTGGTTGAGGTATTCAGCTAGCTTATTTCTATTGATCAAACTTGGCTGTTGCCGTAGTATAAGCTAAACCTTCATGTTTTGTCTACTGTAGGTACATTGAGTCCATGGTGCACTTTGCCAGCATTCGCCACCCGGCTTCTATCTTGGATGACCTGCATGGCAAAGTCCTGAATGAAGCTTATCAAATCAGCAAGTCCACTGTGACTGAGTCTGTAAGTAAACTAAACCTGGGCACACGTTCCATGAATGGCATAGCTATGCTGTAGTTAGATAGAGGATGAAAACCTTGTTTGTGTGTGTGTGTGTGTGTGTGTGTGTGTGTGTGTGTGTGTGTGTGTGTGTGTTGTAGAGCACAGCTAAGCCTGAGCATAAAATCTCTAAAACTGAGGGCACCACTCCTGGATCCCTGAATACACCTCATGGACAGACTGACCTGTCTGTCAAACCTGATAATGTGAAAATAAAGGGACTGCAAGCCAATGTCACCATCCCGAAGGTATGTGTCTATTAAAGAGAAAGCGACTGAGAGAAGTGGTATTGATTGACTTTGATTGATTGTGTTTGTCTGTGTGGGTGTTTGCAGGTGAATCTGTGTGTGCTGCAGGCTTCAGTAGAAGAAGGCTCTCCCTCTAATAAGAGTGTCACACATGTCTCTCTTGTGGCCCTCTGCTTTGACAGAATTGCTACCCAGCTCCGTATGAACAGGTAGCTTATGACGCACGCATCCATAATCACTGTCTTTTTAAATTTAGTCTTCATTTCACTCTTCTGGTATAATGTTTGTAAAACTTTATTGGCGAACTAAAAACAATAATGCTGAACAATCTGTTGCATCTGTAGAATACAGCTAATTTAGAAGTAACTCATTTATTGAATTCCCAATTGAAAAGAGTGTAATTTTTCAAGTCGTAAAAGGAGTGATTTAATTTCCATGTTATCAGCAATGTTGTCTCAAGTGGGGAACATTACCAAACATCCGAGCTTTTGAACTTCCTGTTGCTGAGTTAGACCAATCAACAGCAACTAAAAAAAGCATATCACAACCACTGTGATGCAGTGGCAGACTGGCATGTTCAGTCTTCTTGGCCAAAATAACAGACCTGAAGTTTAATTTACAGAAAATGATTGTGATTTTAATTGAACTTGCAATATTGGTCAGGAAAAAACAAAATAAATATGTTTGTCATTTAAAAGAAAAACCATACAATATACGTTTATTGTCTTCATGTAAACCTGTTGATTTAAAACACACTTCCAAAAGCAGCATTAATGAAATTCTGAAAAATTGGTGGAATTCCCCTTTAACATCTAAGGTCATCAGCTCTACAATACAGACACAGCAGATGGAGGTTAGGTTAAAAAAGGAGGTGTTGATGTAGTGATTGTAATGTGCAGGGGAATAGTGGAGGACACAGAAAAGCCCTCTGTAATGATGGAGAAGTTCTCATCTGCGTCGAAGATGGCTCCTCAGTCCAGTGGATCTCTGCGCTCAAACGCAGGGATAGAGAAGGGCAAAGAAATAGCAGCCAGACTCAACATCCACCGCATACACAGCCAGCTGCGTGGCCTTGACTCCTCAGGTACAAACACATCACCCAATACCATGCTTATTTATGCACAATTAATTTGTCCAAGAATGTGTATGTTTTAATAACTAGCAGTTTTGATGTGATTTAACGAAAGGGTTATGTGTTTGGGTTGGTTGTGTTGCAGACCTGGGAGCGTGTGCTATAACTGCCATTCCGTTTGAGAAGTCCAAGGTTCTCTTCAGCTTGGAGGAGACAGATGATTTTGCCTTGGTGGATGAGACTGATCCAACAATCAGCACGGATCATGTGACTGACCATGCCTCTGACCCTGCCCGCTCTGGGGCCAGCCCTGAGAAATGGGGCTGGATCATGTTTGAGTGTGGGATTGAGAACCTAACTGTCAAAGGTGTGTAAACTTAATTGTGTTTTAGTGTTCATCATTTGTAATAACCGTAATAATAATAATAATAATAATAATAATAATTATTATTATTATTATTATTATTATTATTATTATTATTATGTAACTGAGTTAAATAACATGCTTGACTTATGTGGGTGTGCACTCTTTTCCCAGGGGGACGTCAGTCAGGGGCGGTACTCTACAGTGCATTTGGAGTGATGGGAGGAGCTGACACTGGTGGGAGGGGTGGTGTTTCTAAATCAAATGGCTCTAGTGGCTCTCAGACAGGAAGTGGCTACAGCACTGATGTATCTGATGACAACCTGCCTAACGATGCCCATAGCCCTGCCTCTGAACCCAACAACAACTCAGACTCTGATGAGCAGGTACTGACACCTGTGGTTTATCTTTTTTCCTTGGGGCTTTCTCTGCTGTCTCTGCACTAACTGACTGCTACTGATGGTATATGCAGGATGAAGGAGTGGAGTCTGATGACTTGAAAAAGGACCTCCCTTTATTGCCCCCTCCACCTGACTCGAGCAGTATGAAGCTCACCATAAAGGAGATCTGGTTCAGTTTTGCCGCTCCGACCAACATACGATCTCAAACGCAGACGATGTCCAGGTACATGCACACATACAGGAATCCGTAAAGCAGAATGTCTGCTAGATCCCTAGACTCGCCATGTCCTGATGCGTTTTGGTTTTGGTTTTGTGTTTGCAGGCAGCTCAATCTGTTGAGCACTGCTACTCCTGCCGTTGGTGCATGGCTAGTACCCATTGACCAACTGAAATCCACTCTTCAGAAGCTGGACATGGAGGCCACACTGCGTGTGTGCGCAGTTATGGGGTGCATCATGTCCGAGGCGCTGGAGGTCAGAAACACACTTTTAAGATGTTTACTGTAATACCTCATTTCCACCAACAAAGTGCTAGTGCTCATGCCTGTGCCCGTGCTGGTTCCCAGACTCTACTGAAACCGTTAAGAACGCCCCCCTTTTCTTTTGGTTTGAGAGCTGAGCGATTACGTATCTGGAGGTGGGCGGTCCTTAGTCCTTAAGTCGGCAGACAGTGCATAAAAACAACATGGCGGAACATGTTCTTCAAGTGCAAACTGTACTTCTTGCTTTGAGGACATGTATCTTGCCATCCAGAACCAACTTTTTCAGCATTTGTGTGCAGCCCTGAGGGACTGTCATAGACAGCGATTACACGCAAGACGACTCGTAGTTGTGTTTCCTCTTTCCGCTATGACGTGTACTTGTATGGCAGCACGTTAAGTTTCATAGCTATCTGTAGCGTTTCCCACATTACAGATCTCCTGCATGTATTAAATGGCAAATGTTTAGAATTTTAGCTCATTAGAGCTCATCCACGAGCACATCACTGGTGGGATACGATTGTCCCGAGATCAGCTCAGTGCATCGTTCAGCGCCACTTACATCATGGGTTTCACGGTTCGAGACCAGAGAGTTAATGGTGCTGGAGTGGCACAGATTTTTCCGGTAGTGAACCATTTTTTGCGGTGGAAAAAACGCAATATTTTGAGATTTTTTTAATATCTTTTTTTATTTTATTTTATAAAATATTTTGAGATTTTGGCACCGGCACCAGCACCATGTTGGTGGAAAAGGGGTATAAGTGGCCTGAAGTAGTACCACTCATCTAATATGCATGTGTGATTTATTGTAACAGAAGAAGAGCATTCACATCCCATTCCGGAGCAAGTATAACCGTGTGACGAAGCGAGCACGGTATCTTCATGAGAACCCATCCTGCTTGCTTTGTAATATTTTACACCGCTACCTTCAACAAGCCGACTACAGCATTATAGAGGAAGCTACCATGGTAAGACTTGATTCGCGTTGTTTGTTTGTCCATGTTCGTTTACGCGTTCTAACGTTTCCTCTTTTCCTTTATCAGAATGATGGCCTGCCTGCTTTGGTCACACTGAAAAAGGGTTTGGTTGCACTTGCTCGTCAGTGGATGAAGTTCATTGTCGTCACCCAGGGTTTTAAGGCAATTGGTCTGCTACAACCCAGTCAGCTGCCTAAACCCAAAGAGCCAGCTGATCCTGATCCAGAGCCTGGCCTGGGTGTGGACAGCGGGGCTGCCCTTCAGAGTGACACTAGTGCTGATGGTGTGGAGATTGAATTTGATGCAGGTACATATTTACTTCTCATTATTACTTTTACACATGTTAAAGCAATACAGTTAATGAGTGCATATCTGCCATACTAGGGGTTCCCAGCACTTTGTGACTTGGGACCTGCACAGCCATCCTCAAAAGCTTTCAAGGCCTGATTTCAACTGCCGGTTCATTTCAAATGCAAGCTAATATAATACAATATTCAATGTAGTCTATTCAGTTTTACTTGGCGACTGTATAATCCTGTAACATAAATGTAGCTATTTATCCATGATGCATGAATTCCATATGATTAAAAAAGAATTGTTTTTACATTTGCTTGCAATGAAAACAAACATAACTACTTAGCTTAATCTGTTATTGGTCATGTATTTAGCCAGACCGTTCACCAAACCTGACCTAAATATTTAGGTCATTTTTGATGTTTTTCATTTTTATCACAACAAAAATAAGCTCATCGGCTAAAAAAATGGTCATCTTGTGTGTTTAAGGTGGTAGTAACTTAAGGCTCCTGCAGATGGTGATCTACAAGGATGATGGGGCTATAAATACCTGTGGGGTGTGAGTGACGGAATTCATAGATTGAGAAGAGGTGGTGCAGTGAATGTCTCGTTCCATGTGTGGAACATGGGTCACAAAGCAGATGTTAATGATTGGCTAAAAGGAGTGATCTGCACAATTCTTTGATGCAAGAGTGGCTGAACATCTATGTGGCCTACATTCAGAAACTTCAATCCATGCCAATTTGAATCAGCTGTTTTTCAGGCTTGTTGAGGTATTACATCCTGTTATGTACGCTTCAGTCATAGGTAACTAATTTTTTTTGACTGGTGAGCTTACCTGTCATATTCAGAATGATTGGTTAGGTAAAATTCCTGTCTGTTCTAATGGAGTTTTGTGGTTTTCAAAAAAAAAAGCAAAAAAGATAACTGTGCCCCACTTGTGGGCCATGAGCCACAGGTGGAAAACCACTGTGCATTTACATATCAAGCAACTTCTATTCGCTAAAGCGTAATTCAGGGCTGAAATTTTGGTTTGAACGCGGCTCAAATAAATTTTTTGTTTGAGTCTGACATTGACCTGCCCAGACAAAGTTCTGTCCAAAACTGCCCTGAATCGGCTCATCATCACCTAGAGTACACAAGTTTAGTCTGGACAACTCACGTGCAGCGCAGGATCCTAGCATCTTTTTTTTTTCACAAGCGTGGGACGTGTGGACCGTAGTGCTAACTACTCTGGCATGTCAGATTAAAACTGTTTTAAGGTAAAGAAAGGAAGCAGGAAGAATACATTAAAGGGAAAACTAAAGCAGGGGAGATGCAGGGTAAAATCTATTAACATTTGAAGTCGGCCTATGACAACCCCAACATGACATTTTTACTTCACCTCAGACCTGATGCATATTTAGGAAGTGGTTCCTGAACCAGGGAGTGTTTGGACAGATGTGAAGCAAACACAACGCTCTCTGAAGCACTGTTTTTTTTTTTTAAATCCTGTATGTTGTGCATTTCTCATTATATTGTTTTTAGGCACTGTTAGTGAACACACAATGCTGTTAGAGGGTGTGTGCAGTCGCCAAGCACCTACTGGAACCTCTGCTCCTGTAAGTGGCGTTGAGATTATGAGGAAGCTCTCTAAATCTCACACCCACAGTGAGTCTGGTCTCAAGATCAAGGTTTGTGACTGACTTATTAGTTTTGCATTTTATATCATCAATATGTAAATGAGTTGACTTTGGTTTTGAGTGTTATTATTAATTTTTTTTTTTTCCCCTCTTCACACGTTTTTCCTCAGGGTTCACATCCTTACCAGTCTCTGAGCTACACGAGTGGCGACACCGCGGCTGATTCGCCAGCTCACGTGAGCCGTACAGGGCTACAGTCCAATCATAGCCCACGGAAGGAGTCATTGCTAAGCTACTTGACAGGAAGCTTCCCCAGTCTGCATAACCTGCTGGAGGCCACGCCTCCTCGCACTAATGAACAAGCGGCAGCCAAGAGCAGCTCTCTGACACGCACAGGTACATACCTGTCTTCAGATGGAGTCTGTGTTTATCTCTTGAAAGTAATCATGTAAATGATAAGTGTCAACAAAAGTGCTGCTAGCCAAATGTAATATGTTTGTGTGCAGTAGGCAACAACCTGGGTACAGACGTGCTGACGGAGCATCCACTCCTGTCTCAGCCATCATCAGTCAGCTTCTACAACTGGATGTCCATCGCTGTTGGAAACCGTCAAGGAGGCAATGTGCAGGAGTCACCTCTCAACCGCTCTCAGCACAACAGCCTGCAGACTGGAGGTGGGTGCTTTAGCGTAGTTAAAGTAAAACTGATCATAAACTGATCGTAGACATCACTGACCAGTATATTGTCTCATTCTAGGTGTGCTCCCGACCATTCCCTCAGCGTCAGACTTCAACACTGTCCTGTCAAGTGACCAGAACACAATGGACACACACTCTCAGCACACACACTCCCAGCACAGCACTAGCCAAGATGACCTGCTAGAGCAAGATGAGACCAACCTCTGCCCTGCAGCTGTGCAACTAGCCGATGCACAGGTACACATACATGCACTTACATATACCTGCTCTTTAATAAAAATGTTGGCAATAAAAACTCATTTCCTGAATTTTTCTTCTTCCCCAAATGTGGTCCATCTGCCAGGACAAGTTTGGTGTCCAGAATTTTAGTTCAGTGCTGGAGCTCTGATGCTAGCACTGCTAACAAACATTAGAAGTCATCCAAATGTTTTCTGTAAATACACACATAAAACCTTTCTCAGTTTGCTCAAACCACATCCACACTGCAAAAAAAAGGTCTATGCAAATAAAAACATATTAGGTTTAGCTAAAATATGGAGACGGTTGTAAAAATATTCTCTGATTATTTGAATAAGATTATTATTTTTGGCCACTGTATCTAGTGAAAGTGTCTTATTCTATTGGCAGATAATCTTGCTAGTTTTGATAAATATCGCAGATAATTGTTATTTCAAGAAATAATATTTGAGAATTAAAGTGGTCTGTTACTGAAAAATGGAAAAGACACTTTCTGTAGGTAAAAGTAAAAAAAGGTTTGTACAGTGCAAAAAAAAAAAGGTTTTTTATTGTTTTATGTATGTTTTTGTTTTAAAGCAAATAAATAAGAGATGAGTTTGGTGACAATGTAAATCCAGTGTTGGAATAGCAGCTGTTTTAAACTAAAGAAGCGCATGTTGTACTTCAGACTGTTTTGGTTGATCAGCTGCATCTGGTCTGAGTAATAAATCATGCCAATCGCCGAACTATTCCTTTAATCTCTGGCCTATTGTTCCGCTTTGTTGCACTTCATGTGAATGTTTTCCTGTAACACAGTGCACCTCCTATGATCCTGTGACCGCTGCTCTGTGTGTTTTGTGTGTAGGTGGTGTTTAAGCCTCTACTGAGTCACATTGGGATTCAGTCTCAGGACACTCCTCAGTCTCTCAGTTATAAGATGTATTTTGGGGAGCACCTGTCTTTCAGCGGCACTCTGGAGTGTCTGAGGGCCGACATTGTTGACTCAGACACCAGCAAAGATAGGAAGAACAAACGAGCCCGCAGGTAATAACTCGACACCTAGTTACTATAATGTTACTGTTTCTGTCTTTAGGATTAGAAACATATTGTCAGGTTTGGAATTACTATACAAACAAACATTTAGAAAAATGTCCCCTTTAAGAGCTCATTGAAAGAGTATTTCTATAAAATATTTTTATTTTTAATTATAATTGAAAGTTGTTTTATCATTACATACACTTGCATGACAGAGATCCCCAAGTTAGGTCCTGGAATGCCCCTGTTTTCCATGTTCTAGCATACCTGATCCACCTAATCTGCTAATTAACAAGCCCTGCCTGAGTTTAAATGGGTGTGTTATGTTGTGTTCATAACCAAATGGGAACTGTGAAGTTTTCATCTTTCTTGTAGTAAAACATCATTCAAACGATCCTACTTGGGGGACTCAGAGTTCTCTAAGTAACTGTTTCTTTACAGGCCAAACAAAATAATAGCATGTTTTAAGTCTTGTTTGTAGCTTTTTCAGTCTTTAATTTTTGAGCATGATGTGCTATTTGTGTAAGAGAGATACTTGGAACATTTGCACATTTTTTTTCAAACTCTTGGCAGTGTTACCGGTGACTTTCCATATCCTACTTTGCCTGTGTAGCCTACTTTCCAGTTTTCTTTTTTTAAATAAGCTAACCAAACTGTCCCAAACTCTAACCAAACTCCTTTCTGCTTGTTATAAACATAATACATAATAATAATACGTAAGCAGATCACTGGATTTACTCTAGGACCTCTGTATTTAGTATATGGTACACAGGGCAGTGAGCAAACAGACAACTGTTATAGTGCGACTGTGTTTGTATGTGTCCCAGGCAGGGCATGGTGAATCTCCCACCGCTGGAGTTCAAGCCAGCACTGATGATTGAGACGTTCAGTCTGAACGCAGTGATCCTGGAGAAATGCATGTCATCACCACCATCAGCCAGCGCTCTGTCCTTTCACGAGTTGAGCCGGCGGCCGCAGGCCAGTGTTCACTGCCATTTTACGCTGGCATGCCAAGCCATCCGCCAGCATGTGGACATGGCCCTGGTGCGTCTGATCCACCAATTCAGCACCATGATCGATGACATTAAAGCCACACAGACAGACATCAAACTCAGTCGCTACACCGCTGGCTCCGCTTCACCCACCCCCACCTTCAAGGCTCGACCGTACCGCGAGTTCCGCTCCTCAGACTTCAGCCGCAGCTCCCGTGGCAGCCTGAACGGTGCCCCCCGCCTCAGCACGCAGAAAAACAAGCGGGCTGCCGCCGGGCCGGGCCTGGACACGCTGACCCGCAACCGGGAGCCGCGGGGCAGGAGCTCGTTGGGAAGGTCAGAGAGGCGGACGTCCAAAGTGTCACGCAAGGGCTCGCGGGACGTGGCGGACCACATGACCATCCAGATGGACGACTCTGATTCCATCACAGTGTCTGAGCAGAGTGAGCCATCGGCCGAATGCTGGCAGAACATGTACAAGCTGCTCAACTTCTATTCGCTCATTTCTGACCCCACAGGCATTCTGGAGAAGAGCCATGACAATGGTCTCTCAGGTGGGTGGGATTTTTGTGACTGCCTACTTTTGGCAGTTTGATACTGTTAGTCTCATACCTTTCACCACTTAACATGGCCAAGATCTGCCTACTACTGCAGGAAAAGGAAATTCTACTGACATGCAGAATGACAAGTCACAAGGCTGCTACTTGGAAAGACATTTAGGTGGAGGAATCCTGACATAAACAGTCGCCTAGTAAAACACAAAAGTGTACAGTGGGGGGCATCTGTGGCTGAGAGTACTGTTCACTGTGCAGGACTTACCTGGAACAACAAAACCTGACTATGTCGAATTGGTGCAAAACGACACACAGATAACCATTTAGAATGCAACTGGCAGAATCCTGACAGTGTGGCCAAGTTAACTTACTAAGGATATAAGACTCTCCAATGGGTGTTGACAAATTATCTGTGGCTGAGATTAGGTACCCAGCTTCTTTACAGTGATTGTTCAGACAGTTTTGAATTAGTTATTTCTCCCTAGCCCAACTGTAGTTCTGTCTGTTAAAACATGTTCTTTCTTAATAATTTCTTTCTTTCATTTCTTTCTTTCATTTTAGCAGTAAAACAGAGGCTTATGTAGCTGATAGAAGCCACCTAGCACTGTGGAAACTGCTGTGGAAACCAAAAGAAAGTTGCAAAGTTGTAGTTATGTAATGACCAAAACAATGATATTCTGCTCCTATACTGTTGCACCTTTTATTAGTTACCACCGTATGGATTAGTTTTTATGGGTAATCCATGTGAAGTTGTAAGGGAACAAAAAAAAAAAAAAAAAAAAAAAAATTTATATATATATATATATATATATATATATATATATCTGTTATCTGTAGAATTTCCTCATTTTTTTCAAATAATATATATATAATTTACCATTGGTGAAGAAGCATTTGATGAATTAAGACAGGAATTATTCCTTAGCAGTCTAGGGAAAATTACAGAAATGACAGATTAAAATCAGAAGTCACATGATTGGTTTTCTCTTCTTTTTTTAATATCCTCATTGACTTTGGCAGAAGGTGGGCGGAGCCCTGCGGAGCCTCCATGCCGGTTAGTGTTTGAGTCAGAGGGAGAGTCTCCACCAAGCCGGCCAGGGCGTAGACGAAGCTTGGTGAGCTCGGAGCCTCAGCACGTGACACTGATAGTGTTCGGTGTGGGCATGGTGAACCGTACGCACCTAGAGGCGGACATTGGAGGTCTGACCATGGAGGCAGAATTAAAGAAAATACACGGCAGCTTCACGCTGAAGGAAAAAATGAAGGGTAATCCCCCTTAAAAACAAACCTGCACCTACATCCTCCATAGTGATTATAGACACACACTGACATGTTCTGCTCTCTGTAGATATTCTTCATCAGAAGATGACGGAGACCTGTGCGTCTGCCCACATCGGCGGAGTGAACATTGTGCTTTTGGAGGGAATTACACCGAACATTCAGTCAGTATCTGCTCTTTGACCCTCGCAGTGCAGATTGTTCCTGCTATGTTATTGCTGAAACCCTACAGTGTTTAGCACTTTGTATGCTTGAACTTCTCTCCTTGAAACCTTTTCTAATTGTGTACTGAATAACTTTGATCACATTACTTATTACAACCTAATACTACTCATTTGACTAGGTGCTGTAAAAAGGAACGTTTTGGGTTATATTTAAAGTTCTTTAGATTTTTCTTTTATATGTAAAGATTTACTTTTTCTTAGAGTGTTTTTTTTTTTTTTTTTTTCTTTTTCCTTTTTTCCTAACTTTATTTTCCAGATTTCAGGATGATCTTGGAAACACCTTGACTATTTTTGAATTATTTGAACTCACATGTCTTTCTTTCTTTCTTTCTTTCTTTCTTTCTTTCTTTCTTTTTTTCTTTCTTATTCTTACTTTCTTTCTTTACTTTTCTTTCTTTGCTTATTTCTTTCTTTGTCATGTTCTGTTCTCTCTTCTTTTTATGCTTCTCTCGCTGGCAGACTGGAGGATTTCCCAACCTCCCCTACCAGTACAGCTAAGCAAGAGTTTCTGTATGTTAAATTTTCCTCTGTAACACTTCCATATTCGTCACACAGCATTTAATGTTTTCTCAGTGTCCCGTATAGAAACTAATACGGTCTAGAATTTCTGAACTCCATTCTACAGTGGAACAAACTTCTCCCCCTGCCTGGGGGTTTTACTTTATTTCATGTTGTGCTTTCCTAAAATCATTCTGCTGTTAGTAATTCACATGCTCAGGCCTGTCTATGATCTTTCAGTGTTTAGTGCAGGGGTTTTCAATGAGAATGGGTTTTCACACCCATGTTTTCTGTGTTGAAGATCAGTGGTCTGAGGAACCTGCAGTATAAGATGCAAAGTACCAAACATCATTTGTTATTAGTATGAAATAGACAAGTTAGATCAAGTTAGACATTTGGGTTTATTGTAAAGACCTAATAGAGGTTAATAGAGAAAGTGACCTTAGATCTTGGTGAGTGATTGCATGGTATTCTATATGAGATGGCTCAGTCCAAGTAAACAGGTACTTAGGACATTTCAAAAAAGGACTCTGGCTGTTGAGAACCCCTAGCCTTAGGCTTTTATCAATGGGTCAGATTTTAGTTATGGTTAGGCCCTGTCCCGCACATTTCATTGTGTTGTGATTTGGTAGTGATGAAATGATTCTCATGACCCTCTATAGATCTGACCCACCAAGTGCTTCCTTAAGCGTTATGTACCAGCTGCCATTTTATGCCCAAGTGGAACTGTGGAGTATGTTTGTGTTCTCACCCCCCACTCCTCTTTCATCATCGGCTCCTCTGTAGTTTCTTGCTGGCAAACTGTGAACCCTTACAACTCAAAGCCATTTTCCATTCACCCATATGAGTATTTGTACACATTTAATCAGGTTGTATCTCAAATATTATAATGTAGAACGTGTGTGTGTGTGTGTGTGTGTGTGTGTGTGTGTGTGTGTGTGTGTGTGTGTGTGTGTGTGTTGTAGGACCGTGGTGAAGTGCAACATTGCTAAGTCTCAGGCTCTGTACAGTGCCCAGCGTGGGCTGAAGACCAATAATGCTGCAGTATTTAAAGTTGGTGCCATAATGATCAATATTCCTCAACATCCTGCCACGTTGCATAGCATGATGGTCCGCAGCTCGCATCAGCTGTCCAAGCAGATCTCGGATCTCATCCGCCAGCCTTCTAATCCGTGAGTCTAAAACTTTTTTCCTTAAAACATACATTTCCCTCCACAGGATGACTACTGAATTTGAGTATTTAGACCGGTGAAAAATCTAGCTCATCCACTTCCATTTTTTTGCATTTGTTGTTTGCGTGTTGTTGCTGCTGTTAACTAGAAACTCTTTATTTTAGTCCACCCCCAAACAGAGAAGAGACTCCCACTCCTCAGCCATCTGATAAGGCCTCAAGCATTAATCAAACTCCAGTGGAGGCCAATGAGTTTCCACAGCTGCCTGAAGGATTGGAGAAGAAGCCAATTGTTCTGAAGTTCAGCGCCATGCTAGATGGGATCACTATTGGTGCTGCCCTGCTACCATCTCTCAAGGCAGAGTACAAGATGGGCAGAATGAAGAGCCATGGGATGACTGGTACTTCCTTTGACACCTTACAGAAAAAAAGATGCTGGGTCTCTGTCAGGAAACTGCTTAGGCCCGGGGGGCGCGGGGATGGGGGTCAGACGGGTTCTTGATTTCTTTTCATTTAAATTCTTTTTTTTGTAAACCCTAAGGGGTTGACACCTATTAGTTTGTGGCACAGTGATCTTGCAGTATTGTTAACAAATTGTAGCTGTACCATCAGTAGAAGCAAGTCTTAAGTGAATGTCTTGTTTTGCAGGTGCCCAGACAAGGTTCACATTTGAGCTCCCCAATCATAAGCTGTGCTTCCAGTCCAAGGTGTCTCCAGTGGATGTGTCAGCCATGCCGCCCTCAGCCAGCCTGACCCTGCCGCAGGTTACCATGTCTGGAGAGTATATCATCCAGGAGCATGAAGGCCACAGCGACACAACCTGGGCCCCTGATGATATGCCTACCAAGCATGGCAGCTACCTCCAGGGCAACTACCTGCGCTGCGTTGCTGAGGTGAATGAATTGCCTTAATAGCTCCACCGTTTTGTAAACATGTTCATTTCTTTTTTTTTGTAAACATGTTCATCTGTTTTGTATCACTTAAGGCTGAATTGGGAGCTGTGATTTAACATGATATTTGGTTTGTCCCTTTAAGATTGGTTCATTTGAACACAACCTGACCACAGATCTTCTGAACCACTTGGTCTTCCTCCAGAAGGTCTTCATGAAGGAAGTTAATGAGGTCATCCAGAAAGTCTCAGGTCTGCAATCTTGGGAACCATTCACTGATACTTATGAGTGTTTTATTGTCAACACTGCAGTTAACTTGCAGGTTTATGACATTTGACTTATTTGCATGTGGATGTGTATAGGGGGAGAGCAGCCCATCCCCTTATGGAATGAACATGATGTGTCAACTGATGGAGAGAAACCTAAAATTCTGCTTTATTCTCTCAATCTCTTGTTCAAGGTACTTCTAAGTTTTTTTTTTTTCTAAGATAGTGACTTTTTGTGAGTGTATATTTGTATACATTTCTAATTTCTGGTAAAAAATAAACTTTGTTGTTGTTTTATTTTATTTTATAGTTAACCGAATGATGAATATGAATAATGCATGTCTTATAGGGCATTCAGATGACTGCCACGACTCCCTCTATGAGAGCTGTACGGTTTGAGACAGGGTTGATTGAACTGGAGCTGTCCAATCGTATTCAGTGCAAGGCCACACCCACAGGAAGCAGCTATCTTAAGCTGTTTGGGAAATGCCAAGTGGATTTGAACCTCGCCCTAGGACAAATTGTCAAACACCAGGTACGTTTTCTCTCCCACACTGTGTTTTGTGTACATTCAGTTAATAGATGCTGTTTATGCTGCATACGATAATTTTTACTGGAATAGGTGTATGAGGAGGCGGGATCAGATTTCCATCAGGTTGCATATTTCCGTACTCGGATTGGCCTGCGCAATGCTCTCCAGGAGGAGATCAGTAGCTGCTCCGACAAAGAGGCTGTCCTTATCACACTCAACCGGCCAATAGTGTTTGCACAACCAGTGGCGTTTGACAGAGGTAAACTATTGCTGTATTTGGGAAGCCTGAGAATGTTGTATGTCGTATGTATATGTGGAGGTAGGTATGTATGTAGATATGTATGTCGTTAACCATGTCTGTGTGTTGTTTCAGCTGTGCTCTTCTGGCTTAATTATAAGGCAGCCTATGATAACTGGAAGGAGCAGCGGCTTGCGTTGAATTCAGACATCCATGTGGCCACTAAAGAAGTGGTGGACAAACTACCAGCGATCCAGCAGACAAGTGTCCAGGCCTTCAGCACTCTCTTCCTGCAGCTCACAGTCAATGACCTGGGCATCTGCCTGCCTATCACCAGCTCCACTCAGGTAACTGTCTAGTCTACCCAGTTTTACA
This sequence comes from Semaprochilodus insignis, assembly GCA_034552555.1. NCBI lineage: Eukaryota > Metazoa > Chordata > Actinopteri > Characiformes > Prochilodontidae > Semaprochilodus > Semaprochilodus insignis. The sequence goes on from CM067478.1 coordinate 8,254,479, forward strand.
CACACAGCCTTTTGCTTCACGGTTCTGCTGCAATAGTGGATTAAACAGGCTTTGTGCTTTTTCAAGGAAAGCAGATAAATCAGTCACATATGTGGTAAATGCTTTGTTTCTGTTTCTGCTTAGGGCAATCACACTTTAGATTTTGATACAGGCTCAGCGCTGGTACTGACCATAGAGAGCACACTGATCACAGCCTGCTCGTCTGAGTCCCTGGTCAGTAAAGGTCACTTCAAGAACTTTTGTATCCGTTTCGCTGAGGGCTTTGAGACCACATGGGATGACTGGAAGCCTGAGATCAGAGGAGACCTTGTTATGAATGCCTGTGAGTAACGTATCACTAAAGTCTACTAAATAGCAGTTAATTTCAGTGCTTTTTCATCTACCCCGGATGGGGTTGATCAGCCAAAGTTTGGAGCCCAGATTTTGCATCTTGTTGCCAAAAAACACTAGAAAATAACTACCCAAAATATTTCCAGAAGCCTTCCATAAAACTTCTTTCAGCCCTCTCAGACAGCGCCAGGGCTGGTATTCACAAACGCAGGACTGATCTTGGAGCAGATTCCTCCATATTTATGATAGTCATCAGCACAAATACTGATTCTAGATGAGCATTCCTACTGAACACAGACCCTGTTGTTCTGATCTTTCACATTTCACTGTCATTATTTAGTGAATACAGCATGTCAGCAACAGCTAATTTGATGAAAATGTGCCCTGTAGAGGCCACTAGTTTGCTCTTACAAAAGTTCTGCCTGCTTTACAATTACAAAATGTGAATCATCAACAACAACATTGCATCTGAACAATAAGGCTTATCAGGTGAACCTAATCTGTGGAATTAAGTTTAAGTGAAAACTTTTTTTTGTCAGGTGTTGTCCCTGATGGCACATATGAAGTTTGCTCCAGAACTACAGGTCAAGCGTCTGCAGGTATGTGTGTATATGTTTGTGTATTTTAATGTTTCTCATTTTTAGTGTGTCTGAGAACAAACAATACACCTGTCTTACAGAGAGCAGCAGTGCAGGTACATGGACCCTGAATGTTCTATGGAAGATGTGCGGGATAGATGTGCACATGGACCCCAACATTGGCAAGCGCCTTAATGCCCTGGGAAACACGCTTACCTCGATGACTGGTGAAGAGGACATAGACGACATCACTGACCTGAACTCAGAAAACATGGCTGATCTTTCAGACGAGGATGAAAGTGATGGCATGTCCCCCACCATACACATGGTCTGTGCTCTCTTCTATGTACAAGCAGTTTAGCCATAGAGCTTCTGTTGTTGGGCGCCTCTATGTGTTTATTTGTGACAATTCATTTTTGTAAAAGGAATACTCCAGTGTTTTTTAAAGTTTCAGCATCAACCTGTTGACTTCTGTTAGTGACTTTTGTGTTCTTTACGAACTGCACTATGGTAATCAGATGTGCGCTGCTAATACTGGGTGGTATTATGTAACCACCTTTAACAACCAAAGTATCTGATATATCTGAAATTGTGCAAAACAGTAAAAACGAAACTCAACAATATGTAGACAAACCTATGTCAGTGTTGCTTTTCAACACCGCCCCCATGGGCATAGCAAAAACTATAGCCCCCATGGATACAGAAAAAATTTGTTTCACATTAGAATTCAAGTTCTTACTGGACAGCTTAGCGTAGTTTTGGTATAACAGCTATGACAAGACTCATACTAGAGGACAAACTTTTGCCGATGTATCTCTCTCATCTATGTGATGAAAAACACTGGAGTATTTTTTATTTTTTTTTCCAAGAGTTTACATATCATATGTTTGACCTCCTTTTTTTTTGTCCATGTTTGTCAGTGTATAGAATTAAGTGGAGTCATTGTGTTAGTGCTTTAGTATTGTGTGCCCTGTGAAAGGTATGTACACGCTAGATGCTTGTGGAAGTGTTTGGCTAGCTGTATGTGTGGCCGTTGTTTGCAGTGTGTGGAAGGGGATCTGAGCCCCAGAGTCTCGTTCAGGAAGCGGCTGATGAACAGCATTCTGGGCCTTAGCCCCACGCTGCCCCCTCGTTCACCTTCCGTGCGCTCTGAGTATCGGGAAGTTTCTGGGGCGTCCTCGATCACTCGCTCCAAGTCGAGAAGCGTTCGACTGCCTCCTTCTGCCAGTGCACAAGTTAGACACCCAAGACCCCTATCCTGGGGCTGTGTATGTACTTTAGAGTTTAGCCTGTCTCTCTCTCCCCTTCTCTCTTGATCTCTCTCTCTCTCTCTCCCTCTTCCTCTGTTTGAAACTCCTGACTTTGCATCTGCATTGCCCTGTGAAAAACTGTGTGAAAACTAAATTTTAATGTCATCAAAATGGGGCTGTAAAAGTAATGTTTTTTTTTTTTATCAAAACACAGTTTTAAAGAGCGCAGTGTCCAAATTGCAACATTTTAGTTAAGTCTTACTTTATTCAACATTGTTAGAAGTTTTAATAAGGGAAATTGAACTTAGTAACTTAGGATTACAAATGCAATTAGGTATGTTCCCCAAAATAGTTCAGCCCTTCTAATCAAAAAATAAAATAGTTAATAAAATAAAAAATAAATAAAATAGTAAAATAGTTGCTAAGCTATTCTACTCTACAGACTCCATATTAATATTTTTTCTACCATATTAATTAATAGTTAATTAAGATTTCCCCAACATATACAATCATTTTTTGCACTCTATAGTTTGTAATCAGTTGTGGTTCAGTTACACTCTTTCAGAAGATCCAGTATATAAGTTCAATCAGTGACTGAAGTGAAACTGAAAGGACATTATTGCTGGTGTCCTGAAATTGGTGGAGTTGTAGGGGTAGCTTGGACTTTTCTCGTACCTCTTGCTCATTGTCTGCTGTCTGATTCTTCTCACTATGAGAAATGGGTGGCCAATCTCATTTCAGTACCCCTTTCCCTCAATTCCCAGGGGCCAAAAGGGTATGTTTGTGTGAGCGTGTGGAAGGATGGAATGTGCTTCAGTAATCAGGGTGTGTGAATTGGGCTACTTTTATTTCCTTTTTTTTCTGCTATGGTGCAAAAAAGTGTGTGGGAAAACGATCCTGTGGCATGCACTGCAATTCAGTAGGAGCACAGCATTCTGCCTTGGGTTTGTGATCGTATGATTTTTGAGGTTGCTGTTTGAGTGTGTATGCAGGTGGTGGGGCTGTATGTTTTAATAATGACTAAATATTGACATTCTTGTCCAGGAATCCATTGACCCACGCAGACAGGTGGTAGCGGGTAATCAGATTATCGATGCCCGGGGACGTAAATTCACCAAACGCCTGGTGGACATCAGAGAGCTCAATGAGCAGGCCAAAGTCATTGATGACCTCAAGTAAGACATCTACAGGATCAATAAGTCAAGACCACGAGCAAACTTAATGTATTGGAGCTTTCTTGATTTCTGCTGTCTCTGACTGCACTCTCTGTGCCTCTCTCTCTGATTGTGTCTCCTTGTGACAGAAAACTGGGAGCGAGTGAAGGAACTATAAATCAGGAAATCCAGAGGTACCAGCAGCTGGAGTCGGTCGCTGTAAATGACATTCGTCGTGATGTGCGCAAGAAACTCCGCCGCTCCAGTATGAGGGTAAGGAGGCCTTCGTCAGTGCTCTGTCTTTTACCCTGACTGGGTGCCTTCAGACAGCAAACTACAGCTGTGTGGGTGTGTTTCAGGCGGCATCTCTGAAGGATAAATGGGGTCTTGGCTATAAGCCCAGCTACAACAGGTCAAAGAGCATCTCTGCCGCTGGCAGACCGCCCTTGAAGAGGATAGAGAGACAGAGGTACACAGACTGTAATGAGTAATTTAATTAATTGCTTGATATGATTCTATTTGCATATTTTGTTTGATACCAAATTCATTTGTGTGCATGTGTTTGTACTGTGTTAGTTCCAGACTAGGAGATATGGATGACCTGCCAGATATTAAAGTGGATGCCGCATCTCCAGGGCCAAGGGTTACCTTCAACATTGACACGGTAGTTTGTGTGTGATGTATGCTTGTATGAATGCGGGTCAATGGCGTGTTTTTATGTGTTTGTTTATGTAAATGTGACTCAGTTTTTTTTTCTTATCCATTGCCAAAGATCACATTATTCTATAATTCCTCCTTAATGGGAAAGCTTTTTCAGTGAATTAAAATTGGTGTAGACATTTATACCTCCCAGAATCTAAAAATGTCAGGTGGTGCAATTGTCCAAACTTATATGCAGATTAAATAAACCATTAAAAATATTGTTAAGTAAAATTTAGTAAGGTTATAGATGAAATAGTCTGGCACCTTTCATAAAAATTGCAATGAAGCCTGTATTAATATTGCGCTATAAATGCATTTATGAGGCGTTTTATAGAATAAGGTGTAAATATGTTGCTCTGCCAATTAAAAAAAATAAGGCATGAATTAGCAAAACTTGTTTAAAGAAGCTTTTTGAAAGACGACACAACCTCTCAAATTCATGCTCCAGACATCAGGGAGCAGCCTATGAGCAGAGTGCACACAGTCCCTCCTCCCCTGCCTTCAGTTCCTGCCAGTCTAGAAGAAACATTGCACATGCACATGAACATGTATTGTTTCAGTGTGTGTTTAGTTTAATAGAGTGTGACCTTGAGTTCAAGTACAAATGTCTATGTGAGTGTCAAAATACAAAGACTGTTTTCATACACACTTTTTCATAAGCTGTAAATAAGTTTGAAATAAGCTCCCCAGACAAAAAATGAGTCACTCTGCATGTTTACAGTGGTAGTATCTTCAGACTGCATGAGGATGATTGGGCTATAAATACCTGCAGTGTGACAGGATACATAGACTGAGAAGAGGTGGCACAGTGCAGTGAATGTCTCGTTCCATGTGTGGAAAATGGGTCTTTAAGCAGGTGTATGGAAGTATACAGGTCTGCCAGCAGTGGTACAAATCCCAGTCTGCAGGAAATTCTCCTCAGAATTGTGCCAGGGAAGGCATCCTCCAGATCTGGCCCAACTGCACAGTTCTTTGATGCAAGAGTAGCTGAATAATGATGTCACTTACAACCAGAAACTTGTCCAGTCCATGACAAATCCAGTCACAGCTGTTATTCGTGCTCATGGAGGTATTACACACTGTTAGGTACATTTTAATGACAGGTATAATATTTTAACTAAGGTGTGGTTCCGCTGCTTGGTGTTTTCTGGGAGGTAAAATGTATTATCCTTTATAAAAATACATTTATATCACTGTTAAAGCTACTAAACAAATATCAGTACATTAAAATGGATTCTTGGAGAAAAATGCACATCATATCCTTTTCTAAATTCTAAAATTATTTTAAGATCCCCTATTTTTCATTGACCCATATGAAGTGAACGTAGATAGTCATGTGTGAATGTGTATGTGTGTTACTTGATTGTTGTCTTTTATTAATGGATTATTGCAGTTATTCTTATTTATTACACTCCATTACACTTTGTGTCATGTTTGTTTCTGTATGCCATGTATACATTTCTGTCCATGTCTAACATGATGTCATAGAGGAATATACAAAAACACTCGTGCACACACAAACACACATGCCAGTGTTTCTAGCTGCTTTGGTCTCTGTTCATCTGTGAGAGCATTCTCTTGCTGTGTCCTGTGTGTGCCATGTCAGGAGAGGTTCTTTATTCTTTTGCTGTTAGAGCCTTTCACATGTGCGTACACACACTGGAACAACAATCCTATTTGGATGGGTTTTTCATACATGTATTTATGTTTAAGATGAGTAATGTGCTGGTGGACCCCCTACAAACTCCACTCCCACCCCCAAAGAGTCCAGCCGATTCTATCTTCAAGGTACTGCCAGTTGTGAAACTCGCTTCATGAAAATCACTATATTGCTGGATAACCAAATCTGCCGTTTCAAAACCCAATCAAAGATGGCTGCAGAGCACGAATAGAGCTGCCGCACCTCTCTGTCCTGGCCTCTGTTTTTCCACTGGATCAGTTTCACTCCTGCGTTTCCTGTCATGGATGAAACTGAGATGTGATGGTTTTCCTTTTCCTCTCTCTTGTGCTCTCTCTCTTTTAAATACACACACCTAGCCTGCCCAGTATCCTGTGTGTCTTTCTGGTTGACTGTTTCGTCTACAGCTCTGGAACCGGGTCCATGTCTACTGCATTTTCACAGTGTTGGCGTTCACCGTAGCTTCTTTTTCATCTCTCTTTTCATTGCTTCATCTCTCATCCCTCTCTCCTCCGTTGGGTTTTGGAGAAATGCATGTATTGGGAAAAAGAGAACTACTCTCTCCAAAGTACTAACTGGTTAAAAGCAGCTGGTCAACAGATTTGGTTACCATGAGCATTTATTTGGTATTTGGTAGGACTAGGTGAATTAGTTTAGGCAGTCTGTAGGTCTGATGAGATAAATGAGGGAACTGGAGAAGACAAGGGTACATTATTTTATTTCAGTGTTGGGAAGGTGCTACAAAGGGTTCTTTTGAGTGGTTCTGTAAAACAGGGGTTCAGTCTGACCTGCAAAGGACTGTTATGGCAGCAAGTTTTAATTCCAGAGAAGCTGGAGAACAGCTCATTCTACTTTTTTAATTCATTGGTTATAAATTTAAGCTCCTCCTTCTGTGGAATTAAAACTTTTAACCTCACTGGCATTCTGCATATCAGACTGGACGTCCTGCCATTGAAGACCCACTTTTGCTTCCCTAAAGAACCTTGATTGAAGGTGATTTGTGAGTGTGAAGAACCTTCAGATGAAGCTATATCATTTGAAAGGTTCCTCCTAGAACCTTTAGATTATATGGAGGTTCTTTGAACTTTTGAAAGTTTCATCACACGTCTTGATTTAAAAAAAACTTCCATTGAAAAATCCTTTGAGAGAGAAAATGCACCCTTTTTAGCACCTTTATGTTTGCAACCCCATTTCCAAAAAAGTGTGCTGTGCAAATGTAAAATAAAACACTATGCAATGATGTGCAAGTCATATCTATTCTCTATTTAATTGAGAATGGTACAAGACAACATACCAAATATTGAAACTCAGAAGCTTTAATGCTTGTTTCTCCTTGTTTCTACACGTTATTGTCCATTATATCAGATCCACATATACAGCACATATAACATATAGGAGTACTTCATCTGATTCTCTGCATACTTTGTTAGTTCCTGTTCATTGTGTTTTACAGTGGTCAGGACCCCCACAGGACCACCACAGAGCAGGTGTTATTTCAGTGGTCGATTGTTCTCAGCACTGTGGTGGTGGTGGTGGTGGTGTGTTGTGCTGGTTATGGGTGAAGTTTTAAACACCCCAGCGTCACTGCTGAACTGAGAATAGACCACTAATGAAGGACTAGATGATGATCAACAAAAACTGCTCAGCAGCGCTGTCGCTTTTGCATCTACAAGGTGGACCATAATGGTAGGAGTGTCTAATAGAGTGGACAGTGAGTGGACACAGTGAACCATCTCGTACAAGCTCAACACGCACTACCACACCACCACCATGTCAGTGTCACTGTAGTGCTGAGAACGACACACCACCCACATAATACCTGCTCTGTGGTGGTCCTGACCTTTTAAAGAATAGGGTGAAAATAGAAATCATGGACGCCACGTCACCTGCAATAAAGAGGACAGACACCATCTGGCAAAACTTCGTAGTAGAACAGTCCTAGTGCTGAACTGGCCTGTCTGCAGTTCACACCACTCACTTATTGAAATCATTTGGTGCATCATAGAAGGAAAAAAAAGAGATACCAAACAGCTGAAGAGTCCTATATAAAGCCGATACAAAGACAGGGATTCGATTCCCGGTTTAGGTAACTTTTCTGTGCTACACCAATAAAAGTCCTTGGGCAAGACTCCTAACACTACTTTGGCCTACCTGTAATACGAATAACCGTGTAAGTCTGGATAAGAGCGACAGATAAAATGCTGTACATGTAAATGTAAAGCAAGAATAGGAAAACCTTTGTAGTTTCAGAACTACCAAAGTTGATCTCCTCAGTTCCCAGATGCTTACAGAGTGTTATTGAAAGAGAAGTTGATGTAAATCAGTGGTAAGCATGTACCTGTGTAGCTGTCCCGACTTTTTTGAAAGGAAGTTGCTGGCATCGAACCCAGTTTTAATATTTGATATGTTGTCTTTGTATTGTTTTGAATTTAAGTTTAAATGATTTGCTCTTGATTTACATTCTTATTTTTATTTACATTTTGCACAGCATCTCATCTTCTTTGGAAATGGGATTGTAAGAAAGTTTGGGTTTAAAAAAAAATTCTGCACAGCTTTAGCTTTTCATCACCTCAGAACCTTGTAGATGCAGAATGTTTGACTTTGTATTCTCTATGTGGAACATTCTGGAGAGATCCTGAGGTGACAGTTGGATCAGTAAAAAAAGACTAAATTAGGGAAATGTTTTTGGAAGGCATAGTGATGGATAGATAGATAGACAGAGAGAGACATATAGATGGTTGGGTGGTTGAGTAGATGGATGCTCTGACTGTTGACTCTCGCTGGTTGTTGAAGTTCCCGGAGGAGACAGAGATGGACTTATTGTCTGTCATCATTGATGATCCTGCGCGCCATTTCCCATCATGCTCAGTGTTCAGTGCGCCCGCCACGCCTCAAGTCTTCTCACCCAGCATTCCCTTCCAGCCTGATGACAGTCGCCGTGATGACCTGTCCACCTCTTCGTCAGAGGACTCGGATAAGGATGAGGAATTTGACCGTGAGAGAGCACCGAGCTACTACCGCCGGCCAGTGTGAGCACCCAATACAGTTTTCGGTTTGCACGCTGTCAGTGAAGTAGAACAGAAAGCTGGATTCAGTTACTGAGCAAGTGTGAGTTTAGGAATACCAGATTAAAGGAATACTGCAGTGTTTTCCACCCTTGTCCTTACATGCTGCATCTGTAGTGTACAGTCAGTTATACTCAACAAGTTCTTTACCTGAAGTTTAGTATTTCTATGCAGTTTACTAAATGGCTTTTCTTAAAATTAAGGCTATTTTGATGACGCAGCTAAATTAAAATTAGCTAAACTTCATCTGATCACATTTGCGGCTCAACTAATTAAATTTGTTGAATTGATTTACTGGTGTTGATTTGTGTTAGTCAATTAGACCAATTTATTCAATTAGAGTTGGTCTGGATTAAGAAGTGGTCATTGTAGTGTCTTGTCATTTTAGAGCTGCACCCAGCAATAGAAATGAAGGTAACATGCTCTTTGAACCAACAATGACTAGACTAAAAATATAGGAAACAAGCACAACCCAAGGGACGATAGATAACACAACAAAGAAAACAAAGTGGAAAGACACACCCAATATGCCAGACATAGAGCTAGCAGAAAAAAGATAAAAGACTCTTTATCTGCTAATGGCTTTAGACTAGCTAAACTCAGTAACTTCAGAGATCCCTTTTAAATACATCTGATTATCAAAAATATCACCTAGACTCCTAGCAGCTGAGGAACATGGGATGTATCACATTTTAAGTATCTTGTGATACCATGTGGAAATCCCTCAGCTTTTATAGCAAATTTAAAATAGCAAAGAAATACACTATATTTAAATCATAAATCAGGGTCACTCTTACCAGCTAAGTTACAACAAGCTAAAAAGTTAGCCCACATTCCCATATTAACTAATCACTAAGCCAGATGAAGTTTGGATTACCTTGGAGCCAGCACAAGTCAAGTCAGTAGATAATAGTTTTGCTGCTGAGCCATGAGTTTGGCTTTCCACATGCTTTAATCCAAAGCAGTTTTAGGAATGAAACAAAAACACCATCCTACATATGATTATAACTTAGGTAACTTAGGTCAGGCATCAAACATTCTCCAGCAGCACCAAGTTGTCTAAAATTACTGCCGTAGATGTTCACACTGCAGGTTCATTCTGAGGAAGGTGGTAGCAATGTTTAGAGACCAGTGATAATAGGATGCCATTTTTTCTGACATAAATCCTTTTTTTTTTATTCTTTTTTATTTATTTATTTTTATTTATTGTGATGATTTGCTCACATAGACACAAATGGATGCATATTTACGCATCAACTACACTGTTCGCTCTATGTGGGCATATGAAGACGCTCTCAGAGATGTAATCCACTACTGACCACTTGCTTCTGTATTTCTCAGATCGTCTCAGAAAAAGTCCTCAGGATTGGCTGCGTTATTCAGCGAAAGATGGCCAACCACGCCTCCTCAGCGCGTAGCTTTAACTCCACCTACCGAGCGGAACATTGACTTTGAGCTGGATGTGCGTGTGGAGATTGACAGTGGAAAGTGTGTATTGCATCCCAGCACCCAGCCGCCGGAGCATGAGGATCTCGCAACGCGCAGGTAACGATTCATCCTCCTCCACTCGTGCAGATTCATTCACACAAGCACAACAGCAGTCCAAGTTTAGTACCACACCAGAGTGTGTATCGGCTGTAAAGCACACATGATCATGTCTGCGTATGTGTGATACCCTCACTCTTCCATGTAGGAGTTGTGATCGGAGCTCACGGAGTCTGGATCAAGATTCTCCACCAAAGAGACGGAAGCTCCAGCCCAGCTTAACCTCGAGCTCGAACATGCTGAGTGCCAAGAGAGTGCCTTCCTCCTTGCAGAGCAAAAGCAGTGACATCGAGACCACAGTGTTTTACATCCCCGGAGTAGATGTCAAGGTCTGCGGCCACACACTCGAACAGTCAGACTCTCAGTATTCCTATAATAAAGTCACTTGAGGTGCAGATAATCAGAGATGAGTGAGAAATAAAGGTCTGATTTCCCACAAGATTTTATACCACTCCAACAGAAAAAGTACACTGCATTAGTCACAACGGAAAATGGCTGCCACGTGTCAGACTTCCCTTTATTCACCTTAATTGTGAAGTATTTACCTTTAAGGGCACTTTTCACACCGGTGACCATGTATTTGACGGCTCTGCCTTTTTTGTTGCTCCCTCTCTGTCGTTTGCGTATTTTTTTCCACATAGTTGGTGAATAATAGGCCTTAGGATGTGCACATAAGAAGCTTTTTTGTTTTTGTTTTTGTTGTTGTTTATTTGATGTGAATCATGTCTCCACAGCTGCACTACAACTCCAAGACCCTGAAGACGGACTCGCCCAACGCTTCGCGAGGCTCCTCGTTGCCAAGAACCTTCTCCAAAGAGTCCAAGCTGTATGGTATGAGAGACTCCCCTGGCCCTGTGCCAACAGCTCCCAACAAGACTAATACACTCCTGTCCCCACCTCCCCCTCCTCTGCCCTCAGGTACACACACTCTCTGTCTCTCTCCCCGCCCGTGTGCCTGCGCCTGGCAGGATAGCTGCATGCTCCCATCCCAGCCTACATCCCTGGAGCATGGCCATCCCCTGGCACTCGGCTGCGCTCCACTGCTTATGTGTTAGCGCAGTACTCATCTCACTGTGGCTTTCCTTGCTCAGCCTGTGACTTTCATTCCGGGGGTGTGTTTGTTGTCTGTGTGTAAATCTCAACATGGCCATGATGCAGATGCTCTCTCAGAGGTATTTAGGTTGCATGGCACAGCTCTTTGGAGTGAAGTTTCTATTTCTGGGGAAAAATGCCAGGAGCTCTGTTATCACACAATGTCATACTGCTAAGGACTGCTGTCTTGACTTTCTGATGGGATGAGTAATGTTTGCCGCTTTTCAGAACTCTTTAACATGCCCTTTGACTCATCATTTGAATGTGCATGACACTGAAGTTACAGTTACAGTTAGCCACTCGCATTTCAGGTGGAGGAGGAAACAACGAGGAGCAGATTTTTCTGTCTGTTTGCACCCGCCCTCAGCAAGGTTGTCCTCAATGAGCTAACTGACCAACCATACAAACTTTGCAGAGCAAAACCTTTTTGAGAAGTTTGATCGTAACTTTAATGAAAAACTACAACCTTACTATAAACTTTACAGGCATATGCGACGTTTGAGCACCACTGGTCAAATGACTCGTTTTGATGTTAAACGTAAGTTAATGTCCTCTACAGAGAAGACACTTCTGTGCATTTTAATTACGACTGAAAGATGGGTCGTTTTTATATCGCAATTTTAAATCGCAATTTAAGAGAGTGCAGTTTTAAAATAATATCAGCATCTTTTAAATTATAGCTTACGTTATTAAAAATGTTTACCTAAGTTTTAAGATATAACCTAGTAATACAGAGCTTATGAGCTGTCTCTAGATGAATTCCACCAATCTGAAGCCACCAACTATCTTGTTATTGCAACCGCAACTTGCTGGCAGTCAGTGTACAACACTTGTATGTCTTTTGTGGTAAGAAATATATGCATGATTGAACCTGTAGTCGCAATATTAGTCAGAAAAATAGAAAATTATTAATTTTTCCCCATTCTGCCCTAATGCTGCACGAATGCGGGTGAATGCACAAATACTGTTTGTTTGCAAAATTTGACGTGGTGGGTAAAAAAAAGGCAAACATAAATAACAGCCTGTGTAAAAGATATGGCCCATTTAATTTTTTTCCCAGTACATTAAACTACAGAGAAGAAATTAGCAGACAAAATTCTTTAATACATTTTCCTGTAGAGGACGTGTTAATAACCTGTTTTCACTTGTCATTTGACCAGGGCTATTCAAACTTCTGCATACGACTATGGATTAAAACAATTAAGTTATATCGGCAGTTATGTATAAAAGATGGGGTAGTTTGCAAAGCTCAGCAAGTGGAATGTTATGAAATGGTTTGAAATATAAAACTAAATGTAAACTAAATTACTGCTATTACTGCTTTTGGGGTTTGAAAAGGGAATCCTGTCAGACCGCCATGATTTCTCTTTACCAGTCACCTCTTGTATTCACTCAGTCCCTCACCGCCTCAAGGAACAATCCATCTACCACATTTCACTTCAGCGAATAAAGAAAATAAAGAAAAAAAGGGGCATATTAAAACCAGTATTGAAACGAGTGGGTTGGGTTTCAGTATCCATTCTTATGTAGCATGTAGTTCTGCATCCCACATGGTGCATCACCAGTTCTGTGTCCCACATGGTTGCATGCATGCTTTGAGATACTTGGCTGCTTTTACTTGCCTCCATAGCCTGATTTGATGTTAGAGAAAGAGCAGAATTTCTACAGTAAGTTTTTTGTGTGACTCTACAGGGTAAACAGTATTGTTTTTGCTGTACTGAGAGATGCCTTTGAGAGCCGCTCTTGTCATTACATGGGTAAGAGAAGTTAACTATTGTTTGTGTGTTTAGCTAAAGGAAAGGCCAGTGTCGGTGTGAAGACTGCTAAGCTGTACGCGTGGGTAGCCCTTCAGACTCTTCCAGAGGAGATGGTTATTAGCCCTTGCTTATTGGACTTCCTTGAGAAAGCTTTGGAGACCATCCCCATTACACCAGTGGACAGGAACTACATAGGCGCGTGCACTTCTAAGATTTGAGTTGGCTAATCCATCAAAGAAATGTTTGGTATGTTAAGAATTGGAGGGTCTCATTGCTGCATGTGCGTGTGTGTTTAGCAGTGAGTGCTCCTGACGAAGATGTTGGGCATTTTGACTCTGTGGATCCGCTGGAGGAATCTCAGGTCTCTCTGGTGTCGGCCTCTACCTCCCCATACTCCTCCTTCCCAGTGGATGTGGTCGTCTATGTCAGAGTACAGGTAGTTTTGTGGGTTTTTTTGTCATTATTAAGATCAGAAAACGCAAACAGCTTCTAAGAGGTCTGGAAAAATGTCCCTGACTTTTCTGACTTTGGCCCATTACTGTATATAGTTGTGCAACATGGGTAATACAGCTTGAGTATTCATTTAAAAGCCATTTTTATATTACATATAGATGTTTTTAGAAATGCAATGAATGATGGGTTTGTATGTTTGTCTTTTAGCCATCTCAGATTCGCTTCAGCTGTCTGCCCATGTCCCGTGTGGAGTGTATGCTGAAGCTACCCTCTCTGGACCTCGTCTTCTCCTCCAATAGGGGCGAGCTGGAACCCCCCAGTTCCACCCATCCATCTGAAACCCAGCAGACTCCCTCTTCCACACCCCCCTCTGTGCACAATGCCCACAGAGTACCTGGGAGCAAAGGTAGGGTCTTAAATCTCTGTAGGGCTGTCAAAAACCTGAAATATGAAAATTCATCAATATTTATAACAGGGAAGAAAGAGTGTCCTCTTGTGGATTTGGTAGTATAATACAGTCTGGTGTTTAGTGTCAGTAGTAGTGCACTTTCTGTGCATCACAGTAAATAATACCATTAACATTTTAATATATTCTAATGTTAATTATAAAATGGTCATTTTCTTTTAAGAGCCTGGCTAAAAACGAATTCTTTCAGAGGAGCCTTTGTGATGTTTTGACTTTGTAAAGTTGTATTCTTATAGTCAGTAATATCTTTCACCAGGACCACCTTTGGGATTGGGCAGTCCTCTGGGGCGGAGTAGACACAGCAGCAGTCAATCTGATTTGTCAGGCCCATCCACCAACTCCTCAGGGCTGAGTTTCACAGCATGTATGTCCGACTTCTCTCTCTATGTGTTCCATCCCTATGGGGCTGGCAAGCAGAAGTCCGCAGTAACCGGGCTGCCACCTGGACCAGGACCACTGGGTAAGAACCAAACCTGGAATACCCCATAAAGCTACACTGACGTGGGATAGCAGTATGTAAATTGACTATTAAGTCACACCTGTGTAAGTCACTTGTGAGTGAGGTGAAACAGTGACCAGTGTGGTCATGGAAAAGGACATGAATTTTTGTAGTTCTAACAATACATGATAGTGTAATGCCTCGATTGGGCTCATGTCAGGTGAAGTGCAGGCCACACCATTCCTCCGACATGTCCAGAATGCTCCTCAAACCAATTCTTGACAATTTCGTCCTGTTGACACTAGCCAGCGCCTCTGATTATTAAGCACCCGTGGGTGGCCACAGCACTGTCCACAGTGGGTGGTAATGCTTTCCATGACGTATTCCTGGTACATGTGACATGTGACACTGTTGATCAAGGAATGTTGAACGCCCACACAACTTCGGAAACTGAATGCCCTGTCCGTATGGCCCCCATTCTCATGTCTTGTTTGAACTCCAGTAGTTTACGTCGCCTTGCCATGAGCACGCTGGTTAGTGTTCAACCTCACTCGCAAGATAACACCTCTCAATTAACACAGGTGTGGATGTTCACATACCGTCCCTTGAGGCAACACCAATTCATAATCAATTCACATACGGCTATACCATGACTCCGTATGTCTGTGTATATTGCGCCGTCACTGAAGAAGGCTGTCTTTTGTGGTTCTTGTTTCAGTCTTAGCTCTTCTTTCCAATGAAGCTGTAAATGCTTGTGTTTTAGGAGCAGTGGAGGAGGAGAGCACCTCAGTGACGGGCAGGAAGGACTCTCTCTCTATTAACCTGGAGTTTGTCAAAGTCAGTCTGTCCAGGATGAGGCGCACAGGATGTCCTGCCTTTATTGACACATTCCTAGCCAGCAAGGGGGGCAAGATGGACACAACACTCATTAACATCTCGGGTACCTCTACCAGTCCTCTAGTTCCCACAAAACAGTCAAGCCCTGTGAATCAGCCTATTAATCTGCTTTTCCTAGTCTGGTTAATTTTGTGTGATGCAGAATTCATTACACAGGCAACTGAAGGAACTATAAAAACAGGGTTTGAGAGGATGTTTGCATACTTTATTGAATGAAATTATGTTTTTTATTAATGAGCATAACATTCAAAAGTTGCTGCAGCTGAATCACCACATTTAGATCAGTGCATTATGATGCATTAGTGTTTTTACACCACTAGCTTCTCATGTCCTGTGCACCTTTAACATGCATTACCTGAGAAGAAGTGTGTTTATGTGTTCTCTTATTTAGCGGTGTGCGATATTGGCTCAGCCTCCTTTAAATATGACATGAGGCGTCTCAGTGAAATCTTGGCCTTCCCGAAAGCCTGGTACCGGCGCAGCATCGCAAGGCGACTCTTCCTTGGAGACCAGACCATTAATCTACCAGGTCAGACATTATAACGTGGGTCTTTTGCATGTTCATGTCCATCTAAGTGCTTCTGGCCAGTTCTCAGTTTTGCTATTCTTGTTCATGTGTTATTTCAGCATCAGGTCCGGCCACCCCAGACTCTGCTGAAAGTGTAGCCCAGCATCTGTCTCCTGAGTCCAGCCGTAAAGCCTACTGGAGGACGTGGGACGGCCAGTCTGCTCAGCACCCCTCCTCCAATGTGTTCAATGATTCCACACCCAGTCACACACACCTCAAATCGCCAGCTACTGGCCGCTCTCGCAGTGTGTCTGACTCCTCTGCCCCCCGCCGAGGTACATGCACAAACACAGGATATACAGTACATGCTGTACACATATTACTTCCATGTTAGTGTCTCTGCTGTGTTGATAATTGCCCACCAAACAATCTTTTTAGTGGTGTCCCTTTCCACAGATGGATGGGATAAACGGTGGCTGAAAAGTTGTTCATAGCAATAGACAGGCTTTAGGCCCGTATACCTTCTAATTGTATAGTTTTTTTTTTTTCCATCAGTTAGGGCTAAACAGTTAAACTTGTTTTGTATCAAAACTGCAATGTCTTTAGCTCCTCAGTCCATACAGATCATATGAACTAAGCTGCAAAAACAGTCAGTTGTGAATTCATTGTTTTGGCGATGTCCCAAAAATAGTCACACACAGTATACTCACCTGTTTATCCTATAACACCTGAGCCCCACCCTTTCACAACAAAATTACAGTAAGTGTTTTGATACCGGTGTTTTTTTGAAAGGCATAGTGCAGGGTTACGGATCAGGACCGAAGTCGTTCAAATGCATCAGTCTTAAAGGCACAGTAACAAAAACAATTTTTTTTCCAAGAGATGAAGAGAACCCTGAAAATGGTCATGCACAAAATTCTCTAGGACTGTTTTAGGCTTATAAAACCATGCATGCATATAAGAGGGAAAAATAAAGGGGAAAATGTAAGATTATGGGCCATTTAGGCATTTAAGCCTGAAAAACTATGTGAGGGGGGGAAAGGCCATTGCATTCACGATCACAATATTGGTGAGAAAAAATTGCAGTACACTCACAGAGGTGTTGTTTAATTGATGCATCTCCTGCAGATTCGGTGACGAAGACATCCACCCCGTCTTTCCGGAATAATAAGGCTGCAGCACAGCAGGGGTCGCCCTGGGAGACGCTGGTGGTGTTCGTCATCAACCTCAAACAGCTTAACGTCCAGATGAACATGAGCAACGTCATGGGCAACAACACGTACGAGACCAACCTGACACCATGCATGCCACCTACTGCATTTACATAATCGTACAAGCTAGACACACAACCTGCTTTCCATATAATTATAAATAGAAGAGCCAGCTATATCCATCATGTTCAAACGTGTAATGCATGCAATCATACCTAATGGCTATGTATGCTTGCAGCTGGACAACGAGTGGCTTAAAGAGTCAGGGGCGTCTGTCGGTGGGCAGTAACAGAGATAGAGAGATCAGCATGGCAGTGGGACTGGGTCGCTCCAAACTGGACTCCAAAGGAGGAGTGGTGGGCGGAAACATTGATGTGAACACACTTGAGATGGTCTGTAAGTGCAGTTTCAAGCCCCTACTTGAGGATTTGCTGCTCCAAATTTAGAAAACAGTGTATGTTTATGGTTTTCAGCTTGGGTGGTATTTTTGTTTTAAACTTTATTCATTTCTGACGTCTTATAGCCCATATCTCGGAGCACCCCAACCAGCAGCCCAGCCATAAAATCCAGATCACAATGGGTTCAACAGAGGCCCGGCTAGACTACATGGGGTCTAGCATCCTAATGGGGATCTTCAGCAATGCTGACCTGCAGCTCCAGGATGAGTGGAAGGTCAATCTTTGCACTGAGGCAAATTTAACAGAGAAAAGGTAAGGAGTTACCAAATGCACCAACTGGTCTGTCAGAGAACATAAACAAGTTATCATCAGAAAGGTAGAAATCCTTTTGCTACACTCACTGTCCATTCAGAGTGCATAGTACTACATGGGATTAACAGGAGAGCAGGTTCACTGGTCAAATGACAGTGGTAGATTTGCTAAAGCTGTCGACAGTAGCTTTAAAACCTTTTTAAGCTGTTACATAATTTCTTCACACATCTGTCAATGTGTGTTCCACAGTGAGATCTTTGTACATGGCGACCTGCAGTGGGATATCTTCCAGGTGATTATCTCTCGCTCCACCACACCTGATCTCATAAAGATCGGCATGAAGCTGCAGGAGTTCTTCACTCAGCAATTTGACACCAGCAAACGTGCACTGTCCACCTGGGGCCCAGGCTCCTTCCCACCCCCCAAAACACCGGTGACCAATGTGGAAAAAGGTGCTGCTGACCTCTGTGAGTGTCATCTCTGTCCGTGAATCCATGCAAGTCATGGTGTCTGTGTGCAAATGATGCATGTGTAAGATTCACCCCTGGTGATGCAGCGTTGGGTTGCAACATGAATAAGCCTGCTAAATGAAACTACAGCCAATTGTTAGCGTTTTTCTTCTAGGCTTATTTGAATAAGAATTAATGAAGACTTCATTTCTGTCTATCTCAGATATGGATGCAGCTCATCACCGGCACTGGCCTGCTGTGCTGAAGATGATAGCTGGCTGTCACATCTCGCTCTTCCAGATGCCCCTACCTGAGGATGCAGTGCAGCTAGGAGGCTCCATGAGTCTTCATGGCAATCACATGACCCTCGCATGTTTCCATGGACCCAACTTCCGCTCCAAGTTATGGGTCCTGTTCCACCTGGAGGAGCCCAACATCGCCTTCTGGACCGAGGCCCAGAAGATCTGGGAGGATGGTAGAGAAACCTCCCTGACAACAGTCTATACTGACACTGACTACAGCAAAAACAATAGCTTTGTTACAGTTGTTGGGAATGCAAATACTGTTTGCAGTTTGAAAGACTCCTTATTAATGTATAAGTCTTATATATTAATGTTATTTTGAAGCTAACACCACATTGTTCCCAAAAGCTAACATCAAGTTGTTCTCAAAAGCGTACCTAACATTGTCTTTGGTCTACCTCTTCCTATCCCACTCAATCTCTCTCTCTCTCTCTCTGTGTTCAGGATCCAACGATGACTCCACATACATTGTACAGACTTTGGACTTTCATCTAGGACACAATACCATGGTAACTAAGCCTTGTGGAGCACTAGAGAGCCCTATGGCAACCATCACCAAAGTTTCCCGCCGCAGACACGAGAACCCACCTCATGGAGTTGCCACAGTCAAAGAGTGGTTCAACTATGTCACAGCAATGAGGAATGAAGGTAATGCAGATACAGGTACATACACACTATAGCTGTATTAGTCAACAAAGTTAACCACGTTAACTATGACGTGTGTGTTTCTCTCTCAGAGCTGAATCTGCTGAGGAATGTGGACGCAAATAATTCGGAGAGCGGAGCTGCTGCTAAGAGCTCCAGCCTGCTGAGTGGATTCCGAGGCTCATCTAGCTACAACCATGAGACTGAAACCATCTTCGCTTTGCCAAGGATGCAGCTTGACTTCAAATCCATCCATGTCCAAGATCCCGAGGAGCCCTCTCTTAGTGGTACTCTGAGTGCAGCATGAGTTGGACCGTTTTGCAGCTTAACTGTGTCCTATACTATCATTTCAGCGAGAAGATACTGTGGTTTCTTTTGAGAGATTGTGCTTATGTACTTGTTATTAGGCACGTTTATCCACATAGACTGCTATCCTGGAAACTAAACTGGGTGCGTGTTTCTGTCTGTAGATGCCAGCAGCAAGCCCAAAGTGGAATGCAGCGTGGTGACGGAGTTCACTGATCATATCTGTGTTACCATGGATGCTGAACTCATCATGTTTCTGCATGACCTGGTCTCTGCTTACCTGAAAGAGAAGGAGAAAGGTGAACGAGTAAAACTGTATTAACTGTTGTTTACTGATTAGGACCCAAACACCTTACAGGCAGATATCAGCATATATTGGTATGGATTTACAGCAGTCTGCATTTCACTGGGGCATGTGATTAAAAACTGAAGCACAGCTGTCTGAAATCCAGGTAGCCCCTCAGTAACAATAGCTAGACAACAGGAACAGACAGTTTGGACACACTCAATCAAATGGATGTTTCTTCGTTACATGTTTGAAAAAAATATTGTGAAATCGCACATATACTCTTGGTGTTTCACAGTATTATATTTTGTATTAGTGAATATTCATGATGGACGGATCACTAGAATTGCTCCAAAATTACTTTTTTTTTTTATAAATTAATTTATAAATTTATAAATTTATAAATAATTTTTTTTTTTTTTTTTTTTTTTTTTTGTCAACCTCCATTGTTTTTTTTTTTTCATCATGTAAAGTTCCATTTTGGAGGGTGTTTTTAAGGTGGACTGTATAATTCCATGAATGCTATTTCATAGTTTGATGTCTTTTTTTCCTAAAGCAAAACATTAAGCTAAAATAAGGAAAACCTACATTTAGCCAGTACAATAATACAAATAGACATGTTCCTGTTACCAATTAGTATAATCAAGTGTTGCCACTCCTGTCCTCAGATTATATAAAGCATCTCTTGAGGAGAGATGTCATTAGTTACCTGTTTCTGACCATGTCCGCATATCAGAAACTGAGTCAAAAAGTGAGACATGGTTTGAGCATAACGGTACAAAGAATTAAACATACCCAATGAGTCATAATATTAAAACCACCCCCTTGTTTTTCCTGCCCATCGTGTCAGCTCTATTTACCACATTAGTGCATCAGCACTTCAGTGACACTGACGTGGTGGTGGTGTGTTAGTTTGTGTTGGTGTGAGTGGATCAGACACAGCAGTGCTGCTAGAGTGTTTAAAGACTGTGTCCACTCACTGTCCACTCTATTAGGCACTCCTACCTTGCTGCTCCTCCATGTAGGTGTAAAGTCACAGAGGATAGCTCATCTCTGTGCTGCTGCACAGTGCAGTGTTGGTCATCCTCTAGTCACTGGTGGCTGTCCACAGGACATCATTGGCTGAATGTTGCTTGTTCGATTGACTTGTTGTTTAAATACTCCAGCAGCACTGCTGTGTATGATTCATTCACACAAGCTCAACACACACTTACACTCCACCACCACGTCAGTGTCACTGCAATGCTGAGAATGACCCACCACCCACATAATACCTGCTCTGTGCTGGTCCTGTGTGGGCCTTGACACTGAAGAACAGGGTGAACAAGGGGTTAACGAGGTTTGCAGAGAAACAGATGGACTACATGCTGTAGTTGGAGAACTACAAAGTGTTCCTACATGATAACTACAACTGATAAAAGGGGCAATGAGTGTAGACACAGGGAGAGAGCTTTAATTATATGGCTGATACGTGTGAACTACAACGAATAAAAACTACAAAAGTGTTACAGCAGATAGGAACTTTTCAGAGAGCATGTATGGGATCACCATGTCCAAAGAATCATAAATGCATATATTTTGGGGGATAAGTGCTGCTGATAAACAACCTCTCGAATCTCGTATCTCTTCCTCATTGTTCAGATTCTGTTGTCGACTCCCTGGAATTTTATTGAAGTGCATTTTTGCATTTCCATGTTACAGCTCTGTTTGCCCCACGGATGTTTTCATCACGGCCTGGTCAGAAGAGCCCTACAGCAGTACAGGAAGAGGGCTCAACTGAGAAGGAGAAACCCAAAGAGGATGGAACGAACTATACCACTGTGGACTGGAGAGAGTTCCTCTGCAACACCTGGCACCTGGAGCCCACACTGCGGTAACACACAAATAATGCCTGCTGCTCTCTTACTACAGTCAGAGTTTCAGTGATTCAGTCTTCACAAATTAAGTAATTGTGCAGTAGTGGGTATGGTACATTCAAATGACTATGATAAAGCATTTGCATATATGCAGAGTATATAGTCCTGAATTTAACTAAAGTCACCTGATAGCATATGTAGCACAAAGAAACATTTAGAGACACACAGAGGAGTACATTTAAAAAAACGTTTGTTTTAGAGCAAACAGACGGTTTAGGGAATTGACAAAATACGGATCTTGGCCAATTCGAGTCATGATTTCCTTTTTTTGCCTTAGATTAGCAATTCCCAAAAAATATCTGTTTGCTCTAAAACGTTATTCAGAGTCTTAAAGCCATTGTAATGGATTAATAGTGAGTGCGTTAGTTATTATCTTTATTCAGAATGCTTTTAATTGCACTCTCCAGTTCAGTTTAATCAGACTAACAGGGCTAACTGCGTATGTCTGCAAGTGATCTGAACATTGTTGTGTACTGTAATTCATGGTTAGGAATTAAAGTTAAAAACTGTACTTGTTAAAAAACTGTGGAGTGATCAGGTGTGCTGATTAATAGTTTTGAAATGGAGATATTCCATGTGAACATTTCCAGATATTCAGCACTTTCAGTGCATGCTTGACTGAAAGGTTTTCCAGTTCACCATCACTCATCCTAATGACTAATGTATTGCTAGGGCTGTTCTCACTCCAAGTCTGTTTTGAGTGGTTTTGTCTAGAGTTTGTGAAGTAGTGCTGAACTGACTACTGTGATGGGCTGTGAGACCAGTCAGTACTTACTTTGCGGGTGGTCGACTGATACGGCTTCAAATCATTTGTACTTTTGTATCTCGTAATAATATATACTTATGTGTGATTTTCAGGTTAATTTCATGGACAGGCCGAAAGATCGACCCAGTGGGAGTGGACTACATCCTGCAGAAGCTGGGCTTCCATCATGCAAGAACTACAATTCCCAAGTGGCTCCAAAGAGGAGTGATGGACCCACTAGATAAAGTTCTGTCTGTTCTCATTAAGAAACTGGGCACTGCACTGCAGGACGAAAAGGAAAAGAAAGGAGTAAGAGACAAAGAGGAACATTAACACTTTCTCTCAGTGTCTCCTGCTCAAACACGCACATGCGCACACACACATGCACTTAAATGTGAGATCTGGTAAATGTGACTATAAGCTAATCTGGAACACTGGAATTGTCAACACTACTGTACAGTTCACTCTTGCTCACAAACACAGTCACTGCACCCTCCTGTGTGACGTTAGTGTGAACATAGATGCTTACTGTGGTGCATGTGGCTGTTTTTCCTTCAGGACTGGTTGAAAGTTGCTCGTTGATTTTCTGTATATTTGGAGAACTGCAATCATCCATAACCTGCTGCTGAATGCCAGTTGGACTTCTTAACATGGATTATATGCACTTATACATTTAAGGTTTCGCTAACACTTCACTAACGCTGCCTGCCAGTGAGACCAGAAGCTATCCGACTGTATTTTTGAGCCGTAATTTAAAGTAGAGCTTCAAAGCCGTAGCATCTTTTAGTGGCACCTCGTGCCGCCTGTCTCTCTCGCAGTTTTAAAATTCCAATCAGTTTTTTATATTTTAATGTAATTTTTAAAAAAAATCAAAGCACATGTTTTGTTCTGCTGCACATGTTTTGTTTTTCTATCACCTGTCAAGCCGTGTGGGAGCCCAGCCGTGTCCACTAGTTTGATAAACATGACCAAATGATGAGGTGTCTAGGCCAAGTTGGGCTCGAGTAGTCCATTGTCGCGGCTGTTCCAACGAGATCAAACCTGGGATTGTATTTTGAAATGTGAATTTTTCTAATACTGTATGTGATTTTTATTGCCGTTTTACTTTCTTAAATGTATAACCTGTAACCCATGTTAGGCCGGCGTGATGATTTAATTTTTTTTAATGTATAGTTCAGTGCAATAGACCTGTTGTGTGTGTATATACTGACGTGAATAGGTTCAGTGTGCTTTAACTGAATAAAATAATTGCGACTGTGTTTACTTTTCTCTCCTGATATATTTGCATCTCGCATTCTGACATGAAGTTACTAACCTAGAGGAAGAACATATGCTCATATCCATAACATTCATTTCACAGGCCTACCAGCTGGCTAGGCCCTGCTGAGGTCATTCTAAGATGTTGATCAGTTTTGTTAAGATGCACTGATATGTTTGTTCAGATATGTACCAAAGACCAAGAACACCAATAGTCAGAAACGAGAGCGGAGCTGAGCTTCCACACTTTTTTGGACTTTTTTTTTCTGGGACGTGTGACTCATGACAAACCTTTCACTGAAGATGACCCAATGCCATTCTGAGTCACTCCATTAGTCTTCGGCAATGTGGTGTTAAGGGCGGTCGTCGTAACGGTCTGCATGCATGTAGTCCTGCACTGTGCAGCCGCCTGCTAATGGTGCTGGCACTAACAGGATGACTCGTGGAGGGGATCACTGCTTGCTCAATGTCAGCAATCATGGAGGTTGGATCAGTCATGACTGAGTGTGAAACTTGGATCATTCGAATGTCTCACGATTTTAAACCTACCCACCAAGTTTCATTCCTTCTGGGTCCAACTATTTGTGCAACTACTGTTTTGATGATGAGGTTATATATTTAGTCCTACAGTTACAGGACTTATTTGTATTCATTTAATTTGATGTGCACATAATAGGTGTGTTTTCAAATAGAGGAACATTGTAATTATTGTAAACAATGAAATATGAAACAGAGTAAAATAAATATATCGCTGCTGTCAGAACAAAACCTTTCCAAAAGGATAACCTTGCAGAAAAAAGAAAAAACATGCTTCAATTTTAATGCGAGTGAATGGAACCAGACTTTTTTCCAAGTACTTACTGGGTCATTTCTTGTGGTCCATTCATCATGATATTTACTCACACGGTAAAGGGCAACAGGTATCCTCAAATTATGGAAAAAAATAAACAAAATTAGGAGATCTGTTTTGACAGCAGTGATAAATTGAATAAGTGTGTTGCATTTACTGAAATAACGCATTAAAATGAAACTGAAAATAACATTTTATATAATTATAAAATGTTGAGGGAGAAATAATAAAGGATAATAAAGGACTATGGAAAAAATAAATAAAAATGTAAATAATGGTGCAAAAAAATGTAAAAAAGGGTGCAAATATATTCCTGTCCATAATTCAGGAATTTATTTTTGGCTTTATTGATGAGTTGAAAAGAGTTGAGTAAAAAAAAAAATACCCCAATCAGTAAAATATTACCTTTATGAGGAGTTTTGTGAAGTTTGTTATTGTGTATGGACAATTTAACGGTGACTTAGTAAGGACAGTTAAGGCACCATTTGAGAGAACAAACCTTTTTAGAGTCCTGAAACAAACAGGCTGCATTCAAAACCGCATACTACAAAAAGGAAACCTCTAGTATAAGTCCAGTCATTAGTGTAGTGCGTGTACTTTAGGTGTATGTGGTGTTGTTTCACTTCCTGCTTCATAGAACACACACCAGTCAGCTCGAACCAGTTGCAGCCATACTTATGGCCCATGTCAGGGGTGTCTAATCTTATCCCCAAGTGGCCAATGTGGTTGCAGGCTTTCGTTCCAACACAACAGGAACACACATGATCAGTTTCTGAAGACAGAGACTAACTGATTCAACAAGTAGAAGCAGGTAGGCTCCAGCTGGTTTGGAATGGAAACCTGTAACCACGCTGGGCCCTTGCAGGCGAGGTTGGACACCCCTGGTCCAAAGCCTCTTTGCTGTAGTAAAACAGAAGGGTACTGGGAAGTTCTCTTTGATTTTTTAAGCCAGTAAATTAAAAAGGAGTTCCCAGAGGT
This sequence comes from Semaprochilodus insignis, assembly GCA_034552555.1. NCBI lineage: Eukaryota > Metazoa > Chordata > Actinopteri > Characiformes > Prochilodontidae > Semaprochilodus > Semaprochilodus insignis. Next base: position 8,280,048 of record CM067478.1, read on the forward strand.
ATTCAGCTGTTTACCACCAACCACTGGTTGAGGACTTACTCACAAGCTCCCTCTAGAGGTTGCTGTCAAGTTGCCCAATCTGAATCTCCAGGCTTCTCCGCTATTGTAGACGAGCCTGTGCACTACAGACAAAGTCTACTGAGAACTGTGCTATTTGTTCAGGCCACAAGAGGGATAACAGTGTTCCTGAACACAGGGTCGGAGTCCACAGACTGAATCCAGTGTATTACGCTACATAACTCTTACAATAATGGATGATGTTTGGGAAAGAAGCTGAAATTTCACATTATGCAGTATAGTGGGAGTCATTTGAGATTCAGCACTTGATTGGTCAAAACAGAGGTGGCCAGACTCCTACTTTCAGAATGTTGTACTAGCTAAGGGTTTCTCAACTCTGGTCCTGAAGGCACCCTGCCCTGTACATTTTAGTGCTTTCCCTGCTCCCAACACTCCTGATTCAACTTATCAGCTCATTAGCAAGCCCTCACAGTTACAGGGGGTGTGATAAAGCAGGCAATCCACTAAATGCGTAGGGCAGGGTCCATTCAGGACCAGGGTTAAGAAACACTGTTAAGAAATACTGTACTAGCATATTAGTGCATGCTTTGTTAACCCCCTTTTACCCTGTTCTTCAATGGTCATGACCCCCACAGGACCATCACAGAGCAGGTATTACGTGGGTGGTTGGTGGACTATTCTGAGTCCAGCACTGAGGTGTTTAAACACTCCAGCCGCACTGCTGTCTCTGATCCACTCACACCCCCACTCTGTCAGTGTCACTGCAGTGCTGAGAATGATCCACCACCCACATAATACCTGCTCTGTGGTGGTCCTGAGAACAGAACAGAGTAAAGAACAGAGTAAAAGAGGCAACAAAGTATACAGAGAGTCAGATGGACTACAGTCTGTAAAACTACAGAGGGGTAAGTGGGGCTGATAAAATGGACAAGTGTAGATACAAGGAGGTGGTTTGAATGCTATGGCTGATCGGCGTATGATCTAGTGTTTTCTGCTAGCAACGTTCATACATTCTGGGGGTTTCTATTCTTGTCCAAGATTGCTCTGTTTTATATGTAACGGCACAGCAGTCTTCAATTTGGATTTTTGCATTTTTTTTTTTTTACTTTTTTGGGGGTGGGGGAGATTTAAGGGGTATCCTTGCTTTTCCTTAGATGTTTTGGTCTGGATGGGAGAGCCTTGGTACCACAGATAACAAACGTCAGATGAAAAGATAGCACAGCAACCTTTACCATGAGTTTGTGAAGGTGCTCAGACTGCAAAACAGCTTTCAAAAAAAAAAAATTCTAATAAGCCTGGGATCCCTATGTGATGTGGGATCCAGAGCTACTCTGCAAGTCTGAAGAACCTCTGATAAAACTGCAACTTGACTAAAATGCAGTTACTGAATTTTGCCTACAACAATATCATGCATTGAATATGAATGTATACTGTATTAGTAGATTATCAGCATGTTTAAAGCATAGCCTAATAGTTCATGAAAGGAACAGCGCCGGTCTGGCAAAGGATTTTAAGCAGTCGCTCAGTAATAGCCAAAACTTGAGTACTGAAGCCCGGTTGTGTATGTCAAGCGGTTTTAATTACCATTCTTTAACAGTGTCTGTATGTATATAATTTTTTTTAAAAGCTAGATATTAGACCTGTGTGGCACACAGAGCATCCACTGCTTACACAACTCTAGCCAGGAAGAACCAAAAGGTTTGGATCTGTAGGTTAAAACCGCATTCGGTGTTCACAATCTACCATGAAATAAAATCCACCTTCACACTGGACTGCTTTAAAAAGCTTTATTTCACCCAAGTATCACAGAAGCGCCCTGTCTGAATTTACTGTGCCTTTTTAAAACTCTGAATAGGTAGATTTCACAGAGACTTGACATTCTAACATATTACGTAAACTTAAAAAAAAAATAACAAAAAAAAACAAACAAAACAAAAAAACAAAAAGAGCTAACAAAAAATGTGCTAAAAATATGCTGCTCTATAGTTAAATGCATTCTATAACTGACTATGAAAAAAAAAAAGGTAATTCAAGGGCTATCCATAGTGTCTTAAATTTAACGATACCACTGGTTATTTAAAAATAAAAAATAAAAATAAAAAAACACGCAAAAAAAATCTGTTACTATCAATAATTCCAGTATTATTATAATTTTGGTCTTTCATATACATTTCCATATACATATCTACTGTTAAAAAAAGGCATCTATCGCAAAGATTAAAACAGGCGTTTAAAAAAAAAAAAAAAAAAAAAAAAAAAAAAAAAAAGATTCAAGTTTGGCGTCGGTAATGCTGTGTAGTAATGAGGCTGTTTGGTCTGTTGGCTCTGTGTTAAACGCACATCGACACAAGTGTGCATGAGTGTGTTTTTCAGTGTGCGCACACTCGATTCAGAGAGGAGGTTTGAGTGGGTGAGGGGGACCCGGCTCCACAGAGCACTACAGTGTTCACATACTTCCCTGATCAGACACACACACAGTGCTTGCAGTTTTGGAGAACAGTCAAGACGACGTCAATACCACTGAATCATGAGTAGAAGGTGGACAGGCCATGGGGAGAAGTGGGAAGGGAGAGGAAGGGTAGCCTCACCAGCTCTACACTTCTGCTGCCTTTTTTGAGCTTTTCTTGGGCCCCTTACTGCCAGCCCTGTTGGAGGTGTTCTTGGTTCCAGCTTTGCGGCCACGTTGCGCTGTTTTTTTAGGCAGAAGATGCGGAGAAGAAAGCTCCTTGCCGTTCTCTGCCGAAGCCTGTAGGTCCGAGTCGTCATGCTCTTGGCAGCACAACTGGCCTGTGACAGGGTGTGGGCGCAACGCACCTTCTTCATGGACCTTACAGAAGGAGTTGGGGCAATGCTGACAGAAGGCATCAGAGGGCTTTCCACACACATCACAGTGGTGCCAGGGGCAATCCCAGCGACCTGATCATCAGATTAACAAAATCTGTTATCTTGGACATATCCGGAAGCTGCTTCTACAACCATTATTATATTAATCATTTTAACATAGGCCACAGTTACAAATGGGCCTTACCGAACGGCCTCTTGGTGCGGTCCAGGCAGGACAGGTGGTAGGCTTTGGTGCAGCCCTTCTTGTCACAAAGGACCAGCTCTCCTCCATCTCCACAGCGGAAACACTCATCTTCAGACTTCTTCCCTTCATTTCGAGTGCGTCGCCTCCGAGGCTTCTTCTTCGGCGGCTTCGCTTTCGACTCTGAAGCTGGCGCAATCTAGTCAGGTGTTTAAAAAAAAAAAAAAAAAGTCTCAATTGGGCTCAGTTAGTCTCAATGTCTCATTGTTGTCAAAACCTCTAGTGTTTTTATGTTGACTATGAATGATTGGGGGTGGGGGAAGCACAGGTCTGGACAGAGATAGACTTACCTTGGGTCTATCCCCTAAGAAACCGCTACAGTTGGGTGCACCACAGCGACACACGGTCTTCTCATTTCCCAAACAATCCAGATTGTAGTTAAAGGTCAGCTCTGTACCTACATACAGCAGAACACAAAAACACCTTCAGCAACACTATGCTTCTTCTAAACAGAGCTTTTCTATTAACACAAAGACAATTCTTATCTAATGTTACTGAGTAGGCCATCCACTAGGGCTGGGTGAAGAATCCAAATATCTGCTAGCTTGTGTTTGAATACTGTGATACGTTATCACGTAGATGTGGTGGAGGAGAATGCTTGTGATCTCCAACACTGACAAACTGAGCCAGCTAATGTTGGCTGTTCGTTCTGAAGCTGAAGTTGCAGTGAAACAGTTTAACCTGATAGCCTAGCACTGGTCACCACACAGCTAAAAATAATCTTTTTTTTAAGCTGGTAAAAACCTGGGTATCTAACTTTCGCCCACCGTCCCATGACAGATTTGCGAGATGTTACACAGTCTGGCAAGTGTCTTATGTTCTAGCCATAAATAATCATTTAAAACCACAATTAACAATTTGTTTTTCTTCTATGTTTCCCCTCCAAAGCAAAAATCAGCCTTCAAACCTGAAAAAAATTATTTGTCATTTATCGTGATAATTATCAATATCAACTAATATGAAATTTTATCAATGACACTTTTGGGGACATATCGCTCAGTCCTACCATTCACCTAGGAAATGTTCTCTAAGCTTACCGATTGGGATGTCACAAACAGCAAACAACCCCACACGAGTGTCACCATTAACCGTCCACTTCTGAGTTTCACAGTTGGGCTGGCAGCTGTGGTTCATGAAGCGAGAGTAATTCCCTTTAGGTCCAGCATCTATGATCCGGTCCTATACAAAGACACCAAATTAATACAGGTCATGTTTTAAGATATTTGAAGGCTTTGTGTTACTCAAACCATGTGCATCTTAGACTCTTTCATTTTGTTCTGATTAAAAATCATTATTTGGATGTAATCATAAGACATGGTTGTAGTATCTAATACTGTAGCACCACAGGATGCTATCCAGTGGAACTCCCAAAGAAATACTGTTCCTGTAGCTCAACTACACACTGTCCAGCCACTTCAAGACTGTAGGCTGTGTAGAAGGAGCAAACAGTCATACTTAAGCACAGGATTAGAAATCCACAGAGCCCTGTGATTACTGCGTACTTGGCAAATTGAAACATTTGTCGAGATGGACTGTAACACTGGCACCAATGCATGCAGGTTTAGCCACAGTGCCATGTTTACCTTATCAATAGTGAGCATGTAGAAGTGAGTGATGTCATTCTCTTGGGCATATCTGATCCTGGCTCTGCACTCCTCCTCATCAATCAGCTCTCCTACATACTCATTCACAAACTCGCCCTGAGTGATAAACACAAGAATCAGCCAAATCTAAATCAAAACACTAACATACTAATCAGCTTTATTACATACTCATTCACACAGAAAACTACATGCTGACCAAACATCTGTTCCATGTACAGTACTTACTCCCTCCCCGCCCTGAGAGTCAGATATACTGCTACCAGTCACACATTCATACTCTGCTATATGTGCCAACCTTCTTGATGTCTCGTAGGGTGACAAGGCCCCAGCCCTTGCCAGCTGTGCGAACGATCTTGGTCTCAGGATAGAGGCGTTTGGTGAAGTCCTGATTCATGCAACGCTCTCCAGCTGGACACACCTGAGGGTGGCACTCATACAGCAGCATACGGTTCAGGCACTCTGATTCAAAGCTGCAAGGGCGCTCATCCGTCGGCTTACAGTTGCACTTGGGAATCTCTGAGATATCAGCTGTGTAAATCTGAACGCGCCCACATGGTTTGTTGATCTGGAAAAATAGGTTGGTTGTCACATTAACAAATGTTAATGTTTCTCATCCAATTAAACTGGACACCTGTCAATGTTGATCTCAAATTTTTATTAGAGTTTGTTATAAAATTGTGTACCTTGATGTATTTATATGGAGGAGGTTTCTTGTTGTTCTCCTGGGCCTCTTTGGCTTCTCTCTCCATCTTTATCTGTTTAAATCGTGCCTCAGCCTCCAGCAGGGCTAAAGACATGTTAAGTTCATGTGAATAAGGCTGCTCTGCGTTTGCATCAATTTTTAAACCATCAAAATTCATAATAAGCTTAAGCCAATATTAATGCGGAACCCTGACCATTCTTGAAGACTTTGCCGATGCCGTTCCTCTGGTGCCTGCTTCCTCTGTCTCCTTCTATGTAAGGGAACACACGGCCCTGGTGGGTCCAGAAGTAGTCCTTTGACCCAAAGAAGTAAACAGGGAACTCCCCGATCTCATGCCGCAGGTGCTGGATGTTTGTAGGGATGTTTCTGGGATGGCGAATCTCTGCTGGCCACCACCTAGGGTTTCAGAGTGGGTATGCTTAATGACTTACAGAATACCGGTGTCAGTGTAAGCGAAGCTTATGAAGTCACTGAAACACGGTAGCCTCATCTATGTAGCTTGCCAGCAATTTGTATAAGGTAGCAGATCTATTATTTGTGCAGGCTGAGACTTGCCTGTAGTTGCCCAGTTTGACCCAGATGATGTCTCTGTACTTGGGCTTCTTGCCTGAGCGGCAGTCATTACAGAACCAACTGCCATCAGGCATGGCGATGTTCAGACAATCAGGGTGAAATGCAGCTGGGCACGACTCGCAGCACAGCAGACTGCCACCTAGAATAAACATACAGCACACAACACAAGAATTTACAGTGCTGCAAAATGGTTAGAACATACTGCTTAAGAAAGAATTCATAGTTAGACACAAATCTTCCACAACTGAAGAGGATCCATTTATTCCTTAATGCTCAAATGTACAATCTGATCAAACCAGTCACGGTCTTACCCTTGGAGCAGATGAAGCACCAGCTGACATTGACATGTGAGTGATGACTGTAACCCTTCTTGGGGTTGAAGTGATTAGTACACACAATAGCAGTAGGTGTCAGCATTTCACTTCCTGCAGCTACGCACAGGTCCCCAGTGTGATAGGCCACAGGGCAGCGCAAACAGCGAATCATCTTTCCTAAAACGCATATAAACAAACATGTCTGTTAGTAGTGACTACCAGGTTGTATAAGGGGACCAGCAGGGATCTCTTTGCTCTTAGTCTTGGATCACGTTACCTTTGGTGGCTTTTGCAGTGCCACGGCTGCTGTAGTGACAACTGAGACAGGTGTGCAGTGGGCAGCGGAACCCTCGGTTATCAAACACAGTCAAAGCATTCAAACGCAAACATGCCTCATGGTAGAATCTGCCACAGTGCAGGACGCTGCAACGTTTCACCTCTCCTTCAGATTGCTTACAGGTGAAACATGCATGCACTCCTGAGAAACGAAGAACAAGAATAAATTACACATGCAGAACTGCACACACACGAAATATCTGAGTGGGTAAAACACACATCATGCTCACCTGTCCTACAGGCAGTACAGAGCACCTTATCTGTTGGCTGGTCCAAGCCCACACACTGTAGGTGGTAAGAACCATAGCATTGTCCCTCACATGTCACCAAGTCCTCACTTGTCTTTTCACAAATCTACACACATACAAAGCTTATCAAAAACATGTCTGCACAGCAAAAACACATTATTAATGAAAATAAGGACATGCTCACTAACCTGACACACGGTTTCTTTTTTTGTGCGTTCTGCCTTCTTGGTTGTGTGGGCTTCATCAGTACTGTCACTGGGAGAATCGGGTCTGTCCTCACACAAAGCCTGAAACGCATTTAATTTTGTGAATAAATGAACAGTCTAATACATGCCTAGACAATTCTAAACAAAGTGATTTAAGCATGAGCTCTTAATTCAACTCTGCTGTTGCAGAAGTTAGGCTAGATGTATAGGTGAACTGTATAGGTGTTGTGGCACAGGCTTTGGTTTATTTGTCACTTAAACATTAACACAATGAGCTAAAGCTTAAGTTGTCTAACTACTATGCCTTCATGATATTAAGCCCAGCTGTGAATGATTAGTGCTGCTTGATTCCCCCAGTATATCTCCCGAGCTGATTCAGACAAATATACCTCCAGATCTAGCTGGGCTGATTGGCGGCGCTTCTTAGACGAGGCAGATATTGATCGGTTACCGGAGTCCTTCTTCCTTTTCCTAACACGTGTGGCCTTGGCATGAGGATCTGCTCCTATACACAAGGAATGCAAAATAGCAGAAACGTTATTTTTTAAAATAACCCTAAAGACAAGTAGCAGTTATTCTATATTATTATTTATATTCTATATTAAACTGAGAGTCAGGTTTACCTGAGGCTGGGGTTCTGATTCTCTTCCTTTTGTCCATGGCAGAATTTGGTTTCTTTCTCCTTTTTATATTAGCAATTGGCTCAGTAGTCTGTGCCTTTGCCAAGGGTGGGAGGAAAAATGAGTAACTCCAAAACATAGTATGAAAACTAGACTTCCAGCTGAATGACTAGATAAATAACAGTGATTACAGACACACACACACACACACACACACACACACACACTTGCTATATCGCAGACAGAACCTCTTCAAAGCATCCTAACTACACCTGGACCATAAAGGAGTAATGTATTACTGCTATTCAATACCATTTAAGATAACTGAACCACACGTTTACCACATTGATTTCTAATGTAATTTAATGACAGATAAAGATGCACCCCTTACAGTATGTTTTTTTTTTTTTGAATATTTAAAAAAATAAATAAAACCATCTGTGGTAACTGGCATACCTTTAGATTCTTTCGTCGTTTTAAACCCTCCACCAGCTTAGCTCTCTTCTTCGGCTGGGGCTCTTCCTCCTCAGCCTCCTCTAGTGCACGCTTTAAGGCTGCCTTCTTGCCTGTATAAAGAACGTTATTACGTTCAGCCCAGCTTGTCAGAATGTATACAGTGTTATAACACTGTTGCAATAAGAAAAGAAGGGGGGGGGGTGGAATCAAGGTCATCCCACAGTGAATAATTAACTAACCTTTAGATCCAGCATCTGCCGTGTCCTTGTTAATTTTTTTTCTCATCTTGCTCACCTTTCCATCTTGGATCAAAGAGACAAAGAAAATCAGGAAATTGATCATAATGGTTTTAACACTATATGTCAGTTAACACTGAACATGAGTACTCAAATTAGTTGGTAATAACACATGTAACATGAACTGCTAAGCAAACACAGATTAAGATGCAAACTACAAATGAACACAAAGGACGCTACCTATGACTCTTACCTATGATGCCTGGCTTTGCTGGTTCTGTGTTTGGAATTTCAGTATTTTTAATACTTGCAGATGCTTTGATTTTCTTCGTTTTGAGAGAGTTTGGTGCTGCTGGAAACTTTTGCCTGAGCTTTCCCTGTTTCTTCTGAGGTGCTTTTAACTGAGGGTCAAAGTCAAAGAAGATATCCTACACATGGGGACGAACATAAGAAGTACATTACAAACTACTTTAGAGAAAGATACAACATGTACTCCATAACAATGCTAGAAAACAATATAGATCATTATATAAATATAATGCTCACCTGTTTCAGGAATGACTCTTTAGCCAGTTTTCCAGATTGTGACTTATTCTTAGGTTCTTGTTTATATAGGGCAACAGGGATATCCTAAAATGGAAAACGCAAACAACATGGAGCAAGCAATAATAAACAAGGGCAAAAATAAAATAAAACTAACAACAAAATGAGATGCCACATCCTTAATAACCCTACTAACCTGTACAGTAGAGTCAACGTGAGGGAGAACTCCAACAGGGACCACTCCTTTCTTTCTCCTCCTCACAGAAGTGTTGTGCCGATTGTATCGCCTTCTCTTGGCTGGTACTTTAGGTGCTTTAGTGGCAAGGGGCATTTTCCCTGCTGAAGTGCTGCTGTCGGTGGGGCAGGAGAAAGGGAGAGGGCTGTTGGGGGACTGTCCTGTGATGGGGCTGGACTGGGTAGAGTCTGGGGGAGTGAGACTAGCTGTCTCTGGAAACTTTCCATGATCTTGCTGCGACTGTTCCTGTTCACGCTGCTGTTGCAGCACTTGCTGCATGCAAGAGTTAAACTGTGGCTGGCCACCCTCGTATGTGAAGCTGAACTTGGCCAATCGCTCCTCTACAGATAAAGTTACAGCTTCTGTTGCTTGGGAGATGCCCATGTCCCACGGTAATCGCAGCTTACGTGGGACTGACAGCTGAAGAGAAGACAAAATCTGTGAAAAACAGCCCTGCGAATCTACACCTGAAACAGTGTGCATCAGGTACAAAAATTCAGAAAAGATGCGTTTATGGAATGGTGCATGAGTGAAAATTAGTAGTACCTTTTTGCCATCGGAATGGGCACCACTTTGTTTGCTGCCGCGACAGAGCGACTGGAACTGTTCTTTTTCTGAGAATTTGACCATATTCTTCCCAGCAATGTATCCTCTCTCTGGAGCATCGCTGAAATACTGTATATGGTACAATAACCCCATCCTGCTGTTTGCTGCTAAAGAGAAGCAATAAATATTTGTCACTCCTGCCAGCCTATACTACCAGTGGAACTGTGCCATCACACTACGTCTGTTACCTCTTACCTTTCTGCCTGAAGTGCAGGTTAAACTCTGGGTCTGTAGTGATCATGCACGGCCACCAGGGGTATCCAGACACTTTAGTCCAGACAACGTCACCCACGGAAAACTGCACATGAGGTTGCTCCTCTGTATGCGCCACTGTTACTTCATCCATGCGATGCACGCAAGTGTCCCCCTCAGCTGTCGACGTGGGCTGCCACACAATGTTTCTTCATTAAAACCAATGTTTATATAGAACTACGGCAAATAATGGTTCTATATAGCACCAAAAGGGGTTCCACTATATGTCGCAAGAACCCTTTTTGCATGTATAATCAAGACTTTAATTGGGATCTATATACAGGCTGAGCAACTAGGCCTAGGCTAACCAGGCAGGCGGATGCACACAAAATGGACCATGGGACTGCACTTGAATGTCCCATGGCCAGAGAACATAAGTACCAGGTTTAATATGCAATAGTGGTGCTGTGCATGAATGACAGTATAAAGTAGGATGTAATATTTGAATACAATCTGAACAGTAAAACGAACATCCCTAATAAACAGAGTTACTTAAGCTGAAAATCATCAATAAGTCTCTTGCAGTACATACGCTAAATGGAGCAACTGGAGAGGACAGTAAATTGGAAGCAGAAACATACCACATCAAGTAACGGAGATACACAGGTAGGTACATCAGTGTCAGTCATGTCATGAGACTCGTCGGGGAGTACATCTGAGTCAGGGGCGAGGTTAGGGGACTCTGTGGGCTTGTCAAACGGCTCTGTGGTGGTGTGGATGGCAGAGGATCTCTCAGGGACAATAGCAGCAGCCACTATAGGGTGCCTTCTGTTTGGTGGCATTCTCTTTTTCACAGGTGCCCTCTTCCTCTTCCTCCCTTCTTTTCTAGCATTTGGAGAATCCAGAATACCCTCTGATAGGGTCAAAGGTGCATCTGGCTCCTCCGGCCCCTCTTCTCCATAGGTCGCATCATAGCAGGTTGGTGGTGGTGACTTCCCATTGGTCAAATGTTTGGTTATTTTGAGTGTAAGCTCTGGAGAGGATTCAGGTTTCCTCTGGGGACTGCCATGCTGAGGGCCAGCCTCCACCCCTTTAAGGAATGGGGGTGCAGCAGGGGCAGCACAGAGCTTCGGGATTTTATCTTGATCACCATTTAACAAGCGAGAGGTCAAATCCTTTAGACGCTCATGAGCATGATTATGACCGTGCGTGTGGCTGTGGTTGCTCATCTTCTGCAGAACACCTTCTTGGGGAGTGGCTGCCAGTTGTGTGGCCGCTTTGTCTAACATAAGGGTGGGGTCTGTGCTTCCATCACCACGTCCCTTACATCCACCTGGTGAACCTGAGAGCTGCTTCATACTGGCGGGGTTCTTTGGCTCAGGCATTGCAGGCAGAGACCTCCCCTTGCTGTCCATCACTGCCGATCAGGGGCCTGTTGCAAATTAAAACCAATACTGAGAAATGAAGGAGCATTTTATATTTTAGCTGTTTTACAATTAGCTGAAATTCAGACTGCAGGCAAATCAGATTTGCTTTTTTCCAGATCAAATCTTTGAGATAGCACTTATTTGCAGATGATCAGATTTGTTTGTCCTGACATCATCAGTCTAACTGCATGGGTCACTGCGGTAGACATCATTAACTGCACAGCAAACCTCAAGCGAGCAATGCAGCAGACGCATCTGTAAAACCTGAACGGAAATTTCAAACCACTTCCAAATGCGGTTGAGATCCAATAAGCAAAAGTCCTTTTTTTTTTTTTGCTGGGGGGGGCAGCAATATCTTCATGATTATACCTCTATACAATTTAAAATTATGTTTCATACCAAACAAAACCATATAACATAATTGGATTTTGCAGCAGTTCGAAAAAGAAAAAAAAGCTGAGTTTTATTACAGTTTGCAAGTAGCTAGCAGTCGCAAGCTTTAAGTAGGGAAGTTTAATCTAATAAAACAGAGCTTATGAACCGCGTTTAAATGAATTACACAATACAAATATCAGTGTTAACCTTTCAAGCCAAAAAAAAATATATATAGCCATATGTAAATTAGCATAAAACAATCACAACTTAAACCATAACTGCAATATTGGTCAGAACATTTGCTTGCCTGAGGCCCTTCTGCTACAGGAAATTATGTTTCACGACCCACCCTTGTTCTCTGTGGGGGTTTTAGTGAAACTTCCACAGTAAAAAGTGCAGCGGTAATATTATATAACTGTTTAATGTATTATACAATATTATGATTAGTGTATGATGCAATTCCAGAATCATAAAACATTTCTAAAAAAAAAAAAAAAAAAGTGCTTCATTTAGGATCTTTATGTATCTTTTACACAAATGTTCGCCACCTACAAAAAAATAATCATGTTCTTTCTTTAACAATAAATCTCCAATCAATCTGCCGTTACTGCATGCAGAGGCGCTCAAAAAAAAGCTGCACTGCATCCACACAGACGCACCTGTAGCGACTACATGAACGATGAACGACAGAAGAGTATCCGCTCAGTATTTTGCTCTCGCAGTGAAAGACTTCCTATTAGTAATACATCATTAACCGCAGCGAACCTTTGGCACAGTATGAGAACTCTAGATCCATGTTTAGCGAAACGGGTTTAGCTCTACATAAAAATGGCTACCCTCCTATATTTTCTGTGGGTGGGTGGCCGGCCAGAGTACCGCTGAATGAGATCACGGTCCCAGTGAGCCTTCAGAGTGAAACATGCTAAGTCTTACCGGCTAGTTATCGAGATCAGAGGCGGAATACCTAGATATGTAAACAGCAAATCATAAAACATGCAAATTTCCACATTAAAGGGACTAACAGCGTTGGCTGCACCCGAACAATGAGCATCATCGGCTTTAAGGGGCAAAAAGTGCAGAAATTAACATTAATGGAAAGTTATGGTCAAATGTGATGGAAAAACAAAGCGCTAAAAACGAGCTCCGTCTTGAATGAAAGCAGCAAGCAAGCTAGCTAACTCATTGTCATTCAAGATGGACAATCTCAGTGGGTCGCCTCGTTAACTACGTGAGAGAAAGCTATTCATCAGATAAGAGATCAGTGAGAAAAGCACAGCTTCGGTGATGGATTTAATGGCGGTCCCCTAATAGACCACTTAAAGACAAAAAAAGGATAAACAACTTTAAAATAAGGGTTAACATTAGCTGGGCGCCCGGGTTGAATCCCAGCAGCCATTAGATCAAGCTGCTAGCCAAATGGGTTAATAAACACACTTCGGAAGCTTGCTAGCGGCCAAGTTACATGTTATTAATCCCGTAATGGAATCACAATGGCAGCAAGCGCTAAAAAACACAGCAGAAAATACGTTAGCCATCAGGCTAAAATGGTACATGGCTAAAGGCTAAGCTAGCTAGCTAGCCGGAACAATAACAGAAATACTGGACAATTGCGCTACGGCTTAATACAGAAAGTTACTCCAAGGTTAACTACAGAATTTAGCATTTAAAATCCCAAATATTAGGCTCTGTGAGCCCGCAGCTATGTCAAAACTGATTAACGCGGCTGGCTGGCTAGCTAGCTAGACAACCTGATACCTCTCCATGTACTTAGCCAGCCAGCTATGTTTGACTGGCGGACCAATACAAGAGACGAGCTAGCCTGCTAGCATAGCATACTGCAGCTGCAGCTGCTTCACTGACACGCTAGCAAGCGGGTTAATTTCTCCATAAACATACTGGTTACTCCTCTGTACTTCTACAGCAGTGTTTAATACGACAATACTTCAAGTCATACAATACGAACATGGATTTTCAGCCGAAATTAACCTGTTTGCAGCATTACGGTTACTCCAACCTCTATTCATTCGAGTCAAGGCTTGCGGGAAACTCATCCCAATCAGCGCGAAAAATACTCACTCCCGATTGGTCGGCGGCAGCGGCAGAATTCACCCGGCCTTTTCAAACACTGTAGCACTGCAGTCTCTCCAGCGGCCGCAGAGCATCTTCAAAAACGCGCAAATAGTGGCGCAAAACTATCCGCTCTGTTACCCGCGCTACACAAATACGATTCTTAGGTCGCTTGTTTTTGTTATTTTGAAAAAGTACGTCGCTTACTGAAACAGGGCGGCCTGCAGGAATGAGCGAAGGAGGGCATCCTCACCACGTGACGTCGTACGCAAGAAGGCGGGATTCACTTGTAAGGTTGCCAGTTCCTCCAAGAGGAGAGGGTGGATGATACGTGCAGGAGCGTAAATGACAACGCGGTCTTGCCTAATTTACGTATAATATGTATTGGTTAATTTAGTCTTATAAAGCAGACGTAGTGATGTTACTCAGTTAAGCCGGCTCTTAAATACAATGCCATATACATGTTGCTGTCTATTACTAAGGTGGAGTGCGAACGCGGAGCACCATCTGGCAACCCAAAAAATAAGCGCGCCAGAGAATCAGTCGAAAGGCATTCCTGCCGAGAGGAGGTTTGGGCCGTATCATAGCCCTGGTCCATAGTATTTTAGGTGCAATATTTTTTAATTATTTTGTATAGTCATTGAAATGACTCTACGCTTCCTCTAAGGTGTTGCAATTGGGTGACCTCCCACATATTCGGCCTGCAAGACACAATACTATTGAATGTGATTGTTAGGATTTATGCATGTTTTTTGAGCTATTATCTTTATTAAAGCTAATATGACAGATTTATTATGGATTTCTTTTGGGGGCTTATTTAACAAACGCTGCTCTTTGACTTTCATCAGTGGATGAAGTATAACAGAAGTATAACCAGTGTAACAGAAATAACTTTGTTTGTGTGAGTGATCAAAATATAAAATTCAGCTTTGCACAATTTAAACCAAAATTTGCTTCTTGTCATTTTGGAACAACCAGGGTGTCTAGTCTACAGTGTGTAAACATCTGATACTGATATTGAAACTTTAAGTAACAGCTGTTTACGATACCCGGTAGACCCAGGTATTATTTCTTCTGTAAAACTACTAAGCTTAAAAAGCCAAACAGCTGTTTTTAGCTAAAGCACTCAATTTAAAGACATATATTCCACCAAATTTCTCACCAACGTTTTAGTGGTAGTGATGGGAAACGTGCATCACAATGTGTACATTGCAAATATAGCCATTTTATTCACTTTCCATAATGGCCATTGATCTGGCATGTGTCTTCTGAGTTTTTTATATATAATATTGATAATAGTAAAAAGATTATTGGTAAAATCATTACAATTGCATGTACCTCTCCATCATGAATGTATTGAAATATGTTTTAGCACATAATATTTTCTCAGAGCTAATGTAAAACAATGTCTTGGGTATCAGGCAGTGTATTTGTAACTATTTCATGCAATATATTAAATAGATCAAATAGATAAATAGATTTTAGAGGCATTAAACTCCCCAGATGTCTAGTTACTATCACCACGGTGAGGTATTCTAACTCGTTATGCTTCTCTGGAACTACTGGTTCCACATCAGACCACTTTGACTGACTAGTTTACAGTTAAATGTGCAGACATTTAGAAACATCTGAATCCCCCTTTAGGATGAGCATGTAGGCCATTGTACTCAAACTACCCAAACTATCTACTACCTCACAGTTCAGAAATCAGAAATCCTCCGATTATAACACAAGTGCTCGCAGTGGGTTTCTCCTGTGTGGATCGCCCCCTATAGGTTTCACAACTGGACTATTGGCAGTGTTGAATAGGGTGAACTGAGCGTCCACTTGCCTTGGCCTCCATTTTCTTCACAGGCTTTTTTAAGGCTTTCAGTGGAGATGGGAGCTGCAGGCGGAGCAGCCACAAACCGTTCACAGATAAAGCTAGAGAGTTGTCTGTATCAGTCTTCAGTGATATTGACACTAAAACTAGAAGCTGACAGACGCAGCGAATTGAACAAAAGCGTTGAAGTTTCAGCTAAATTAGTTTCCGTTCCACCTTAAATGGTGCAGCAGTTGCGTTGGCGCCGGACCCTAACCGCTGCAGGACTTAAGGTGGAACGGAACATTCGAACAAGAAGTGATGTAGTTCGGGGGCTTGGCTGGTTAGACAGGGTGATGTTTGAAATCACTTGAAAATTGCCCTGTGAGTAACACCATCCTGAAATGGCTTCAGGCAGTGTCCCACAGCAGGGCAGACACTGAGCTCAACACTCCCTCTGCTGGCCGAGCTGCACTCACAGGAAGGCGGAAGCGACCGAAGGCCTCCCCAGTTCCCACAGCGCTGCCTGCCTGCGCGTCTGACTGAGAGCTCATAGGTCTGACCACCCGAGAGGGAGCAAGGACATGGCAGCAGGGATTTGGCACTATGACTTTTGTAGCTAGATAGATTGTAAACCGTCCATAAACTATTGACAGCACTCTAACCTGATCGTGGTTCTTGTTTGATTAACGCGGGACAGATTTTCTTCCTCCACACGGGATCACAATGGCTTTAATTTTGTTTTCGAGATCTCGGACTCCGCTGATGAAATCGTCCAACGTTAGATCGTTAAAGAACGAGCTCAGAAAAGGTAACGATTTCACGTGTTGTTTTGTGTGATTGTACCGGCTGTGCGTTTATGTGACTGTAGTATATCGCTGTTCTACCCAATCTCTCCTCATGTTGCCGGATCGGCCTTGTCATTCTCAAACTACCAGCAAAGCGTTGCCCGTCTGTCAATGTGTCAGATGCGGCGACGCTAAAGCCAATAATCAGTAGCTAGGATACAGTTAGTTAGTTAGCTAGCTAGCTAGTAAATATTGCGGGACGTTTAATAGAAACAAACTGAACTGAATATCCAAAAATACTAATGCTAGGATACTCCACTGGATGTCTGTCACCTAAAGTATGTTTTCCTTCCAAACGTTTGTATAATTTATTGTCTTTAAGATGTAATTAAGACGTTTTCTGGCAAATTAGCTGCACATATACAAAGTTAACAACATAAACAATTAGCGTTAGCTAGCTAGCTAATGTTGGGACTCATTACTAGCCTACACGGTTAGCTCACAAGCTAATTACGTATTTTTACCTGTTATGAAATGTAAATGTTTCATTTGTCAGGTCCATATAAACAATAACGTTATGTTGTTGGTTATCTTTCATTATTGATGGACTGTGGAACTTGTATTTGGACAGTGGGTTAACGTTACTGGCAGTGGGTGACACTAACACATGTGGTCGTGTTGCTGGGGCTCTGGCTTTTGTGTGGTGGGGGTCTGTGATAAATGTAGATAGGTGGGTGATTTCCAGAAAGGATGACAGTCCCAGAGCTGATGGATTGTCTCTCGTGTCTACATTGTTCACACACGTGTTTGAAGAAAAATCCATGGCTCAGAATTTCTGTCACACGTACGTTCTCTGTCACATGTATTTTCATCTTTCGTTTTGAACCTTTCGGGGCAGAAACATTGATGTTTAGTTTTGGAGAACAGTGCCCTTTACTTTAAACTTGTTTCCAGAGAAGGTATAGCCTGCGTGCATGAGCTAACAGTTTGTGATTTTACCCTGAGTCATGCTAGCTCCACTGTAAATCAGTGAGGTGCTGTGTTGTTTTAGCCACCCTGCTTGAAGACAAGCCTGCTCACTGCTGCCCCATGGACGTGCGGGGTTATTCGAGGGCAAGCCCTTCTGCTGGCTCTTGCTACATACATATACAGTAACGTTTTCCTCATGTTGGAGATTATCCACCCAGAAGGGCGATAACGGTCAGCCCAGTGGGCCTACTTCATTCACCAGTGTACCAGCTACTTAGACTGAGGAAAGATAGTTTGGGGCCCCTGGGCAGTACAGCTTCAGTGCCCCTTCCCCACAAGCCTAATGATAATATGTGTCTAGTAATAACTGATCATTCAGAATTTTGCTAAAAAAGATCTTAGGCTGGATTTGCTGAAATTAAGCTGGTTTCAAATTGAACGAGAGTTAATTCTTTAGCTGAGGCTTTGGGTACACCAAAGAGAGGGGCAGCTTGCTCTCGAAGGTCATTAATGTCACACAATGTAATATAAGATGGCAAAAAACACAATACCACACAGACGTCACCATCCGTCAAATTTGTGCAGTGATGAAGCTTTTTGGATAATTATGGCTGGCTTATTAGACTAACTATTGTGGTGTGTGAATAGATTTTTGGGGCAACCTATGGATGTCCCTGGGGAGTCACCAAGGTCATCCATATAGTAGATCAGGCCATGCCTAAATGCGGAACTACACGTGGGAGTTTCGCCATTACATACAGAACGTTATCAAGGAATAAGCACTGTCATTGTAGCTAATGTGTAACTTATTCATGGACTAACATGTCATGCTCACTATGGGAGTACAGTAGTAGCTCTTGTTGTGTTAGTAATTGCTGCTGTATGTTCAAAAGTTTATTTGGATATTATCAAAGTTATGAAATGTTAGCTTTGTAGCTATTTCCTGATTATCTGCCTTTAAAAACAGGTGGTGAATTCAACTATGAATATTTTTGAAATGCAAAGCATTCTGGATGATTTTATAGGGTCTTTTTTACTATGTTATATAGTTTTCTATATGGGCCATTAATAACAGGTTCCCACAAAAAGGATAAAGCCTAAAAATTATTAGTAGAAGTAGTAGCGAAATATGATTAGACGACCATCTGCACGATTGCCCGGGTTATGTCGTGCAGGTGTCAATTCAGCTCTACTCATAGGTAGGACATGTAGAAGTGTTATGATGGCTGTAAAGTCCTCGAAATTGAATAGCTTGAGTAGACTAAGGCAGTGAATGTGTCTGTGTGCAGCTTGCCGGTACAGGCTTTCAAAGAAGTAGGAGACCAACATCAGTCTAGATTTATTCTAGAATAATTAAGTGAAGCACCTTGTGATGCTTCCTGCTTATTGGATACTGGCACAAATACTAAATGGGTGTAGCTAATAGGGAATGTCCTCATACTACGTGTTTGGTTCAATATGAATGTGAAGTGAATACTGTTTTTAATGTAGTTCACTTTTTTATGGGCTCTAATAAAACACTTCACTTTGAGTGAAAGTGTAGGGTTGGTTATACTGGAAAGATTTCTACATCATGTTTCCCCCATCTTTGCCCGTAGGTTGCCTTCAGGTTGTAGAATTGCAGCATAGCTCTTTCGTGCAGCAGTGATCATCATTTAGAATTTTGTTCAGTGCTTAGAATGAGCAGTGGTCCTGCAGAAAGGAAATGATCATGCTTCAGTCTTGTTATTTGAGAGCAGTTGGTAAGAGAACAAACTGAAATATGATAAATGCAACATTAACTTGATGTACTGTATGCAAGGTATGTTCTTTTTCACTACTGGCCAGTTATCAGTGTCTGAATATTACTGAGGAAGGCAGCGTGATTTTCTCTGACCTGTTTTAATGTTTCTTGTTTGGAGATGCTTTTAACATGAGCACAGTGGATCGGTCAGTGGAAGTTCAACTCTGTCTAAGCAGTATCTGCCTGGTCAGGATTAGAATGAAGGAATTCTGAGCATTGCTCAGAGAATCCTTTTGCTGAGACTCAGAGATGAGGAGATCCCTCTCTGGAGCTAGTGTTTTTCTCTTTTCAGCTATCTGTTAAACATGTTGCAGACAGTTAGTATGCTCCATTCCTTGCTTGTCCTCTAGCACCACCTGTGATGTGCCTCCATCAGTCAGCTGTATTGCTCCGCAGTTGGGTCAGTGTGAGATCATAAGTTGTACTTGAGAACAATTTGGAAGGATTTGTAAGTAAATCTAGCTAGTTCCTGCCAGTCTATGGCAGCCACATATACATCCCAAGAATTACAGAAGAAGTTTCTAGGTTGGTCATTAATATTCGGAGCTGCAAATTGGCCTAGTTAAAGGCCTGTTGTTCTGTCTGAACACACAAACAGTAAGAGAATCGTAGGAAATGGGCTTTCACTGCAGGGTGTTTGGAAAACCACTTTAAATGTCCCAGCTTGGACCTTGATATTCAATCTGCGCCGGGCAGCATGGGAAGCTGATACTTAGAGAATCCAAATGAAACATGACCCCAATTCAAGCATCGACTCAGCAGCTTCACTTCAAGGGAGACTAAAAGGAAAAAATGGGAACATTGCAAGGCTTGAATACTGTCTGTTTTATATCTGTTGTTGTTTATAGGCTATAAGCAGTTTGTGTTTGTGGATGAATACTATTGTGCTTTCCTTTAGATTTATGTTCACTCATATTGATATGAGTGATATTGCATTTCTGCTCGTTGATGGTACCGACTAAATTACTTCAATACCTGTGAGTGTTGAAAAAACTTTATTTTAAACTCAAGTAGCCAGTCTTGTCAGCTTCAGTGAGCCAGTAAGCAGTGTGTTCTTGTATCTCAATGGGAGATTAGCTGTCTACATTAAATTCTACGTGCATGTAATAAGCGGCCAGCAGAACCTCTTTGATTAGTCATGGTCAGAATATCTTTGGTCTTTCTGTAACTCTTAATAATTGCTTGCTTCAAGCCACACCCACTTTCTGTTCATGATTTAAAAAAAAATTAGAAATCAGTATTGGTGGCATGGTAATATTCTTGATAGTGGTAATGAAAATGTTGAATGCCCTCACGTTGTCAGATCCCAGGCATTATGCTTTACAACTCCCGTTTCAAGCATGGTTGTGGTCGGTGATCATGTTGATACATCGTAACGCTTGTTGTGAATATTGGTTTAATAAACCACTACTGAGGTTGTTTTCTTGCAAGCGCTGACCAATACTACTGTTAGGTATTGGTACCAGTATTTGTCTGAAGCTGACTTTAGTTATGAAGCAGAATAACCAAGCAGAGTCATGGCTGGTCAGGTTCTGGAATGTTCCCTGTATTAATTTGTCTCTATGGTAGTTATCTTTGTTCTTTGCTCCAATGCTGAGTTTCACTGCATCGATTGCAAGAAAGGCCTGCTGTATCAGTTTGCTTGGGTCTGTTTGCAACCTGTAGCTGATTTTTTCCAAACCAGGCTTGGAGGGTGTAAATGAAATGTTAGGAATGTTAGAGATTTCACCCTGCTTCACACCTCTGCTTATTTATTGTCCTCTAAGCAGGTTGCGTGCTCTGATAATGGCCAACATGCAGCAAAGTAGGCTTCGGTTGTGTGGTCTCTTTTTCAAACATGAGATTTCATATGAAATCACAGCTTCACTCAGGAGCTCGTACAGATCTGGGACTCCCAGTGGTCTCCGTACCTGAACCCCAGTGCTCATGTGTTTTTCCAGCAGGGTTCCTCTGGGGCCTTATTCAAGCTGCTGTTCAGTAAGTGTATGGTATTAAGGCTGGTCTGTCATGATTCAGCTGGAATAGGTAGAACATTCCACAATTTTCCTTTTCAGTTTTATTGATGTTGTGAAGTCCTTAATTCCAAGCATTGTTAAGCTACCACGTATGCTTAAACTGGAGAAACACTACTATTGTCCATTTGTAGCATTCTTTATTTCTTTTCATATCCTGAAATACGCCAGCACATGCTGAAACATTTTTGGTTAATTGTGTTTGTAAATGTCTTGTCCTATGTAAACACAACATTCAAGTGTTTCCCACAGGTCTGAAACAAACCTGGGGGAACACTGAGAGGGAAGTAGGGGAAGGCGAATTGAATATATTAATGTGCCAATCTAGCATTAGCGTAATGATAAAATCGGATAAACAAAGACTTCTTTGAAGTGAAAAATTTCATTGGGTTTATGCCATTGAAATGACCCCAGGCAAAAAGAGTCATGCTTTGCTTCAGTGGCATTGTGGGACTGTTAACTATTTTCTTATTGAAATTTGTTCAAATGAGGCAAAATGGGACTTAATGTACTAGGGGCACCATCGGATGTATATATGTATATAATACATTAACTATTCCCTTGCTAAGAATGTTATGATAATTCTTAAATTTGTAGTTATAGAGTACCATTCGAAAGTGTAGACACGCCCAACAAATGGAGTTTTTCGTTATCCTTAACAGTTCCGACTGCTGAGACGCTATCATAAATATCCTGATATACCACATATACTCTTGATGTTTTCACAGTATTATATTTTTGCCATATTGTCACCTCTAATATATATTTTGTTGTGCAAAAAAATGTTTTTTTTTTGTTTGTTTTTTTTTGCCCAATTTAAAAAGCTCTAGCTTTCAGTTTGGTGAATATACATGATGGACAGACCAATAGAATTCATCCAAAATTGCTTAGAAAAAATTCTTGTAATATCAGCCTCCATTACAGGTTCAGAAAGCTGTTTTATCCACCATTCCATTTTGGAGGTTTTTAAGGTGGACTGTGTAATTCCACGAGTGCCATTTTATAGTTTAATGTCTTCACTTTTATTCTACAGTAAAGCGTTAAGATAACAATAAGGAAACCTTTTATGAGTAGACACGTGTAAACTTTTCACTGGTATGTAAACAAATGTGTTGGAAGACACCAGGCTTTGTAGTCTAGGAGTGTTCAGGATTGTGTGTGAAACCCGCTGTCTTGATGAAATTTGCCATCACTGGAAAACTAAAGACTTGGTTTCCATAGCAACAGGGCGTGCCGGTGGGAACAGTGCTCCATCACAGAGCCGAGGCAGGAAGAGTGCATGTCTCTGCACTGATATTTTGGGCTGTTTTGTAGTCTTCATTTACCAGTATTAGTATCTTGAGGGCTACGTTATTAATCACTATTTCAGCTGGAATGCTTTTTTTCTCTTTGGGAGCTTCTGTAATGTAATCAGTGACTAGATGATTTGTTCAGGATGAAGTATCTGTGTAATTTCCCCCAAATTACCACAGATAGCCCAGATTGATATTTATTAACCTGGATATACACGTAAGTGTTATGTGTGATCACAGATTATAACAGTAATACAACAGAGCACACTGAGCCTGGCACCAGCAAACCACACAGATGTTGTAGTTTACAGTAGGCCTGAACTTAGCTCTGTTTGCCTGTTTATTTCAGATTTCATTGTATATAAGGCTTTATGGAGTTGTAACAATTACGGACTCTGTAGATGTGTACTGGATTAAAATCACACATATCAAGGTAATACTGGTCCTGGTCAAATAGGATTTGGGGATCTGTCCAGACCTTTATTTAGGGAGGTGAGCCCAAACGCAATGTAACCAGGTAGACTTAACCTTAGCCACAGGTGCCCTACAGGACTACATTCCGAAAGAGAGGGAAAGGAGGTAAAGAAGGAAACGGGTACTGCAGGACCTGATGACTTCCTGGCAAGTGCAGGATTAGGCTGCATGTCCTGGCAGAAGGCCTAGGGTCTCACATACAGCAGAGCACAGTACAAGGAGAACAAGAATGTCCTAAGAGACTAATTGAGACTTTAGGTCATCCTAGGATTAAGCTGCTTCAGGAGAACTAGAACAAAGGTCTTGCAGATAGCAGACCTTGCAGGGGGAGAGGACGGAGGGTTGAGGACAGATTACAGCGTGTCCTCTAGTGGTCTGTAATCTGAAGGTGGATAAACTGTGGGGAATCGAGTGAACGCCTTGTGCACAGCATATAATAGGTTCAGGCTCTTTCCGGAAGCCTTGGAGACTATTTAAAGCATGTTCGCACAGAGGGACTGGCCATGACTCTAAATTCAGTGTTTTGAAACCCTTTAAATCAAACATATTATATAACTTGCTACTTTGTCGAGTTAGGGATAAAGTGCGTAATGTGCATGTGCAGCAGATGATGAGAGTGAGTGTTGGTAAATAACAGAAATAGGGTGTAGTTTCCTCGATAAACACCTACATTGCTGATTTTGAGGAAACAGGAAGAGGAGACTGTACGGGTGGGGTTAGACAGGACAAGAAGACAGTGCTATGAGTTTACATTTGAGCAGACGTAGTGAGGAAGTCAACAACTATTGTGGCCCAGTTGTCCTTTTCTCACTTTTCCCTATGTCCAAAAACTACACCACCTCTAGGAAATCCGTCACCTTTGACCCCTGAACACACTCATTAAGCCCGTGACTATATATTTGGGATGCACAAATAAATGTGCCAACAGTGTAAGGGGCAGCAATGCCATAGAAAAAACACTTTTGGTTCCACAAAGAATGTTTCAGTGGACGGTTCTTTACAGGAGCTTTAAAGCAGTCCTCAAGGAACCCCATACAGTCAGCATTCATGCCGTATCCCTGCTTACACATACACATACACATACACATAGGGACGAACCAACGAACCACTACTTTGAGACGTGTGTGGAAAGAGTGTGAAGAACCTATTTTTAAAGAACCTTTTTAAAGTAGCTGTATGTACTGTGAATGTTGTAGACCAGTTGAGGGTTTTTTTTAGGAGCTGTAGGTCTAGAACCATTTAGGAACCTAAGGAGTGTTTTTAAGGCCATTGTTTAATTGATTATTCCCCTGTGGGGGATTCTCAGTGTAGCAATGGGTGGAAAAAAAGATTGAATAGCCTTCCTTGGATCATCCATTCTTTGTAAAACAAGAGGTGTAGATTAGTTTTACAGCAAAGGTCGTTTGGCTGGGTGGATTTTGAAGCGGAGCTTCTTACTATACAGGTGTAAGCAAAAGTTTTAACTCTTCTGGACAAAATACACGCACACTTTGAGGCAAAATTTCAATTTAATTTTCCTCTCTAAATGTTAAATTCTGTAAATAAACATTATTTGTGCATTAACTTGTGTGCTAGTGTGTTCTCTGTAGAGCAGGAATTCTCAACCTTTTCAACCTCAGGGCCCACCTGTTTATAACAAGAAGCATAATGGCCCACAAGAAAACAAAACTCAGCTTTTATATAAAAATAGTTTTTGTCTTTGGTTGGCTTTTGTCTGAATCAGGCGTCTGTGGCTGCGTTGTCCCAAACTGATGACATTTAAGTTTCCTCTGCGATTATGTTTGTATTTACGTGCTTCTTTTAACATTTATTTAATGTTTGCTGTTTGAATATGATTGATCTCTTGATTTTTACTTTATTATTTTTTTCCCCAGTTATACTTTTATGACCTAAAGTGCCGTTACCAACCCACTAGGTACTATTGGCACTCCACGGACCAGAGGTTGAAAACCCTGCTGCAGAGGACGTGTCATTATTTTCACTTAGAAACCTAACAGAACGTATAATTTGACCAGGGGTGCCCATACGTGTGTGTGTGTGTGTGTGTGACTTTAGTAGTGCTTAGGTTGTGTGGCAGGGTAGTGAAGAATTTAAGCTAGACTAAAAACTAAATTATGGAGCAATAATTGTGTTCATTGAACAGTTTTGGTCATGGGAACAGACATTCTGGAGTCTCTGGTCATTTTGTTACACATCTGGGATGCAAATGTGCTGACATGCTCCAGTATGTATTTCCTCTCTGTACACTATGTGTATCTGTTGATAAGAAGACCACTGTTAAGCCGCTGTTTGAACTCTGTATTGCTGATGGAATATTTGAAGCTAAGAAAGATTAAGAACTCTTAGTCTGAAGTCTGTGACAGATCCTTTGGTTACAGTCTTATTAATTACCAGGGCATCTGTCAGTGAGTCCAAACCCCCAAATGATCTGCGTGTACATTGTGTACACGCACACAGCTCACCTCACACTCCGTCTCCTGGCATTTAGTGAATGATGAATCGTTGAAAAGTTTACAGCTGACAGGGAGAGACAAGTTGGCGGTTCTGTAATGAATCCACCGAAAGTGACTTATGACCTACATTCACTACAGAACCTGCCAGTCAGTACTTTTTGCCCATGCCACCCAGTGTTTCACTTGTGCAGTAAATAAATGTACTTAAGTATTGACTGTACTCAGACATTGTGCAGTGCCTGTTACACTGCAGTCACCCCTTTAAATCTTACTGACGTAATGTAACTTAACATAAGAATGACCTTTTCCTCAGCTTTGCCCACACCCTCAGCCAAACTCAAGAACTAAAGTCATAGTTCAGGATGAGCTGTGGTTAATGCAGGAAGGACCGTGTTTCATAGTGGCATTGCTGTTGTGTTTCATCACTACCAGAGTAGTGGGGGCCTGGCAGGCGTCTGAATCACAAATGCCAGTCCAGCACATCCCAAAGATATTTAGTGGTGCTCCGTTAATCCACTGCTCCACACACCAAGACCCAATGGCATTTGACATTGAGCTGCTTAGCAGCGGGAGCTAAGTTCACTTAGTAAAGGATACGTCTGGATACTTTTAGACATTTAGTGTAGGTACCACAAGTCTGTGGAACACTGTTTGTGTTGGTATAAAGTGAGACATGGAATTACCATTGAACTATATTTGTGATATGCACAAATACTGTATGCAATAATAATAACAACATGTGTCCAGTTATCCACATTGGAATTGATGATCCACTGAATGGGCTATCAACAAATGTAATGACTATTATTGACTGTTTGTCTTCAGAAAGCTACATCAGAAGCATCTGATTAGAGTTTTAGGCTACAAATGCATGTGGACCACAAAAGCATGATTTGTGTGCTTGAAACTAGCATATTGTGGCAGCTCAACACGGTTCAGTGTACTGGAGTGAAAGCCCACCTTGGGTGCCCTCTCTCTTGCTGTTGTTTCATGGCACCGGGTGCTTCATAGATGCTGCTGACCCATGTGGCTTATCGTTCTTACCATGACATCCTGTGGTTTGTGGTCGCACTCAATACAGAAAAATGGAAATTGATAAAATACTTCACTGAGATCACAGAAAGGTGCAACACAGCTAACCCTTGTGGACAGTCTTGTAGACAGTCAGTCAGCCAGTCAGTCAGAAAGCCTATGAGGTGCTCTGCATCTAAAGACACCAATAAATGCAATTATAGTTTTCTTGCCCGCTGGTCAAAGCTGCATCATGTAAGATTTGGGGATTAGGACATCTCTTGTGGAAATGTGTAACTGCATCCAGTGTGCAGAAAAATGTTTTGTTTTCTGTCAGATATGCTTCAGACCTCTGTATTCTTAGCTGCTTTTCAGACCTCTAGATTTTTTTTAGCTGCATGTAAATGGTGCAAACTTACATGTTCTTTTTGAAAGGTCGAAATCCCTGCCGGTGGGTCGGTGTTGTTAAAAAACATGGATATGCACAACTAAAACATACAGATGGTCTTGCATAGCATCAGTACTAGGAATGCGTAATACATGAATGTCCCTGGATTAGACCTACTGTTGTATTCTTAAGTAACATTTATGTGAATATTTGTTCATGTTTCTCTTTTATCTGTTTCAGGAAACCTGACAGAAGGGGCCTGCTTCAGTTGTACTGCACTAAGGCTAGCTGCAAACAGGTAACCTATAAAGAAAGATGGTAGGGCTAATAACAGAATCATAGCCCTGTCATAGTGGTAAATGTTGACATCAGATAGATGTTTGGATTTGACCCATATTTCAAACTCAAGGCCTTTGCTATGCTGGGCTGTTGTGCTTTAAATTACAGTATTTTATTAATGTTCTGTGAAGTGTCACCATGGTGTGTTTGGTTAATACTTGAATCTATTCCTTCTTTGCTGAACAATCTGGTTTGACATTGTAGATAGTTCACAATCCTGGTAAGATATACACAGTCTGGATGGTTTAATTTAAGTCTGTGTGTAAGGACAAAAACACATGGTTGCGTCTCAAATCTCATACTAGAATACAAAAATAGTATGTCAAAACCAGAATGCTAGTCCATTCATTAGATTCTTTACTGTAGTATGCAGTTTTAGATGTAGCTACTGTCTGCCCATGCTGCCAGTTGGTGGAAAACAGGGTTTTACAGTGAGGTAAGAGGAAAGAACAGTTTGTTAAATGAATGGGAGGAGCGTAGTGAGAAGTTTTGTACAATTAATTAGTCTTCTACAAATAAGCTTTATGTTTCTCTTGTGATGCTGGTCCAGGTGGATCTAATCCCACTTTCTACTTCTTGTCCTCAACCCTCCGTCCTCTCCCCCTGCAAGGTCTGCTATCTGCAAAAGATTGTTTCAGCAGATATGCACATGGAATATTGGACATCGACATGGGTCCCCCGATTCCCATTTTGGTGCCTTATAAACCAGAACCGTTGAGGCTAAATTGGGAAACATCTCATTTAAATAAATTTCCCCTTAACCCAAATGTGGATGATCAGCCATGACATCAGATTTGCTTCAGTTGCTTTAGTTCTGTATTGGGGCTACTAACTTGGCTAACATGTAATGCAAACTACATGTCTAAAGCATCCCCCATTAGTCTCACAATTGTCTCACAAATATTTAGCTCACTGTATTACATTCTGTTTTCTAGAATAACTGTCAAAAGAGCAGACAAAATGCTATTGACTACTGTTATAGACTATTACTACTAGTTTTAGGTATGTGACCCACTTTTACTTATTTTTTTATCATTAACGTGACCATATATCAGAGTTGAGATGTGATTCAAGGTGCCATATAATGCATTTATTTAGCATTTTTAGCAAATTGTTCTCCGAGGTCTACATAGGTGCGTGTGCCCAGATGCGGTTTTACATGCCCCCTTACAGCCTATGATTTGGCTGTAAAATGAAACCAGCTGTCTTCCCTTTTTTAGTGATCTAATGAACAATTTGATGAGCTCTGATTTGCTGGTTCACAGTGAGACACTGTAATGATCACGTAGAAGCTACACATCAAAATAGACACAGGCAGGAAAATAAAATAAACCTCTGTGTAAATAAGCTAGGTGATGTTCATCATGCTATTCAGTTAGCTGTGCTAATGTTAGTTGTTTGAGGTTTGCTAGTAGCACTGATACAGTCACACAGCATGGCTACTACTTACAGGCTGCTGTTGGGGTTGTGATGCTAATAAAAGTGGAACTGCTCCTCTCTTCAGTCTCTTCAGTGTTAAACGCTGAGCAAAGCTTAGCAAAGCTTAAAGTTGTCGAGGATCTCGTTAAACACGTGGGGCTTCCTGTTTGCCAGACGTGGGGCTTCCTGTTTGCCAGCTTGTTTTGCAATTTTTCCATTCAACCTTAAATAGTGCTCCAGTTACATTCGGGCATGTGTACAAGCTCTGCCAATTAAGGTGGAGTGAAACACTGGATTAAGAAACTGGTGAATAGGTGGTGATAGCAACTTTAGCCCTGTTCAAAGATGAACATCAGCCACGGCTGCTGACAGTTTGGTCCCTTGGAAAGGGTATGAAACGTTCTGACATTGCCTTCACAAACTGGAAAGGAAGATTTGTCCACAGTCTGCCATATTAATTGCTGTTGCTTTGTTGTTGTGTGTACAATTTACGGTCTAATCCATAACAGTTTATGGAATCAACCTGTCCTCTTTTGCGAATGCGTGATTTGTATTGGAAGGTGGAGACAACAGTGTTTGAGGTTCACGCTATGACAGTTCTATGCACTGAACTCTCCTTATTCTACTATGCCAATGTAGATACAGTTTTCCAATCTGTGGTGCATTTAAGATAGGCTGTTAGAAAAACAGGTTTGCGTAAGAAGATGCCACCGTTGTGAGTGTTTGTGCTGATGTGTGTCTGTCTCTTTTCAGTCCCGACGTTCTCAGAGGCAGTGCGGTGACTCAAACATCCCCTCTCAGGCCGCTGCTGTATCCTGACCATGCACCTGTCCGTCACCGCTCCTCAGCTACTTCATCTCGTCTTTACTGTGCCATCCTGATACCTGACTCCACCCTGCCAGGCCACACTCATTCCATCTCTCGCCCTACAATATCCCAGCTTTGCACCACGCCGGTACGATGGGTACACACCACGGGCTGTCTCCATGACGACTCGAAGGTGGAGCGCTCATTGCGATCGCTTAAAGACCGGAATAAGAAGCTGGAGGAGGGGGGACCCATTTACAGCCCAACAGTGGACGCGGAGCCTGTGCGGAGAACACTAGGGCAGCGCGTGATTGATGAGATCAAACACTATTACCATGGCTTCCGGTTGCTGTGGATGGACACTGCCATCGCAGGACGGATGCTTTGGAGAGTGTTGAACGGAAACACACTGTCGCGACGAGAAAGACGACAGGTATACACTCTCACGCAGAAACCAGCATCGTCTGCATTCTTGGATAACAGATGAGTCTATAAGCGCAAAGTGTAGTATTTTCTAGCTAAAACTTGGCATCATCTTTCTGCCATGTCACAGTCACGTGTATTTAACTCCTTGTAATGTAATTAAGTCCAGTGGAGCAGATGGAAGCCAAAGAGTATTTGGGGTAACCAGGATAGGCCTGGTGTAATGGTTTAATCCAAACCCTGTAAATCCTGACTGGATCGCTTCTCCCGATTAATGACTTAAATTGGCGTCACGCAGAGTCTCTATATAATGGTCATTTAGATGGTACTTGCAGCATGCTCTCCTGGAGAGCGGTGATGTGATAGAGTCACAGTGGGCCTAAGCTCAGGAGACTGACAGAGCCATCAGGCACGTCTAACAGGGAGGAATGGCCTTTGACTTCTTTGAGATAAAGTCAGCATGAAGGGTTTTATGCAGGTCAAAGCTGGGTTTAAATACATAGAGCTCCATGCGTGACTCAGTACAGGATCCTCCTCTTCTTCTCTTCTCTTCTCATGCACTCTTTTTTTTTTCCTTACCATACCTCCAGAGCACTTCTAAATGTGTTATCTCCCAGTCTTTCTTAGTCTCTTTCTTTTCCTGGTTAATGATTGATTGGTCCACAGAGCAGCTCTATGCTGACAGACTGTACTGAGCTGAAGCATATGTGTCTGCTGGCCAGTAGCCTGGTGTCTGTTGTGGTAATGTGATATCCCTCTGAGAGCTGCAGGGCTTCTGACAGAGGTAAAACAGAGGTTAAGGCCAGACTTAAACAGAAACTAGCATGCAGCATATTAGAGCGAACTAAATTTTCCCCATCTTTCCTTTTTCTTATAGAGTTAGCATGGAGTCTAAAAGCGTAGAGACCTAACAGATGTTCTGTCACCACTTCCCTGGCATATATTTTGGTTGTACTTAATATGGAATCATCTGGACTTCTGCAAGAACGCTTCCTAAAATGTGACCTGAGTCTTACTTAGCCAGCAACACACACAGGATTATTCAGTGAAGCAGTAGTTTAAACAGTCTGGGTTTACAGGGTTTCTTTCTCAGTGTAATGCTAGCTTGTTCGTATAGCACTAGTGTCTGGCTATCTCAGTCTCTCCGACAGACACATGACTCACTGCGTGTGGTGTTACATTCCAGTAAGATCTCCCCTCGGTTCGTATTTAAATGTGCATGCAGCCACCGCTCTTTTTACTGATCACTGGTCACTGGAAAAGTGAAGCATCGCCAGATTTGGAGGCATGCCAGTGATTAGTTACTGAACAATTTGTGTCTGTCGTTGCTCCAGAGTCGTTCATGGTGTCCTTCCAGCAATGTGACCCTGTTGATAAAAGTCTCACCATTGGAAGCCTGATAAGTTTCCCAGACTCAGCATTACTTTATGGCATTATCAGTGCAAAAATGAGCATGTAAAAGCAAGCGCAACACAATCTAACACGCCATCACCAGATCAGTGTCTCTGCAGTACTGAGAGTGCTCTGTGGAGGTCCTGACTGTTGAAGAACAGGGTGAAAGGGGCGAATATAGTATGCGGCGAAAACAGATGGACTATAGTCTGTAATTGTACAACTGTAATTGTGTGTTTGTGTACTTTATATACACTGTCCTATCAGAATATTATGACCACCTACCTAATAATGGGTACAGCCAGACGACACAAGCAAGACTTTGTGGCATGGACTGTATTAGGTGACGAAAGGTATCTGGAGGCACTCATGCCCATTCCAACTGTTGCAAGGCACAGGTCCCTCAGATTGTGTGGTTGTGTGCCAGTACACTTACCCTAGTGTTCCAAGTGTTCCCAGATGTCACTGTCGTGCTCCTAAAGCTACTCATGCACTGCCCTTGCGCAGTGATGTGGGGCATTGTCCCGTTGCTGGGTACTACTGCCATCAAGGAAGAATGTCAACATGTACAGTTGCACATGATCTGCTAGGGTTGCCAAGTATTAGTGGTCCAGGATCATGCTAGAAAAACATGTCCCAGACATGTACACTGCCACCACCACTCTGTGTTTGGTCCACAGTTGTCTCTTGGAGGAGATTCTCTCCCTTTTTTTTTTTTTTTTGCTGGGATGGCCCGGCCTTGTCAAGTTGGCAAGGGTTTTAAATCTTAAAAGAGTAATTTATTATATTATTTATAGTATATTAAATATAGTAATTTATTTATTATATCTAAGAGTTAAGATCTGTTCCTTCAAGAATGTTAATATTATATATAATTGTATATAAAAGTGCGTGTGTGTGTGTGCGCGTGTGCATGTGCGTGTGTATATATATTTCTCTCTCTCTCTCTCTCTCTCTCTCTCTCTCTCTATATATATATATATATATATATATATATATATATATATATATATAATGCATTTACATCGCTTTTCATTATTTATGCTGGAATCTATATTTGCTTGAAGTTCCAAAAAATGCTTCATGTCTTCGTTTACACAGGTTAATTCATAGGCGTTGGGTATGAACTGTGCCACCAAAATTTGGACCACAGTGGGAAGGTGGCTGCATAGAGATAGTTAGTTTGTAATGAATTGTATGCCATTTTACATTATATGTTATTGTTGTATGTGAATGGCTGTGGTAGCAGCCTCATACAATCAGACCTTACTCATGTGGACCTGCCTCAGGTTAAAGCAGGTTAAATGTCCTCACGTAAATAGCCTTAGCCTCAGTTAGCATTTACTTCCTACTGCTGTTCCTCCCTCCTGCCTCCTTAGTGCTCATTCACATGCAGGCTTGAGGCTTTTGATGCCACTTCTTATCAATCCCCCTATTTCTTTCTCTTTTTCTCTCCCTGACTCTCTGACTCTCTTTCTCTCTCCAAAGCCATCAGACCCCATGCCTCTTTTTCTCCCTCTTTCCTTTTTTTTCCTTTTCACCCCTCTCTGACAGAGGCAATATACATGTCAATGGGGAAAGCACAAAGCTTCTTTTCAGCCTGACTGGCTTTGTTCCTATAGGACCCCTGACATGCAGGTGGAGAGAGGGGAGAGGAACCGTCTGTTTAGGCCAAACTTCCATTACATATTTGAAGCGCTCAAGTCTGTGCTTGGAGCGCAAACTTTTCATTGAAAAAATGTTGCTTTCCTGAGTTTCCTGTAGGAGGTCAGTGTGGATGTGGTGGTGTTATGATTGTTATTTAGGTCATGCCAGAGATGAGCATAGACAACATCTAAAGAAGACTAGCAACAGGGATTACTGAGAACGAGGGGAAGGGGGGATGGGACCTGTGAAGAGATGTTGAGACACCCTATTGTGAAGCTTTTCCCCCCGTACTGTATACAGTATATGCTGTTATTGCATAGGCAGAGTTTACACAACCCAATGGACTTGAGTCCAAACAGCAGTAACAGTTCCTTCACACTGGGAAGGAAAGTGTTAAAAATGGAAAGTATTAAGTCTGGAAGGTGTTCAATTTGTGGATGTGGAAAATTTGACTTGTTATAGCTGTTTGGATATTTCTGTAAATTATTTTGTGCGGAAGTGATACAAACCTATGGCCAGTTTTACTAGTAAAGTATTTCTTCAACATTATGCTGATCGTTGTATTAAATAATTTCATTTCATATAGTTAGCCGCTTGTAAATGCAGTTTGTTATAAATTGAATAATGGAAAAATTATTATTATTAGAGTGATTATTAACAGTTAATTGAGTAACTGGTTGAAACCGTTAAAATGAACTTGGTTATATGCAAATGTTTCGGCATCCCAGACAAACTACTGCACATGTAAGGTTTTATGTTTTTCACATGTGTGCATTAAATTGTTACACACACACACACACACACAAGAACACTACTAAATATAAAAGCACAACGTGTCATATATATAAGTCTGATCATACTCTGTTTCCTATTGTAAGAGAATGTAAAATAGGCTTCATCATCTTGCAAATGGCCAATTGCAGATTAAGCAAGAAGGTACATTTTAATCAACGTATTTTAACTATCTATTGAACATGGCAGATGTAATTTAGACTTAGTTGTAGGAAGAGAATATTGAAATCTCTGATTAATACAGGCATTAGATTCAACAAGTACTCAGTGAAAGTACTCACAGATTTCTTTTTGGCCATTTCCAGTTTCTGAGGACGTGTGCGGATGTATTTCGGCTGCTGCCCTTTCTGGTCTTCATTATTGTTCCCTTTATGGAGTTCTTGCTGCCTGTTGCTCTGAAGCTTTTCCCCAACATGCTGCCGTCCACCTTTGAGACTCAGTCCAAAAAGGTACAGTGAACCTCCAGTTTTCTGTGTGACCAGTATAGAGATACTGTATATATGTACATACATGTGTATGCTGTGTTGTTATAGCTGATATAGCTATATAGTAATGCTGTGATGTTGGCAAAACCCTTTTGTGGAATAAACTTCAAAGGCATGTATTTTCACGTTGAACGCTTTGGACGATTATCTGTATAATGTTGTCATTTGTAGGAAGAAAGGTTGAAGAAGGAGCTGAGAGTGAAGCTGGAGATGGCCAAGTTCTTGCAGGACACTGTTGAGGAGATTGCACTGCGGAACAAGGCAGATAAAGGCAACGTCACTGAGGAGTTTTCTACCTTCTTCCAGAAGGTAACATCCCAGCACTTGCACTCAGCAGCACATGAACATCGGTGCGTTTGATCCTAGCTACTGAACAATAAAGGATGCGGCTCAAAGATAATCTGGGACAGAAAAGTTGCCATACAGGTTGATGAACATAAAATGTCTGAGTCATCAAAGCTCTGAAAACCCCACCCATGTTCATCTCAACAAGGTCTACATTGCCCCTGTGTGGTCAGACTAATGAAGTGCATCATGAACCGCCTCCCTAATCATTCTGTCATTCTTCCACTCGTAGCTACCGCTCACACTTTGTTCTTTTCGTCCTTAATTTCCTCAGATCCGCGACTCAGGCGAAAGACCCAGTAATGAGCAGATCATCCGCTTCTCCAAGCTGTTTGAAGATGAGCTGACCCTGGACAACCTAACTCGGCCACAGCTAGTGGCTCTCTGCAGGCTGTTGGAGCTGCAGTCCATCGGCACCAACAACTTCCTGCGCTTTCAGCTCATCATGAAGCTCCGCGCCATCCGTGCAGACGACAAGGTGCCTGGGACAGCGTATAGTTTTCCTTTCACTCGGAATCAAATCGAGGGCAATTGGTAGGATAAATAGGCCTGTGGGCAGAAACATTAAATGAGAGGGCAAGCTATAGCAAGTGAATGGCTGACAATATAATGTCTCTTCATTGAACTTGTGCCTGTGCCTTTTTAAGCATTACCTCAGCAGTTATGGTGTTAAGTAGCATAGGTAATGCCACAACGTACTAAGAAAATCTGTACTTAATCCAAATCATTAACCAAGCGGGGACAACTGCACCTACTAAATGTGGTGACAAGATTGTTGCGTCTCCTGTCAGGAGAAGCAAATAAACAAATAAAACTGAAAGGGGGAGAAACACTTACTCCATATACACAGTATATTCACCAAACTTGCCTAACCACACAAATGTGCTATTAGACAGATAAACTGTCATGAAATAGTCACAGTGACGCATTTGGCAGTGATGGCATGACTCACTGTTGGCTGTTTGGAATGACACATGGAACAAACTGAAAACGGTAGCACTTATCCATTAGGTGTGAATAACAATGTCAAATTATTTAATAGTTTTTTTATTTGTTTAATAAAAACATGAAGTCTCCACCCTGCACTCCACCAGAGGACAGGGAAGAGTCTACATCTTTTTAGAGTTTATCTGTTTACTTGAGCTGGTTTGAAGCCTCTTACGTCGTACAGTGTTGGCGTATCAAATTTGGCTAAAATGTCTCAAGGCTCATATCGTCGCTGTCCAAAGAAAAACAGGTATCTCCAAAATGGCAACTTTACAGGAGAGGCCGAAAACCTTGTTTAATTTGAATGGAAGTCAATGGAACCAGACATCTTTCCAAGCAGTTTTGGGCCATCTCTGTTGGTCCATTCTTCAGAAAATTTCCACACAGTGTAAATAGCAGATCATGTGATCAAATGAGGCATAAAAGTAAAAATCAACAAAAATGGAGATACATGTTTTTCTTTGGACAGCGACGATATGTGGCAAAATCCAATGAAAGGTTGCTTGGTTAGAAAGTCCCTGCAGTGCTGTCTGATGAAATCATGGTCTGAGTTAGACATAACCCTGCATGTTTGTCTGAATTGTGATTTTTGTTTCCACAGCTGATAGCAGAAGAGGGAGTGGACAGCCTGAATGTGAATGAGCTACAGGCTGCATGTAGGGTGCGAGGAATGAGAGCTCTGGGTGTAACAGAGGAGAGACTCAAAGAACAGCTCAAACAGGTAACGTGAGCAACGTGGTTGGAGTATTCCACAAAGCAGAATTTCTCAGTAAGATAAATAACTTAAGACCAAAGTGAGAATTCCCCACTGGAATTGTCTTCCTTACTCTTATTAGGCTGTGAGAATAAGCTGTCTGGCTGACAAATCCTCCAATACTCTCCTCACAGAGGAGATACTCCTGTCCTCATCCCCCAGATTTTTATTAAGATGCACAGTAAAGTTGTTATATTTGTACTGATGGGTTACAGTGTTTGGCCTACATCAGCAGAAAAGTGCTGGATTGGATCTTGGAGAAATAAAGAATGAATCAAATCCAATCCTGTAAATAATCAGTCCTGAAATATCACCCATTTACACTGAGGTCATGTTGTTAACTGGGTATTTATGTATTTGAGGTAGTAGAGCTTTTGAATAGGTTGAGCCTGATGGCTGTCTGTTCACCTTAAATCATGTGCTTCGGTTAAAAACAGATCATTTTAAAGAGTAGTAGTATTTAGAGAAGAAATATTAAATTGGAATCGACTGATAATCTAGCTTTCTGTATTGCTATTGTATTGGAAAAGAGTAAGCTCACCAGGCAAAAAAAATCCATGAGCATGAATAACAGCTGTGATTTGATTTGGCATGAACTGGACAAGCTTCTGGATTTAGGCATTCAGCCACTCTTGCATCAACAAAATTGAGCAGTTGGGCCAGAATCATTAACATCTGCTTTGGACCCATTTTCCACACGTAGAACGAGACATTAACT
This sequence comes from Semaprochilodus insignis, assembly GCA_034552555.1. Taxonomy (NCBI): domain Eukaryota; kingdom Metazoa; phylum Chordata; class Actinopteri; order Characiformes; family Prochilodontidae; genus Semaprochilodus; species Semaprochilodus insignis. Next base: position 8,316,971 of record CM067478.1, read on the forward strand.
TCACTGTACCACCTCTTCTCAGTCTATGAATCCTCTCGTACACCCCGCAGGTATTTATAGCCCCATCATCCTTGTGCAGCGCCATCTGCAGTAGCCTGAAATTACTACCACCTTAAACACGCTTAGTGACTTTTTTTTGTCTGGTGAGCTTAGTATTGTGCCACCTCTAGTCAAAATGTTTAATGTGTTCAGAATTACTGAAGACTGATTTTCATGTGCCAAATAAGTAGAGCTAGGGTTCATAACTGCCTCTACCACCGCTGTCCTCCTTGATTTTGTTTTTATTATCGTTTTCTGAACAAACTGACCACTGCCCCCGTGTTCCCATGTGCTTCAGTGTGATGCTTGTTGATATGGTAGCTGTGTAGTGTGCTTTGTACAGTGTAACCAAGAATGGTAGTAATTATGTATGTGTGTGTATGTTTCACAGTGGTTGGAGCTGCATCTGAACCAGCACATCCCCACCTCTCTGCTGCTGCTGTCCAGGGCGATGTTCCTCCCTGACACTCTGTCTCCTGCAGATCAGCTCAAAACCACACTGCAAACACTTCCTGAGATAGTGGTATGTATGCTCGCCTGGCTGGTGCAGAAACCATTGACCAGAGTTTGTGATGTGATACTTCACTTTAACTTTCAGACAACTTTCTGTGCTCTTCATGAAGTGCAGTTTTCATTGCCAGTGTCGTTACACTAATACATAGATAATTTTATTTTTTTTAACCTTATGTATTTTACGATTAAGTTCATCTCAATAACCCACACTGCATGTTGTTATATTGCCGTCTACAGTACTGAAAAACGTTTGCCAAAGTGTTTCATTAATATTGCGCTGATGTAATCTTAGTATTATAAGGCAAAAGGCTTCATGCTCTTTTTGCTAACAGCCCCTTACAATAAGCAGGTTTTTAATTATTTACAAATTTCTAATTTATTCAGTTTCATTCAGTTGATCAAGCCTTTACTGAGCTTGAGTCAAGCGTTCAGATTAGGGTTGCAGCAAAACAAATTAAGATCCAGTTGTACACAATTACAGCAGACATTTAGACTGTAAATAAACAGATTAATGTCTGTTATCTTTTGAAATGGAAATCATTGTTATTGTCAAAGTGTTTTGTCTGTAATGTATTATTATGAATTACTTATTTTTAGTGTCAGTAATAAAGCAGGAAGTAGGTTTTATCGAGAACTACAACGAGAGGCCCCAAGCTTTGTTATACCTTCCAGTATTTTGGGGGGTTTGCTTTCAGTTTTTCAAATAAATCTACAGAGTTGCTGATATTTATGACACAATATTTTGTGCGTGTGTGTGTGTGTGTGTGTGTGTATGGGTATTTCCAGGCTAAAGAGGCTCAGGTGAAGGTGGCGGAGCTGGACTTCTCTAAGGTGGACAATAAGACTAAGCTGGAGACCATGCTTCAAGAGGAAGCTGCTATCCTCCAGGAGAACAAAGAGAAAGAGATGGAGAGGCTGGCTGATGCTGCAGAGAAAGCCAAAGAACAGCAGGTCTGAGTGTCAACAAGTGATTTAATACATGATAAAATTAGTGTCTTGTTATTATTTTTGTTTCATGCTGTTTAGAGCTACAGATTTAATGATTAAGTTAAAAATCTTATTTTATTTTATTATTATTATTATGATCTGGTTTCCTGAACAGTGCCTAGGCCTAGCCTTAGACTAAGCTGAAAATGTCAGTGGTGTTCCACCTGCCAAAATAAATTTAGGTCTGAGAAACTGGCTTAAAAGTATACTTTGTTTTGCTATATGATTAGAAGATTGCACATGCAGTCTAGTGGAGCCTAATGGAGCTAACCTGGAGCTATATGTGTTTGCAGAAGGCTGAGGAGGAGGCAGATGCGGCTCTTTCCAATGTAGATGTGGCTATCCACTCTGAAACACTACGAGACACAGCACCAGTGCTGGAAGGCATTAAGGTAACACTGACACCGCACAGGTCACAAACACACAAAACTCTCTTATACTAATTAATCTATATTTCTAAATGACTTTTAACAATATGAGAGCTGTGCTTTTCATAAAAACATGTTCCTACTAATTTTCTTTTTCTGGCATGTTACAACTTTGAAAGCTGCCTGTGTGCTGTGAAAGAACACTAATTATGATTAATAGTTTGTATAGTTTAAATATTTACTTTATATAATTTTATTAAATGACATTCATAAATCAAACAAGTCACCTTCCATTGCAACTCATGGTCTGCCTCATGCAAAATGTATAAAATACACGTATTTTTTATATACATATTTTATATACATATAATACATATATACATATATATTTTTTGTGACTATGCTGAGTATGTGTTTAATTCAGTTTAAATCTGAAGTAGAAAACATCTAGGAAAATCAAATTGGTGTACCTTTACAGCAGGTCTTTGTTGGTAATTGAATCCCTTTGTTTGGATAACCGTGTGGAACATGACTGCAGTAAACAGTTAAGCTGGGTCTTGTTACCGTTTTTCTATGACAAAAGTCTTCAACTCAAAACTTTAGTGTGCCTGGATCCTCTTTAGAGTTGGAGTCAATCTCAAAATTACTGGAAGAAAGTGTTTCTGGTGTCGTTAATAATGTGAAATTTGTGTAATTTGATAGAACAGAATTGTGAATGTCATAAAAAGTATACCGTCCGATGCTGTACTGTATGCAGCCACTTAACATGAGTCTTGTTTTTCAACCAGTGCAGCTGATCAACCAGGTGTCTATACATTATACACAATAGATGTGGTACTGATGTAGGAAATCACATCATGCAACAAGTTCATTTAAGTTCATGTTTGGGAATACTGCTGTTTTGCTGTCTTCCATAGAATAAATCAAATCAAAAACGGGGGACTTTTTTTTTTTTCCACCTCTGGAGTTTGTGCCTTGTTTACTCAGTTAACTGTCGCTGCACACAAACATAATTAAATTATTGAGACATAACCAACCAAAAAAAATCAAAGTAATTCAGAGTGATTTGATGTGAAATGTTTAATTGTAGAGAAACATACAGACTCTTGCTGATGTATTTACAGTGGTGGTGACGGGAACCAGGGATCCAGGACTCCACAACACAACTATAGCTGTTTTTATTTACTAACCAAAACCACCAGTGATGCTACATGTGTCTTTTATATGTATTGTTGATGATGGTAAAGTAGTGGTAAATCTGGAAGAATACGTCTTCTTTGGAGTACTGTTTTTCCTTAAACCAGCCTACATGTACTTCACTGCAATGAATGAACATTATAGACCTAAGCCTTATTAAAGCAGTGTCTTCAGGCAGCACATTACCAACCATGTCATAACCGTTCCATGTACTCCCTGAGAGGGAGCCTTTATGCTCTTCAGACGTCTTTAGACGCCTTTCACCACCACTGAGAACAGTTCTGACTCAGAAGGCCTCTCGAGGACGAAGCATTTCACACCAAACAATTGAATTACTTTGTTTACATATTCACTGTTTAATTATGTAGACTGTTTGAAAACAATCTTCAGCTTGTATGCTTTATGTAATGCGTGCATCTGTGTGTTAACTCATTTTCTTCATGCTGCCGTCAGTTTGAGCAATGGCAGAGGTTTCTGCGCATTCAGGTTATTTACTGATCTGCTTTCATCTAGGCCAGCAGCACACTGGCCGATCTGCTCTTCATGAAGGAAGTTCTTGTTAGATTTGAATTTTTCCTTATGGTCTGACAAAGTCCATAATTCCTGGACACCTTGTGTGTTTAAGATGGTAGTAACTTCAGGCTCCTGTAGATGGCTCTGCACAAGGATGATCAGGCTATAAGTACCTGCAGGGTGTGAGTGATGGGATTCATAGATTGAGAAGAGGTGATACAGTGCAGTGAATGTCTCGTTCAGTGTGTGGAAAATGGCTCCAAAGCAGATGTTAATGATTGGCTAAAAGGAGTGACTGCATTTGGGTGTGCCAAAGGCCATAGTGTGAAGGAAGTAGCTGAATTTGCAGGTGTATAGAAGCGTATGATCATACGGGTCTACCAGCAGCGGCAAAAATCCCAGTCTACAGGAAATTCTCCTCAGGATTGTGCCAAGAAAGGCATCCACCAAATCTGGCCCAACTGCGCAATTCTTTGATGCTAGAGCAGCTGAACATTGATGTGGCCTACATCCAGAAACTTGCCCGATCCATGCCAAAGCTTAGTTTCTAGATTGATTCATCTTCTCTTCTAATTAAATTTTCTGTGTCATGAAGAGCAGAACTATGTCGTGTGACCTCCTTCACTCCTCTCCCCACTGTGTGAGTGACTATGGGTGTGTATGCGGTTGGTGGTTTAGGCCGTGTTGGACGACGCACCGCTAACAGTGACAGAGCAGTCAATCTGAGAATCTTGTCACCCCCTCTTCCTTCCTATAACCTTTCGACAACCCCCTATTAAGCGCTAGTGTTGCTGTCTTACTAGTCTTATAATCAAAGACCCTTCAGTTCTGACCGTTGAACTGCGACTGTCCCCCACTGTAGGATGTTTGTGCCTTTCCCTTCTTATCCAGGCACGTAGGGTCTCTGCATGTGCATTGGTGGTGGTGTGAGCTGGATTATGTGATCCTAACTGTCATGTTTAAACCCATCAGGGTGAGGAAATCACCAAGGAGGAGATTGATATGCTCAGTGACGCCTGCACCAAATTGAAGGAGCAGAAGAAACTCCTCACCAAAGAGAAGGAGGAGTTGGAGGAATTGAAAGATGATGTACAGGAATACAATGAGGTGAGTGAGGGAGTGACGGTACACTGGGGAATTAATAAAACCACTGGAGGTCCTTCTGTGTCTTACGAACACCGTCTGTATGAATGTGTGTCAGACTTGGCTGAAGTCCTGCCACTAATCCATTCCTATTCGTAGTTAGGCAAAAGATCCATCCCCAGCCTCAGAGAATGCGACTACTCACATTAGTAGTTTGGATTGCACGCTAGAGGACTCTAAATCTTTTGCAGTACTGTTCCAAGCGGTGCCTCGGCCGTCTGAAGTTGGCCAGCACTGGCGACATGAATCGTATCTTACGTATTGTTTATTTAGTGTGATGACTTGCTTTAAATTGTATTTAGCCAAGGACTCCAAATCCACTCTTGTCTTTCACAGTTTAGCGGCGAGTTGTCTTGCTGTTTTTTTTAGTATATGAAAAAGCAGTTTGGTTCTTAGCAGTTTCTTTATTTGCTGTTCTGTATTCAAGATGGTGGCAATCCTAAACAGCAAGACCTAAAGGCTCCAAACCTTTTTCCACTCACGGCTCTCACGACCCACCATAAAAGCTTTCTCACCCAACAAGATTTAACCAGTCCGATCGTTTTAAATGCAAGCAAATGTAACAAAATAATCCATGTAGCCTATTTATTCAATTTCACTTGACTGTATAATCACGCAACATGATCAACACTAAAAAAAAAAAAAATCTTAACGTCCCAACAATGTTTTGTGACCATTTATTCATAATGCTTGTATTTAATAAATCAAAAAGAGAAACATTTTTTACATACATTAGAAGTATGAACATAGGGAGCTACGTCTGTTACATCACTCATGCATTAGTCATGAGCCACCAGCCTGCAGGTATTTTCAGTGTTTTGTCCTAGCAAATAATTATCACAGCCATAATGTTTAATGGTCACTAAATTAAGTGAATATGAAGGAATTGGTTTGATTAAATGTCTATATGTTGTTTTTATTTTAAAAAAAAAACAAACAACCAAAAAAAAAACAACCCTCTTGCTGTACCGCCATGGCCCACTGGGGGGCAGCCACCAATAGCTTGAAATCCCACTGCTCTACAATTCAGAAGTGCAGAATTATGCCAGAGAAGGCATCCACCAAATCTGGCCCAACTGCACAATTCTTTGATGCAAGAGTGGCTGAACATTGATGTGGCCTACATCCAGAAACTTGCCCAGTCCATGGCAAAGCTTAGTTTAGTTAGATTGATTTATCTTCTCTTCTAATTAGAATTTCTAGTTTCTAGAGGTGTCATGAAGAGCAGTAGTATACCGTGTGATCTCCTTCACTCCTCTCCCCACTGTGAGAGTGACTGTATGGGTGTGTATGCGGTTGGTGGTTCAGGCTGTGTTGGACGACACACCTTTAACAGTCATGAGCCACCAGCCAGCAGGTATTTTCAATGTTTTGTTCTAGCAAATAAATATCACAGCCATAATGTTTAATGGTCACTAAATTAAATAAATATAAAGGAATTGGTTTGATTAAATGTCTATATGTTGTGTTTAACTTGTGTTAAAAATAATAATAAAGATCAACACCCCTCTTGCAGTACCGCCATGGCCCACTGGGGGGCAGCAACCAATAGCTTGAAAAACCACTGCTCTACAATTCAGAAGTGCATTTTTTCTGCCCCTACACCAACCAACTCTAACTGTAGTTATTCATGAAGGCAGTTCTGTACTTTTGTAATTGAAAAATAAATTGATACATCAAATCGTGTAATCTCCATCTCAACAACCAGCACGTCCAGATTGTTTGCAGATCATCATAGAAGTCAATTGGCATTACGGTGTGCATTTTGCTTATTCTTTGAATAGTGGTATGTGTGCATGCAACATTTCCTGGGGAGTGAATGAATGAATGTTGATGTATTGTGATCTATAAACAGTAATAATAATAATCTTTTATTTATTTATTTTTAAGGTTCTTACTTTTGGAATTAGCCTAATAATTTTATTTGGGCCAAAAAATACCATATATTTTTAAAGATTTCTTTTAGAATAAATTGTAACATTTCAAAATCCACCAGTGACAGAAATAACAAAACATGCCCTGTTTCTGTCTTGGCCTGCTTCAGGATCTGGAGGAGATAAAGAAGGAGCTGTCCAAGACCGGACAGGAGAAAGAGGTGGAGGAGTCTAAAGCCAGTAAGCATCTGGCCCGCCGGGTCAACCGCATGATCGGCCGCATGGATAAGATCATAAACGAGCTGGAGAAAGATAAACTGGTGCTGGACGGACAGATGGACAGTGGAACTTCACCCCCTGTTGGGTAAGAAAAGCCTGACTGGTGATTGAATGGTCATGTTGAGTGTTTGTATCTATGTGTGCATGAACAGATCTGTATGTCTGTTTGCGTGTTGTGGAAGTGGATATAATTTTTACTTTTCAGTGCAATGGTGATGGGAGGATAACGCTGACGTTAGGTGTTCTTAAACATGAAAAGGGTTCCCAGTTAAATTAATAGTTTCTTTTTTTTGTTTTTGTAGATTGTTCTTTGAGAAACGTAGTGACTTACAAAGGTAAGATATGAATGTGCTTTGGGGTCTGTGGGTTCTCTTGCCTGCCAACTGTACCACTAACACAGACTTCATAGTGTTCTTTCCATGATTCACTGTTGTCGATTCATCTTGATTTCAGTCATCAGTAGACCTGCTCGTCATTTGCTAATGGCGATACATCATTAATTCTGTTCGTCGTGTGAATTTAATTGATTGTTTAATCAACATCTCTTCTGTTTCTTAATATCTACAAAAGGGGGACCAGTGCACCGTAGAGTATAGCATTTTTGTTGTAGGCTTGTCAACTAACATAACAGACAGGCATTCTCAGAGGTCGTTACAAAAAAAATCATAGGGCAATAAATTAAGTCTTTTTCGTGTGCTAAAATGACAAATAGAACACAAAACAAATAAATAGAACATCAGTCCAATAAAACCCATTATTTTCTTTAAATGTCATTTTAGCATATAGATATATCAGGTTTTACAGACTAGGAAAAAATTAGCTCCGTCCTGTATACTGGGAACCCTGGGTAGCATCGGCGGCATGCGTGTGGTTCATTATCCGATAAGCTCCTCCTTCATCATCTCATTTTCTGTGTTAGCGAGTAATCGTTTCCTGTATGCAGTATGTTCCCATCCTGCAGGGAGAACCTGATCAGCATCAATGAGCTCATCGCCATCATGAGGCAGATCCAGAGCATTCCGGAGCAGAAGCTGCTCAGCATTGCTGACGCACTGGATGAAAACAAGGACGGCAAGATAGACATCGATGATGTTATGAAGGTAACGGAAGGAAGCTATGAAGCAAAGGACAGAAAAGACAAGTCGGTCTGTGGGGCTGCAAATTAATTGTTTGGATATCATCTTTCTAATCTCACTGGTCGAACTAAATGTGTTAGTAATGTACCAATGTGGAATTAACCAATAATGATAACCACTAGTTCACAAAGTGCAGCTAAGAGTGCTTAAAACTCGAAGAATGCGTTATTGTGGTCTTATCCACCTGTGCTATCTGTTTCTGTGAGTTTGAAAAGAATGTGAGTTTACAATGACAGTTTACATTTACTAGACTGTAATCACAGCTTGCAGTCTGATCAGAAATGTCACCTCTAGTGTTACTGGCTATAATTGCAGTATTGGACGAGTAATAATAATGGTATTTTTTCAGTTCATCACTGATTATACATCAAATGCAAAAGTTTGGGTACCGCTGGTGTCTTGTTGATTTTGTAAGTGAAAATAAGTTAACACATTCTCAACAGAGAACACACTTTTTGTGTTTAACAATTTATAGTTGGGGGGAAATATAATAAAATGTGTCAAATATTAGAGCACGTTTTACTCACTCACATACTCATCTTATAAATCGCTTTTTCCTTCTGGGTCGCGGGGGGTGCTGGAGCCTATCCCAGTGTTTATTGGGTGGAAGGCAGGAAACACCCAGGCCGGGCCACCAGTCCATTGCAGGGCAGACACACAGACAGATGCACTCACACTTAGGAGGCAAATTAGCATCTCTAGTTCTGCTGACTGCATGCCTTTGGACTGTGGGAGGAAATCAGAGTACCTCGAGGAAGCCCAAGCAGACACTGAGAGAATATGCAAACTCCACATAGAACGGACACTGTACTCCCTGGCTGGGAATTGAACCCAGGGAATCGAACCCATTTTTCCAAATACGATATAATATTAATCTCTGTAACAGAACTAACCCTGACTGTGCACTCAATTTTGCAGGATTTTTTTTCTCCCACGTTTGAGGATGTGTTAACATGAAAGGGGAAAAGGGGAAAAAACCCACCAGGGATGTTCAGACTTTTGCAACATACTTTATTTTGACTGCTGATAAATTGCTAATAAATAACACTCCATGGGGATCAATTAGACCAGTTAGGTCTGTAGACTTATAAAGCCCTCATGCCAGAGGGAGAAGCTCTTTCCCACATAAGCCACTTTTCTCAGCTGCCTGAAACGCCTTGTTGTAATTACAACCCTTTTCTGGGTCACAAGGTGACGTCACCTTGCAGAGATAGGCTTCAGCATCCCCTGTGAGGGCTATGTAACTTAGAAGATGAATGAATGAATAACCTTATTCCACTAGGGTCCACTAGAGTAGATTTACATGCTGACGTCACCTTGTAACACAATCCTTAATGATTGTGTAACTGATATGCAGCACTGACGCCATTGAAAGAATAGTCACAGTGGTGTAGGTGGAACTTGCCACTGTAGCGGTTGATTTACCAGAACAGAGTAGTTGAGCTGACTAATCTGAGTTTACTGGCCTCATTGGAAGGGGGGGCTTAAAACATAGGCACTGTAACAGGGCTTATGGTCTGGAAACTGGAACTGACAAGGTGTCTGTTGTGTTTGGTTTTTGTAAGGTGGTGGAGCTGATCGACAAGGAGGACATAGACATCTCCACTACGCAGGTGGCGGAGATCATGGTGATGCTGCAGAAGGAGGAGAAGCTGGTGGAGAAGGAGAAGGCCAAGGAGAAGGCTGAAAAGGAGCAGGCAGCTAAAGTTCAGAACTAAACCCTGTGGTTTGGTGTGAAAGGAACCCTGGAGCTACTGGTGCTGAAGCCCCTGGTTTCGTACTTGAAAAGAAGCTAAACTAAATGATGAACATTTAAAAAATGGAAATACTTTCATTTCACACCCCCCCCAACCATCAGCTGTCAGTGATGTCATTTCCTGTGAGCTGAGACACTTTTTCTTTTTCGCACACTGTCATCGCCATTCATCATTCCACTGCCACTGCGATCATTCATTCATCTTTGTATTTATTACATTTAAACAAGGTTCTTTTGTGTTCGCAGCTGATCATTTAGCAAATGTCACTGAATGTAGTTTTGGGGGACCTTATTTATCCAGTAGCCGAGAAGGTGAAATGGCAAAGGTACTCTAGAAAACTTGAGGCGAGCGCTTTAGGCGATTTTTGTTTTGCATGAATGCACACATGCTAATGACTGCTCTACTGTTCCAGACTGAGTCGAGTCTTGGCTGGGTATGTTTAATGAGCTTTCTTTATTTGTTGTTACTCAGTTGTGGCCTTGAGTGAACAAACGCCCCCATTTTTTTTATGACAATCCCATTGGAAATCTAGCTTTTATAGATTAATAATTGCACAAAAAAAACCCTTAAAATGATATGTAAAGGAATATGACAGCTTGTCAGCCTAATCTCTGTCTGCAACATCTGTGGCATATGGTCGATTTCCATAGAATATAATATTAATGCGTTTATAAACAGACTTACAATAGAAGCCAGTGGGCTGTTGCTTCAGCACTCACCCATTGACTTGTATAGTAAGAAAATAATGATTTCATGAGTTTTCTGGTGTGTTCCTAGTGTAGGGAAACAATGAAATTACTATCTGTACTAAATGACCATACATTACTGATGCAGCAGATCGAGATGATGTTGAAAAATGGAGATGGAGTATTCCTTTAATAGTGTTTCCTCTTCACCTCTAGCTGAATCCTAGAGCTGTTGCGGTCTTGTATATTAGCAATATAGTTAGTTCTGGAACAAATAGCAGTTGTAGAGTCTTGTTTTGCTGGGCCAGGGAGTTTTATGTGACTGCGCAGGATAGATGAGTTTAAGAGAGACTGCTGTTAGGTGCTTAAAGTGTGCGTGCTTGTGTATGTTTGGACAAGTGAAGATGGAGGGAGCTGGGCGCAGCGCAGACAGTGCCGGCGCAGGGCTCGGCTCAGGCCCAGCATGGCGAGGCCAGTCTGGGTACAGTCAGTCCAAGTGCTGGGTAAACACTCACTCCATACATGGAGAGGGTAGCGAGCAGAAGCAGAAGATGTGCGCACACACTAATACACAGACACAGAGAGTATTTTGTCAGCGTAGCATAGTTGCACAGGGCACAGCAGACAGTGAATACATCATTCCCAACCTTAAACATGTCATACAGAGAGAACAGAGTGTCTGGGCTGCGTCAGAGAGAAGGAGAGCGAGCAAGAAGCAGTGAAGGATACAGTCGTATGCAAAAGTTTTGTTGATTTTCTATTTGCTATTTATATTGAGGAATGAAAATTATATATCAGCAGCAAGTGTATATTTGAAAATGGCAGAAGTGTGTTCACTTTAGAGCACATATGCACATTGTTGCTTAGAAAATCAGCAAAATGCGTCATCAGATAAGGGGTGCCCAAACTTGCACACGACTGTAAGTGTCTTTAGGAGTCAGGTTGCCTAAATGTTTGGATCGGTGTACATAAGCTTTAGCAAGGCTGCAGACAAAGGTCAGAGCTCCGCCCTCAGCACAGTAACAGCTTGTGTTTTGCGCAGCTTCTAGCTGCATATCAATATGTAGGCCTTAAACCACATGCATTAATTGCTCTGCATTATGATTTCATGCTGTTGTATCTACTGTGTAAAGGGAGCAGGCTATCTTATAGTGATGTATGATTGCACTATGATTATTTAAAGCTTTTTTTTTTTTTAATGATTATTATTTTGAAGTCTTGATCCAGACTCAGGTACATTTTGTGTAATGTATGCCAAAGGCTGCAGGTGCAAGTGGAGATCTTTTGAAGATCGGTCTGCTTTGTTACGTCCCAGAAGAGTGTATTTGTGTGAAAGACGAGGATTTTGGAAAGAGAGTATTTTTTTTAACTTTGAGAATGCACTGCTGTTGTCCTGCTTTAATATAAAGCCTCTTGGTTAGACCAATAAGCTTTTTCAAGAGGCGTGCACCTGTAGGACACATGTAGCATAGGAGGACAGGAGAATGACAGCTGGAGGAGAAGGCAGGCTAAAGCTCCTGGAGATGTACAGGGGGGGATTCCAGCGATTTATCCAAATTTCTATATAGTCCAATTGTTCAGAGTGGTTTAATGCGTGAAAGTGGTTCATCGTAGAGAAACTTACAGACTCTGATATCTGTGGTGATGGTGATGGGAACCAGGGGTTGCAATTTCAACAGCACAAAGCCATTTTATATCCTATGTAAAACCACCAGTGAACCTGCATGAGTCTCCTTTTTAAATGTAATGTCACTGATGGTAAAATAGAGGTCAGTATATCTAGAAACAAGTCTTGTTTTATTGCAGACTGTGTTTTTGCTCCCAGTACCTGGTATGTATCTCTGCGCCATATGTTTTAAGCCAGAAGCTTGTTCTAAAACAATTCCTCAGACATCAAGCAACATATCATCGCTGTCCAAAGAGAAACAAGTATCTCCAAAATGGCAACTTCACAAGAGAGGCCAAAAACCTCATTTAATATTAATGTAAGTCAATGGAACCAGACTTTTTTCCAAGCCGTTTTGGGCCACTTCTGTTGGTCCATTCATAAGCTCCTGTTTTTTAAATGATGCAAAAAAAGATCAGCAAAAAAAGAGTTATTTTTCTTTGCACTGCAGTGATATACATTTTATGCAATAATGTTGTATGAGGGAACAGACATCCTGTTCCTGTCCGCACCACTGTGAACAGTTGTGAGTGGAGCAGTTCACACCAAACCACTTATAATAACTTAGAACTTGGAATAATTATGTTTACATCTTCACCATTTATTTAAAATGGACTGTTTTTCTGAATCTCTCTGAAAGTATAACTATATCTTTAAGATGTCCTTCAGAGCTGTTTGATGGGAAATGTGACTTTCATGGTGAGGCACAGTTGTTCACGGTGGTGGTGATAGGAACCAGACATCGAAGTGTACAGTGCCTCTACAAGCTACATCGCATAAAGTCGCTGCACAAAATTGTTTTGTTTATGTGATCTTAAGCCTGAGACTTTGTTCAGCAGTTTGTTTTTTACTATCATCACCATCACATACAAACCACTTAGAGGGCGCCCGAAGGCTCTGGTTGTTTTGGTGTCACGTAAACTGTCTATAATTGAACGAAGACGTCATGAGTCTTCTACATCAAGTGTCTCTCTAATGAACCACTTTCCATAAAACCACTCAGAATGACTTTGTTTGCATTTCAGTGAGCAAATAATGTGCACATTCTGAAAAAACGTGATGGATTGCCCCTTTTAAACGATGAATATAAAGTTTAGAATCGTTATGTTCAGTTAGGGTTGTTGTACTGTACTCATGCGGGTAACCGTGTGAGGGATTGTTAAGTTTCTGTAAAGCTCTCTAAGAGAATTAGATTAGTTTTTTGTGAGCTAGCTAAGCTGGTGTTGTAGGCTGAAAAGCGTCCCTGCCTAGAGAATTGAAGCCGTGTTGAGGAAGCCCTCAAGGAGCTTGTGCTGTACAGAGTCTTAGATTAGCATTGATTTTAACTGACAGAGCTGCACTTGGCCCAGTGGGGCCACTGTAATTGTGAAAGCATCACAGGCTCGGCGAACAATGACTGAAACAGTATTCGACTACCTGATTTCCTGCGAGTGTTAGTTATTTTGACACTTTCAGGTTTACAGGTGCTTAACGAAAACGTTCCCAAACTGATATCTGAGTAAGCAGATATGATATGATATGATGATTTACAATTCAGAATGGCGTTCCCTTCTGTAGTTGGCCTGATTGCTCCAGTGTGCAGCAAGTTAGTTGAGTCTATGGTACTGTTTATGCCCCCTATGATTGCAGCTGTACGCGTGTACAGTGGATTGGCTTTTAATGATTTAATTCAATGAATTTTTCCTATAGCGAGTTGGAAAGGAAACAAGGAGATCTGCACCTCTATGCTCTAATATGTTATTTATTTATTTTTAATTATTTAAATTAACAAGTGCAAAAAAAAAGGTATTGTATTTGAAAATCATCCAAAAGGTAGCAGAGAGTGACACTCAAGTGTTTTTTGTTGGTCTGTTTTTAAGTTTACCTCTGCAAATTAATGATGCATTATATGAGAGCTTTTTTATTTTGCTCAGAATAATTCAGATGTAAATATACTCATTATCATACAAGTGGTTCCAAAGTATTGAATAAAATGAGGCATAATGCAACCTTGTGTACCATATTTGTTTTCTTTTTCCTTTTGATTATGCTCAATCCCATCACTCATTCATATTGTATCTCTTTGTTTTCCGTCTTCACTTGTTTTTGTTTTACATCATGTCTCCTCACCTCTAAGCCTCATGGCTTTTTCCTCTCAATGCCACCTACCAGTCCTCTGTGATCTAGTTCTGAGTGTCTGACTCTAGTGTTTTACTTTTCTATGGTTATTTGAATAAGCTGAATATGGCTCTGCATGCTGCTGTACATGCTACGATCCAGAAAAATGTGTCAGGCCTCCGTTTAAAACCTCAGTCAGAAAGCACTATAACTGGTTTTGGTACTACAGCAACAGAGGCCTTCAAACAAAGCTGCTGGAAGCTCTTGGTTTATCCCTCTCTATCTCTAGATAGATGTTTCTGAATGGTCTTCTGGTTCCCTTCTTGTACCCTTAGGGGGGTGAAAACTGTAGTATTCCTTTAAAATGGGCATGTTAGACCAGGAAACACGCAAAACTTAGCAGGGCCACTCTCAACAAACCTATTGTGTAGTGCTTTCTTTGCTTATCCTGACTGAGGGTTTAAATGTTCCTCTAGTTGGCAGGGTGCTGGGTGGAAATCAAACCAAACCAAAAGCTCAAAGTACCCTGAAACTTCAGATTTCTGACAGTCTTGTGTTTCCCAGATGTTATCATGATGCACTTAAAGAACTGCATGTTCCTAGATTTCTGGACAAGGACAAAGCTAAACCGTTCAAAGTAATAATAGTAGTAGGGCCGATGGTATCAGGAGACCTGTTTTTGACATTTTTGCTTATCTTGTGATCTACAGACCATTGGAAAATGTGGTTTGCGCACCTTCTGAGAAGGTGTATCCTGAAGAAAGCAACTTGATGCCTGAAAGAAATGGGGGTGCGGGGTGGGGGGAGAAGAAGTGCTGGTTGAGAAACAGGGTGCTTACTTTGTAGATCTTTTGTTGTTTTAAGATGAATCATTGATATGTTAAACAAACGGTAACAGAATGTAACCGAAAAGAAGATGCCTTGTGAGATCGCGAAGCACAGACTAAATTAGTGAGGCTCAAAACTTTCAGATTTAAAAACACTGCTCACATCAGCAGATGGCTGAAAGTGCATTTCTAAAGGCCTTCCTGAAAGCTTACGGGTGAAAGTGATGTGTGTCTGTGTAGGAGAGAGGACTGCGGTCTGTTTGCCCCACATTGTGAGTTTACTTAATTTGTCACGGCAAACCTTACAATTCTAATGTCTTTTATAAAGAAAGTCTTTTAAGAAAGAACAAAATGAGAGATGGGGATTGTATCTTTCACTCCCTTGAGGAGTTTTATGGTTGGAAGTTTTGTACGAGGAGTATTTTTATAAGGAACATAATGGAAATTAATATGGAAAGCAATCTATTTGTTAGTGATTATACTAAACTGTGTCTTACAGTTGTCTGTCCACTGTTTCAACATTTGGTTCAAATAAGTCCAGAGAGGCCATGAGGTAGTTATAATTTACTGGACTGTTATTTTGTGATCTCAAGATAACAAAAGTTGTTCTCTCAAGATCACGACTTCGTTGTCTTGTGATCTCTAACGAAAGTTTTCTTGTCTTGTGATCCTGAGAAAATACACTAAAGTTGTGATCTTGACAGAACAACTAGGCAAATAAGCCATGATCTCGAGAGAACATTCCAGGAAACTGGAACTCCCGCATGGTCTCTCTGGACTTTTGTAAATTTGGGATATGATTTTGACATCCGGGAGTTTTTAATAACAACTGATAAATTAGCTGGCAGCCAAAGCAAATAGGAAAAATTGAGGGTAATGTGGACTTGAAATCATGCGTCGTATCGAAGTACCTGTGCTTAATTACAGTACTAACCCAAGAATCCAGTGTTGCAGCATAGACCACCTGTGGAATAATAGCTTGACCAGTAGGTGGTGCTATGGCCTAAAACGGAGCCTCCTGACATTTCAGTATTGATCAAGCCATTTGCAACTCCTGCCCTTTGAGAGATAATAGAATCTATGAGATGGGACGGTAAATTGCTCCATGTGTCACCTGGATAGTTTGAAAAGGTTGAATAACGATTTCTTGTTAGAGAATCTTCAATATTTCAGAGCTTACATGCCAAGCAAAACTTACACACTTGTCACACTGTTTAAACTCTGTGGTCACAGCCCACATGACCAAGCCTAATTCCAGGCTGGGTGCCAGATTGTTCACTCATCAAGCAAACCTCAATCTCAACCTCAATCCTGACATACAAAGTGATCGAAAGAAAAGAAAAAAAAATACCAATGTAAACTTAATGCACTGAAATAATTACATCCTAGTAATGGAAAGCAACTTTAAAGGTAGGCAACATTGTTGTCAGAAGATTCAAGCTATGAAACGTTATTACATCAGTGTATAGTCATCGTATCAAGGGAAGTGACCCAACTCCACTGACAAATCTATTTACTGGCTCCAAACGTTATTTACTGAAACAGGCAAAACTGTCTTACAAGTATATAGCCAAAAGTATATGGACACTCAGCCATCTCTCCTATGTGAGCTTCTTGAGCTTCTCATTCCAAAGCCATGGGCATTGCTATAGAGTCCATGCTTGACTGTATATGCTTGCTAGCAGTAGGTGTAGCTGAAACACCTGAACTCAATAATTGGGAGGGGTGTCCAGATACTTTTGGCTGTATAGTATTTATTGCTTACTTGTTGCTTTCCTATACCAAGAAGTAATAAGGAAAGTCTAAGTGACTGCAGAAAGTGTTGCCCTATAAACAAATCAGCTCTGGCTGCTCAGAGTGCTCTGTTCTCTGTATGTGGCTTTATTCTCTGTGTTGCCACCTCAAGTTCAACGTGTCTGCACAAACGGGGCCTGGCTTGTAAAATCAACCTCCTCTGGCTGACTCCTCACGATAGTTTAGATTTGAGATGAGCAGTGCGATGTGATGCTGAGAGATTGCACAAGCTGTGTGTTCCATGTCTGGGGTCAGTGGTTAGGCAGAATGGTGATAAGAACAACGTCTAACGTTCTGTTAAATAGACCTGCACGCTTTAGTTCCTCTGAATGCACAGATTGAGGAGTGTTTGCTCTGGGTACTCGAGAGTCAGATCCTCCAAAATCTGCTTTTTTTCCCCTGTTTTTTTCTTCCTTTCTCACACAAGTGTTCTATTTATGATGTGATTGCACAGGGTTGCCTGGGTTGTTATGAAACAGTAGATGTGCAGCATATGAAGTGTGCTTTTGTTGGTCCTGCTCGATTTCACTTCACCGTCTTCTGATCTGTCTATCTGTGCAATAGATAATCAATCTATCATTTACTTTATACATCAGTAATGTCTTAAAGTACAGGTCTAATGGCAACTAAACACGGTTGGTAATGTAATATTGTAGCCTTGCATAACATCTCTATTGTAACAAAACCTCATATCTCAGAAATAACAACAACAAAATCTCCCTGTTTTAAATTGAGTGTTTTTGTGATGTCACAAAACACCAAATGTATCTTCCCATTCAGACAGTGACAGTTTAGCTGTGCAAATACAAACTGAAGTAATGAGATGTGTTTCAGTCTGAACTGGAGTCACAATACCAGGCAGCCAATCAGAACAGAGCTCATTTACATATATCAGTCAAAATCCTACATTTTACTTTACTGTTTTATTTTTCTCTCGAGATCCACTTATAACCTTTGTGTAGGTTTACTGAACCAGCTCTGCTCACAAATCATCTGTATATAGCCATTTTCTCTCTTAGCATTTAATAGGCTGTTTTTGCTACTGTACATTTAAGACTGATATATGTCAATGATCTGTGTTCTAACTGCCTCATTTAAAAAGTGTCAGAGTTGAAACATTCCCTTTGTATAGGCAGAGCTACACTGCTTCAGGCCGAATAGGTAGCTATAAGATCACCAGACAAAAAAAAAAAAAAGTCACCTTGCGTGTTTAAGGTGGTAGTAACTTCAGGATCCTGTAGATGGCACTGTGTGAGGTTGATGGGGTTATAAATACCTGCAGGGTGTGAGTGATGGGATTCATAGATTGAGAAGAGGTGGTACAGTGCAGTGCATGTCTCATTTGATGTGTGGAAAATGGCTCCAAAGCAGATCTTAATGATTAGCTAAAAGCAGTGATTGCATTTGGGCTTGCCAAAGGCCATAGTGTGAAGGAAGTAGCTGAATTTGCAGGTGTACAGAAGCGTATGATCATACGGGTCTACCAGCAGTGGCAGAAATCTCAGTCTACAGGAAATCCTCCTCAGAATTGTGTCAGGGAAGGCATCCACCAAATCTGGCCGAACTACACAATTCTCTGATACAAGAGTGACTGAACATTGATGTGGCCTACATCCAGAAACTTGTCCAGTCCCTACATTTACATTTACGGCATTTAGCAGACGCTCTTATCCAGAGCGACTTACAACCGTGCTTAGTGTTCCGACGGATAATGTTTCGCAGCTAGTGTAAGTAGGTTAGGAGTCTAAAACTCACCCTGAGCTCAGACACTGCCCAAACAAGGGTCAGTGCTGCTACCTAGAGAGAATAATACACAGACATATATAGCATAAGTGCACTACCTGGCAACCCAACCCAATCCATACCAAATGGAATCACAGCTGTTATTCATCCTTGTAGAGGCATTACACGTTATTAGGTACACTTTAGCCAAAGGTGACTTATTTTTTTTGTTCAGTGAGATTATGGCCAATAATCTGGAACCAATGCGTTAGTACTTTTGACATCACAGAAACAGTGAATTCAAAACACGCTGTTCTTGCAAAATAATTTTCGTACATAAACTGTGTGGACTGGGGAGTGAATGGTATGTTCTGAAACGCTGACCGTGTTTACATATTACTTCAGACTTCTTTGTTTTAGAAGTGAGGGAAATTCGGTTTGCCATGATATAAAACCCTTTAAAGGCTCAGCCTGTGCATTAGGACTGTTTTGATACGCAAAACCACACAAATGTTAGAAGCAGACCATAGAGGGGGAAAAATAAAATATTATTAGTATAGTATAGAATAAGAGCACTGTAATGTATGCAAATGTAACCAGATTTTATTCCTAGTAAGTTTGGATTTCTCTTGGTTCATTCGTTGAAAAGTAGTTCATGAAATGTTCAAGCAATGTAAACGGCAGCTGGCATTTTCACTTAGTGTAAAACATTGAGATTGTGATATAACAGCATCGATTAGTAGTTGTGCTAGTGAGCATGCAGAAGATTCACTAATGCACTGAACTATACGGCATCTGATTGTGAGTGTTCATTGACTGAGGGACTATATTACATTTTGAGGTTACATTTTTATGTATGTAATTTTGTATGCTAAACTGGGACTAACTTTTCCCACCCAAATCCACAAAGCTGGTCTCAGATCAGCATGCATGTGTACATTTTTGCGCTTTGCAGATTGAATGTGGCGACAGTAACAGCACTTTAACTCACTCAACAGTAAGTCACATAGCTGTAGTAATGTATTAGCCAGCTGTAACAATGTGTATCATGCAGTACTGTACAAGGCAATGTGTATACATTTCCATAATGCTTCCATTTGCAGATGACTGGTGAATGTACTTTTGAAATATGACCTGAAATAACTTTTTAAAGGTCTGATCTTTTTTTGGTCGGGTACAGCAGGAGGTCATTCTGCATAAATGGTCAGCTCTGTGTGGTCAGGGGCTGGCCTGTCTCTTTTCAGCACAGAGGCACAACCATGCCATTACACACTGCTGCACACTTTATCAAAAACGTCTGATGTGCAAAGCATACACGAAGATAGCACATATCATCCAACACAAAGATGAAAGAAATTGCTCTTTTCAGTTTGGTCTGGTATTGTTATTTTGTCTTAAGGCATAATAAATAAAACATCTGAAAGACTGGGATTTACTCCTCGAATTTGTTTTACAGGGGCAGACTCAAGCTCCTGTGTTTCTGGAATGACTAATCATTGAAATGGAAGTTTGGGAATGTTAACGAAGCAAACATTTACACTGAGCTTGCACTGCTGACATGCTGCTGACGTCAGATACATTCCCATTTTAATCTCTTCTGCTCTCCATACGGATGACTGTATGGAGGTTAACAGTATTGCATTGTAGGTGCCTAAAGGAGTAGTTTGGGGGAAAATTACAGTGCCCCAGATGTGGAATGATGAAACTGAGCACTTCCATTTGCACAGAATATGAGGGGCACTTTACATTAAGTGATGTCTAACCAACATGACGTAATACGGTAGTTAACTTGAAGTAATACATGAACAATGTTTACAATGCTTAACTAATGTTAAGTAAACATAACAACTACATGTTTACTTAACATTAATTAACCATTGGCAATGTATTACTTCACGTTAACTTATACATTACTTCAAGGTAGTAAGTCAACACTCGTTAAGTGTGACCAAAATTCCAGATAAAAGAAATTTCCAGATGGCACAAACAAGACCATTTTGCCCAACTTGGGGCTATTCTTTTGGGTTCAACTTACCAATTATAGCCCTTGTGGAGGTTCTGGTTAATATTCGCCATAGTGGCACTTCCAGGGTCTCTGTCCCAAAAGCATGATAAACTAAATTCAAGTAAATTCAAAGTAAAGTCAAGTCAAGTTTTCAAAGTCAAGTTTTCAAAGCAGAGTCAGAGAGCATGGTGTTTCCTGGAAGGATGCAGTCAGGATATTATGAGCCAGTAGGGATAGAGGATTTAGAAGCAGTTCAAGCACCTCTCAAAAATTGACCAAAAGTCAAAAAATGGCTTTTTGCAAATTCCAGAAAGGTGGTGTCAAGATTACGGCAGAACAGCTTATCTCGCTTACAGCAAAGCACAGAAAGCTCATACAACAAGCAACACGCGGATTCTAAAAATGCAGAGCTTAGAAAGGAGACTGACCTTTGCACTACTACAACAATGCTAATGTAGCTAACAAGAAACAGAATCTTATACCCAGCAGTTAGCATTTTGAATGCCCGCTGCTTGCAAACCTTATGCCCAAATGTCTGAATTTATGCCATCATTCTGGACCAGTGTCTTGTCAGGGTCATGCTCTTATTGGGGATTCCAGGGTCAAAGCCGGTTTTCTCTAGGAGAAAAATGAATGGGATTTTCTGCTATCGCCTTCCTTTGTTAAACTAAAATATTCCAAAGTCTAGGTGGTTTTACGCATGGACTTTTTTCCTGATGTCGTCAAGTTCTCTGAGTTACAAGAGCATTAAGGAGCCAAAATATTGCTACATGCAAGCAAACACCTTTGCATACTAAATAGAAAAAAAAAATGTTTACTAATGTTTACTACTGCAAAAACAGTGGTTTTCGAAGCCGCCATTCATGTTTTCTCACAGATAAAACCTGTTTTGGTGTATTAAGTTTGAGGGAATCGGTTAAAATAAGCCATTTTTACTTTTTCCTTTATCTAAAATTAGACTTATCCAAAATGTTGGGTAAGTTGAGCAAGTTCTATTACAGTGAGCTATTGAATAGTCCATAATTAAAACAAATACAACATACAACAAAACTCATGTCAATGGAACATATAAATGGATCAAAACAAGCCAATTTTAGTAGAAAACTGGTGTGTGCTTATTAAATGTTCCAGCGCTTCTCGGCTCTATCTATATATCTTAATGACATGACATGGCTTGAGGCAAGTGTGTGATAATTTAGGCCGTTGTTTTCCAACCTGGGAACCAGATGGTTCACATTTTTGCTATATCCCATCTCCCAGCACACCTGTAGCAGGTGTTCAGTGTTCACTGCTTGGTTCAGATTTGCTGGGGGCAGGGACTGAGCAAAAGATTTTAGGGCACATTTCCCTAAAATAGAGATGCCAACTTCAGACTCTGAGCTGACACTGTAATACAAGTGGAGCTTAAAGAATAACAACGAAAAGGGAAAAAGCACATATACAAATAGATTGGCTCTATAAATCACTCACCACATTCCCCCTTTTGCTTTTGCCATCCTTAAACTGTAGAGACTAGCTGCCACTACCTGAAAATACTGTCACATAGTTTATTTTGCTTCATGGTGTGGCTCATCTTACCCACTGGCTCATCTTACCCCTGTCACCCCGTAACCTGAAATAGACCTGCTTATGTAGCTTGGGTTATGTACGGGTAAATGGTTAAAAAGTGCAATTCAGGCTTTCAGATAGCCTCTACTACCTTTTTACGTTTTCAGTGTACAGTAAGGTACTTTTATCCATTTTATAGAAGCAAGTTAAATGAAGAGAGTGGTGATTTAGGCCCACAGTTTTTACAATGCTCACTGGTGTTCAGGAGCTTCCGTAACTTGTTAGCTATGGCCATATGCAAAAGTTTGAATATCCCTAGTCAACTTTCATGTTTTGTTAAAATGAAAATATGTACACATCCTCTACAGAGGACGTTTTAGTAAACAGTGTCTATTGTTTACAGAGATTAACATAGGCAATAAAAAGAAACTGAAAATATAAAATCTGCCATACGTTTATCACACAACACTTTATTTCCCAATGTGTTCAATCCAACAAATCAACAGTAACTGTGCCTACAACAGGTCATTTAACCATTTAGGGGTGTTCATATACACAGTCGCGTAGCTCATGAAGGAAGTCACATTTTCATGGCATTCTCTGGGCCCCTTAATCCATGTGGAAGGCACTCTCAACCGATTTGGGTATGAATCCATCCTTGCCGATCACATACGACCATACATGCTGATCGTCTTCCCTGGGGCGGATGGAATCTTCCAGCAAGACAATGCGACATGTCATACGGCTAGAAATGTCCAACATTGGTTGGAAGAGCATGACCAAGACTTCCAAGCACCCCTAATTCCCCAGACTTGAAGCCAATAAACCATCTGGGGGACCTCCTTGATCGTTATGTTTCCCTTGCACCCTTCAGCAGCTGTGGGATGCACTGCAGTCAGCATGGCTCCAGATACGTGTGACAACCTACCAGGGCCTTGCTGAGTCACTCCCAGCCCGTCTAGCTGCTGCCCATGCTAGAGATGATGGTTACTCTGGATATTAGCTAGGTCATAATAATGTGACTCAACTATGTATCTGCAAATAACTGTATTCTAACCCCATCGGTCCAGTGTTGAACTAAACGAGCTTCCTTTTAACTGATCTTTCAGGTTTTTTGTCAATTTTTTCCCATTTTTGTGCTTTAAGCATGTAACAGAGGTTGTCTGGGGAGGCACTGAGTTGCTGACTTGAGGAGAAGAGCATTTCCACTCATGCTTGGAATCCTACTGTAGTACAAAAAGCAGTGGTCCTGGAGGCACCCTGTCCTACACATTTTAGAGGACTCCCTGCCTTATTATACCCCTTGCAACTCTGAAATGGCTTGTTAATGAGCTGATAAGTTGAATCAGGTGTATAGGAAGCAGGGAAAGCACGTAAATGTGCAGGACAGGGTGGCTCCAGGACCAGGGTTGAGAAACACTGCTCTAAAAAAAATCAGCTGACCACTAGGAGGCAGTATGTAACAGCATGTACGAGAATGCAAACCCATCAAATGGCATCTCTCACATTTATCCTATATACAGCCTCAAGTTCTCCCTGATTGTCGTTTGTACACCCATATAGAGCCCCTCTCACTTACTGATATGCACCACTGATATGCAGATGGGCAGATGTGAAATGAACGTGCAGATGTACAGATCTGTGAGATGTACAGATATAACCGTGAGAGGACAAGGGTGAAGTTTCAAAAGCAGCAGTGAAGCATGATGTGTCAGAATGGGATTCAGTCACACAGGTACTACAAGGTAGATAACATCATGACTTCTTAGTAGTGACAAATTGTCAACTCTCACTTTCCCACTATGTGTCTTCTTTTCTCTCTCTCTCTCTCTCTCTCTCCCTCCTTCTCTTCATCCAGTATATGTCCAAAAGTTTGTAGACTCCTGCTCATTCAACATTTCATCTGAAATCAGCTGAAGTCAGTGGTGTTGGTAGTGAGTTTATCTCTCTTTGCTGCATTAACAGCATCTAATCTTCTATTGAAAGGCTTTACACTAGATGTTGGAACATTGCTGTTAAGGATTTGATTGCATTCAGCCAGAAGAGCATGCCAGGTACTGATGTTGGATGATTAGTTCTGGATCACAATCGTTACTCCAACTCATCTCAAAGGTATCAGTAGGTACTCTATAGAACACGGTTCTACTGCACCACAGCTCAATGTGCCCCTTAATGTAGCTACATTCACTAATGAGCAGAGGCCTACGCACAAACTTAGTGTAAATACATAACTTCACTCTTGCTAATCACTGTCATCCTCTCTGCCTTCATATGTAAGTCCCCTCTCTCTTTTTCTTTCTCTCTGTAGCCACACCCCCCCCACCCCTCTCTAAATGCTGTGTCTCGTTGTACTTTCTCCTCACAGTAAGTCTGCAGTCTGCCTGTAATAATATTGTTCCTCTTCCTCCTACACAAACACATCTCCTTCGCTCTCCCCCGTTCCCCTCGGTTACCCTGCGTCGTCACGGCGCCTGCAGTCACCAGAACCCTGGCACGGCATCCGGGAAACAGGGTTGTCATGCCAACGGCTGCGGTCAGCAATGGGAATGCTTATTGGCTAGTGAAGATGATCCCTGTGAGTCATGAGAATTCAAAAAAGCAGAAGAAGAAGAAGAAAAAAGGGGGCTCAAAAACTATGAAAACAAACAGCACTGGTTCGAACAGAGGAAAAAAGCCCACAAGCGGCACTCTGGAGGCTCTGAGGTTTGCCCGCTGCTCTGAAATGCTGGGTTAGCAAAGCCCACTAAATGGGTAGTTATTCCGGCCTTTAGTCTGCATCCCAAACCCACATTGTGACATATACACCAGATGCTTTATATAAACTCGTTATAGGACGGACACACTGTCTATACTCTCCCAGTGCCCTATATGACTGTGTGGAGCAAATGTGCGGGCAGGGCAACAATAGCTAGCTTTAAAATGGAGTTACAATAGGAGCAGGGTTAGACGAGTTCCTGTGGGACAGAGTCAATATTGACCCTTTTTGCAGCCTCACCCTGTTCCTCCTCACACTGCTTTAAATGTCCTGAGCAGAAAAGGTGCCCAGGGACACTGAGTACTGTAGCTGTTGTTCAGTGTGCAGCTATACTCTTACAAGGTGCCAGATATTTCTGGAGCAATGCCATAGTTTGGATTCCCTAAAGACCCATGACCCATGTAGTGCAGAC
This sequence comes from Semaprochilodus insignis, assembly GCA_034552555.1. Lineage (NCBI taxonomy): Eukaryota > Metazoa > Chordata > Actinopteri > Characiformes > Prochilodontidae > Semaprochilodus > Semaprochilodus insignis. Next base: position 8,342,289 of record CM067478.1, read on the forward strand.
ATGCAAGTGTTTAAATATCAGGATGTAAAGTTTCTATATACCAATTAAAGATGTTTTAGAGACGGTCAAGTCTCATAGTTTCACTGCCATGAATGTAAATCTCACAAGTTTCCACATTCTCAAAATAAACAATGAATTGCAGTAACCATCCAAACTGGACTTACCTACGTATTTAGATTACAGTCCCCAGCTTTATTGGCCAATACAGCTACTTCACATGTAACACTGGGATACTAATTTTGTATGCTGACTAGGGCTGCACAATATATAGGCTTAGCATCATCATCTCTAGTAAGACGAATTAAATGAAACATGTCATGATGCAACTTTTTTTGCTGCTTGACACAAAAGAAAAACTTGTACAGGATTTAAGGCTTCACAGATACACAGAGAAAAGCAGTCACCTGTTTTTGTTTTTAGTGCACTGAAACCGATTACAGATCATTAAAGTTCAAGAAAAGATGGTTCACACTCACAAGGGTGTTAAAAAGTAATTTCTCAGCCTTTTTATTATTTTAACTTTCACCCCCCAATCATTTTACAATGAATAATGTTTTTAAATAATGCTGTTCAAGTCATATGGTGAAAATATCGCAATGTAAATATAGCAGGGGGAAAAATTGCAACGTCAGCTATTTCCAGGATCGTGCAGACATAATGCTGACCTACCAAACCGAATGCTAAACAAAATCAGACAGCATCTAAATGATGTGCATATGCAGTAGTAAATCCACCTCAATGCTTTTGATACCTCATGAGAGAGGGCAGGTTGGCTCACAATTTTTATCAGAGGCTTCTGGTATTCCATCAGCCACCTCCATACAGGCCTGATGCCAGAGAAAAATCACCCGAAAACCACAGAGGAATGACTGGGGGTGGCGTGGTTGCTGTGTGACTGGTAAAAAAAAAAAAAAAAGCCAAAGAATATACACTCATCAAAAGAATAGCTGCATAAACAGTTGCAGTCAACAGGAATGAAACTTGGTAGGTAGGCTTGATATCGTGAGACGTGAATGATTCAAGTTTCATGCTCGACCACGTGTGACATAAGCAAGGATGGGCCTCATCACTGTACCTGACTGACCCAACAGCCACAATTGCGGACATTCAGAAAGCAGTGATGCCCTCCATGAGTCATCCTGTTAGTGGCAGATGGCTGCATGATGCGGGACTACATGCACTCAGACCGTTAGACGACTGCCCTTAATACCACGTCAGCGTCGCCAAAGACTGCAATGGTGTCGTGCCATGGATTTGCCATGGACTGTCACGGAGTGACTCAGAATGGCAGCGAGTCATCTTCAGTGGCAAGTCCCGCTTTTGTCTTGGAGACGACCAACGAATCTGTGTGTGGAGGCACCGTGGTCAGCACCATGATGCTGTTGTCACGTATCACAGAAGTCCAGAAGACCTGGTGTCACTCCACTTCCACCCCTACCACAAAATATGCAGGAACTGTGGGAGAATATTCAAGCTGCATGGGATGGATTATCGCAGGATACCATTAGGAATCTCTACAACTCCATGCCGTGAGCAAACATGGCAACCCAACGGCATACTGAAAGACACTTCTTCTGTATGTGTTGCTCAATAAATATTGACCATATCAGTGTAAATTTATCATCATTTATTGTTCCTGGTAACCTTTATCTTCCTTCCCAATAGCACTGCACAGCCTTCTGTGTGCAACTATTCTTTCGATGATGAGTGTACACACAGTAAAGGTATGGTAGGTCTAGAGCTACATTTATCAGTGAGGCCACATTTACAGCAAATCATCAAAAGTCTTCTCATTTAGGAATCTGCTCATTTGTCTTCCCACAGTCCATCCCTGAAATGCAGCCAAAGCATTTAAACCCTTCTGTATTAATCGATAGGCTCTTATACGGGGCATGCACACCAGGGAGCAGCAATACACAATAGCTTTAGCGTCGCCTTGTTGTTTGCCACCTGCCACTAAAGAAGCCTTTAAAAGAGCACTTTGCTTAGTGGCCATGGAAATGAGATAGTGGGACATCACCCCTACTTTAAGTAAACCCCTGGCGCCAGAAGGAGAACCATACAGCCAAGCAACCCTTCTTTTTAAGGTGAAGGTGGAAGCAGTTAGGGGTTAGGAGGAGAAGATGTCATGAATGAGGATGTGGCCCACACTGAGAGGAGAGAGAGAAGTTAGAATGGTGCTGAGAGTTTGCTGTGAGTGTGTACTTCAGTGTGGCGAGGCCACGTTTGGGTCTGGCATTAGCTTAAAGCTGGCAGTTTGGCATGGGCCGGACAGTAAAAGGCGGGCAAGATTTAAGGGAATAGAATGGCGTGTGTGTGTGTGGGGTAGGGTTCTGTTGAGCAGGTGTTAGGGAAGCTGCTCTTTATGAAGGCTGAAGCACTGGCACTGATCAGAGAAATAAGAGAGAGAGGGAGGAGTAAGGGAACGAGAAAGTGGCTGGTGTAAAAAGGATTTCCTGGCTGGAAGACAGCTGGTCATTCCCTTAGGACTCATTACTGCTCTCTGACTCTAGTGGCAGTGTAACACGCACACACACACACACACACACACACAAAAGTAGGCCACTGTAGGCTCATATGAATGCATAAGTATGTTGTAGTAAAAGGCAACATATGAGGAAAGCTCAGTACTGATAAGGTATCGGTTACAAGCTATTGAGCATTTGCAGAACTATGATTGACACGCCTCTCGGCCAGTCACAACTGTCTCTACATGCTACACGCTACAATGGTGGCAGTAAATTAATAGATTTTTGGGCAATAGTTAGGCTAAGAAACAGCGGAGGGGTGTTACTGAGGAACAGATAATGACTGACACATGCTGTCCTGATCATGTGGAGGGTTGTACTCTGTGTATTTCAGTCCTGAAACCAACCTTGCAATTCAGTGTCAAAACTACTGGCAGGCAGGCTTATGCTGGCTCTGTGGAACTGTTTGTGTAACTGTATTGTGATGTTGGTGTAGAAGAAGATAAATATAGAGAAATATGGAAATATGGAAATACAGAGGCTTAAGCAAATAGTTTTATATTGAATAGCAGCAGAGAAGTGCCGAAACTCAGCGCTACAGAAACAACCAGGGCACCAAGCAGCTCATCAATAGCCACACAACCTTCTTCAACAATCCACCAGCCCAGCACAATAAAGCGACAACACATGCAAACATTATTATGCTAATAACAACAACTATTTACAAGGTTCAAGTCTCTCTTTTCATGGACACAGCTTTCCCGTAAGCCTGTGCATGTAGCCTCTCTGCATGATCATGCCCTCTGCATGTCCATAGCCTTGCGAGTCAGTAGCAGGACGCTACAATATGATGTCTAGGGATAAATAAAGTTACAGAACAGTGTTAAGATTGGTTACTTAACTAATTATCTAGCATAAAAGGCTATGTGCATTCATTTAATGTGCATTTATAATCTGTTTAAGGAGATTAAAAAGTGGCATCCAGTCAGCAGAGTGCTGACCTTATCAAGCCAGTGGTCTGCTATCAAGCTTCTGGTGTTGCTTAACCTATTGGCTAGAAGAAAACCTACCTGAAAGGAGTTCCCTGGTTTATTGTAAACATGGTGTCTAAATCCATTTTTGGTCCCTATAAATAGGCCAGCATTCTTATTTAGTCAGTTCTCAAATGTCTGCAAATGTCTTCAAATGTTTCAAATGCATTGTTTTGTGCTTCTCAAATCTTGCACCACTACACTTTACCACAAGTGCTACCAATAGTGCCAAGTAGCCTGTACTAATAACTTAATGGACGTAATAGCAGTTAGGATATTGACTAGATGCTAAAACTGCTTCCTTATTGGTACATGAAAACCCACCTGACCAAAGAAGCGTTCTGGTTTAATGTTAACATGCTTTCTGGATCCATTTATGGTTACTATTATTAGGCCAGCTTTCTCATTTTGTCAGTTCTCAAATGTCTGCAGTGAGTATCTTCTAAAGCTGGTTTGCATGTGAATACAAAATGGTTGACTTGTATTACTCTGTGCTTTTACATCCTTTCTTGTACCACTGAACTTTTACCTCCAATGGTACCAGGTAGCCTGTGCTGAAAGTATGATGGACACTGGAGAGGTTAGGATTTTGCAAATAGTTAATTGGACAGTTCTTGCTATCTGACAGCCAGCATGTGGTAGCTGTGCAAGACTGATGTATTGCGTGTGCTGTTGGACATTTTTAATGATACACACTGAAATTCGGAGAACCAACAAAAGGCTTCTTTTCCATCCTGGATAAACACACTCACACACACATAGGATACTACTGTATATATGTGAGAGAAGTTTCTCTGTAGCTGCTTTGTGGTAAGGAGATATTTTTAGAGCTTTGATGTATAGCCTGCCCTGGTAACGTAATGCATTTCAGTTGTACAGCAGTTGAATTTCTGTGTGCATGTGCGTGTGTATGTGTGTGTGTGTCTTTGTCTTGTAGAAAGCAAAATATGACCACATTTTTTTCAGTATCCTCAGAAGGACGTCGGCAGCGAGCATCAAATTCTCCGCTCCTCTCCAGAGTCTTGTTCTGATTATGTAGAGAACATGTTGAGACGGTACAAAAATGTTCCAAATTTGAAGACCAGAGGAAAACACAAGAACCTACAGTGTATCAGCACTTACTGTCTATTTTATCACATCCTTTTCAGTACTGCGCAGTAGTCAGAGACCCTTCAGTAATTAATATGGATATTAAGAGCAAATGGGACTCCTTACAACCATGCAAGACCTTGTAGACCACCAAAACTGTCACTTAAAGCGTTTTAGGATGAAAGCAAGCTCCACTCTAGCTTGAACAAATCCACAGCTGTTTCTCTTCATCCTTCCACAGTTAGAAGACAACTCAACACTATGGGTCTGAGAAGATGAGTAGCTGTCAAGAAGCTCCTCACTGAGAAAAGAAGAACAAGAAAAACATGTGTAAAACGAACAAAGACACTGCTGGTGTTCTCAGAGCAATGGACTGTGCCTGTGAAAGGCTTCTCAAGCTTCTTCACCCCAAGGCCCATCTGATAATAACTACAAAGCATAGCGGCCCACCAGAAAACTAAAATCAACTTTTAATAATATATTTTATCCAAGAAATGTGATTGAAGAACAATTGTGATATGTCCAAATTCAAACAAGAGAGCTGTCAAGCAGCCCAAGAAACCTCTCCATCAGTGGCTAGCCAGCAGCTACGTTGTCTCAAACTGCAGATGTTTAATTAGCCTGCTACTGCGACGTCTTTATTTGTACATGTGTACATTAAAATACATATATTTTTATTATATATTTAATATATAACACTAATGTGGTTATGTACAACATTTACAGCCCACTACAAACTACTGCCTCCACCTGATTACAGACCCACGCACCATGCAGAGGGTTCTTCATGGCCCACTGGTGGTTCGCGGCCCACAGGTTGAAAAACCTTGATGTAATGCATGTGCTTACCCGGGCTGAGTGATCTGATTGGCCGTCTTACTGTTTGTTTTTGTTTGTTAGATTTATTTATTTGTTCCGGTAACACTTTACATTAAGTGTTGACTTACTAACATTGAAATAATACATTAACAATGGTTAACTAATGTTACGTAAACATATAACAACTGTGTTTACTCAACATGCCAACATGTAGTTGTTATATGTTTACTTAACATTACTTAACATTGTAACCACTGTTAATGTATTGCTTCATGTTAGTAAGTCAACACTTAATGTAAAGTGTTACTAATAAGCCTAATAGGTTAAGACAGTGAAAATTTACTGGGTATTTTGTGAGTACTCTCACTATAATATGGCCAATGAAATCATTACGCTCTTGGTCAAACCCTGCTATTTTCAGTCCCCCAATCACTGCACATCAACCGTTGCTATCCCTCAAGCCTTCAGGCCGGTATCACCATGCCAGTGTTTGAATCAGTTAAAAGATGAAACTGTGGACGTTTCAGATGAGTATGGCCCTGTAGAGTTTGTTGTTTTCTACCCCCCATAAAAAAAACCCTTTGTCATCAGTTTTCTGTGAATTTGGTGTTTACAAAGACCTTTTACTACAAAGGCTGAAACTGGCTTTGTGAAAACGTCAAAGCAAACAGCTAACGTTACTTCAATGCATCAAAGGCAGGACATGAACAGACATGCAGTGACAGTATGTTTTTGGCTTTGATGATCAGGTTTAGTTTAAGTTTGCTGAGTTCCTGCCTTTGTACATCTCAGCTGTCTGTTTTAACTTAGCTAGTTATGTCATCTGGGCAGATGTGTTTGTGGTAAGTGGAGACATCCTTCATAGTGAGTTTTCCAGCATCAGTTTTGATCAATATGGAGGATTTATCATATTTCTCTACTCAAACATGTTTTTTTCAAGCAATAAGGCCTGATTGAGTCTGAAAGCCGCTTGCTATTAGAATTCTGTCTTCCGCCTGAAACGGTGCAGCAGATACAGGTGCCAGAAAGTAACTGCAGCACCACTTAAGGTTTGGAGATGGACTGCCTTCTCAGTACAAACATGACCATAGCGTGTAACTACATTTACATTTACGGCATTTAGCAGATTCTCTTACCCAGAGTGACTTACAAAAGTGCTTCAGAGTACAAACAGGTTAGAGTCTAAACTTCCCTGGAGCTCCAAACAAGCTACTTGTACAAGGGCCAGTGCTGATACCAAGAAAGAAGAATACAGAGTTAAATACAGCAGAAGTGCACTACCTAGCAATCACTACCCAGTGCTCGTATCTAGAAGAAGATAACGTAAGCGCAGCATAGGTGAAATACCATATATTTCAGTGTATACTTAGATTAGTGTAGTATAACTAGTATAACCAGACCCTTAGGCCCCACGACCACCTGTAGCCCCAAAGCCCATAAGCAGATTAAAGCTCCTCTGACTGCAACATCACTGAATTTGCTACTGTAAAAAAGGAGAACCAGAAGATACAACATCTTCTAAGACTGGGCTTTGAAACTGTGGAAACGTATCCCTGCAGATTTCTTTGAGAAACTGAAAGTCTCCTGAAAAGAATGGAGGTAATAAGAAAGGTACTCCCCGTGCTGAAAACTTGCCATTATGAATTTGACATTATATTTAGTTGTTGAGCCCTCTGTGTAATCTGTGTTTAATAAATGTTGTCTGCTTTATTTCCTGATAATGCAGGATCAGTAACCTGTTCCTAATGCCTACTTTGGTTGGACATGTTGACTGGATCAGACACAGCAGTGCTGCTGGAGTTGCTAAACACTGTGTGCACTGAATGTCCACTGTAATACACACATAAGTTGATGGTCCACCTTTTCAGAAGGAAGGTTAGAGACAATAGCTCATCTGTTGATGCGCAGTTTGTGTTAGTCATCCTCTAGTCCCTTATCAGTGGTCAGGAGTGTGCTACTGTGATACACTGACCTACACGGTCTTTTCCCAGCAATTTACCTCATAGGGCGATCAGTGTACGAGTAAAGAAATGGGAGGTGTGTGTGAGAGTGATACTATGTGCACACAAGCGCATTTGTGTAGTGCACTCCAGTTCCTTCTCTTTTTCCTGTATAGGTTCTGAATATGACAGAACGTACCACCTGTCAAGTCATATTCCCTCTCTTTTTATCTCTCTCTCTCTCTCTCTCTCTCTCAGATGGGGACAGATGGCTGTGCTGCAGCGCTGTAGTGGTTAGGCTGCATCTTCATTTATTCTCATTACAGTTTGTTCCTGATACTGACACACTCACTGCGGCTCTGTGCGTATGGAATACACCGAAGTTCTCTCATGCACCGAAGCTCTATGGATTTCCATTACATATGAAGCTGAGTTTGCAGTAGGCTAATGGGACAGAGAAACTCCTCCAACTAAAGCCACTAGAGATTAGAGTGCAGTTATAGAGATGCTGGTCTAGCATACTGTGACGGACATGCCATGAGTACAAGCTTAAAGAAGCACTAATTAAAAGTTCCCTTCGGTTTTTGCAGAGTCCAGCATTATTGTCAATGATATAAGCTAAGATTTACACTTATGAGGGTTACAGCCCACTTAGCCATTCTTTACTGTATTGTCAGGGAACATTAGTGGAGAAAAAGTCAAGCCAAAATGCCCTTGATACCTTTTTCATGTGACGTTTTTGCTGTATTCTGTGACGTATTCAGTGTATTCTAAAACTAGCTGATTAGCATGACACAAACTGCATGAATTGTCTGTATGGCTTAACAAAATTCAGGGATGAACTATGAATTGTGCTATGAATTTCTGGCAATATTTATCGACAGTGGTGGACACAAACCATGTAGCTGAGTTAAAGTAGAGATCCTCAAGGTAAAATATTCCTTCAGTAAAAGTAAAATTTCCTCCCTTTAGGCTTCCACTTGAGTAACAGTACTAAAGTATTTACCTTCAACTGTGCTTAAGTATGGAAAGTAAAAGAAGCATGATTTATTATGGCTCTAATGTCCTATTATCAATCCTGGAACAAGACTCTTAATCAACTCATTTTAGGTGAAGAGACTCTAGTGTCTCTCAGTCCACCAGTCTTTAACAGAAGGTCATTAATTAGTCTGACACTGATGTCTATTCAAATGATCATAAGCACAAAACACTGAAGGAGAACAGTTTCCATTAGCTAGAACCAAACTTTGTCCAACAGGTCAAAACAAGCTCAAAACAGAGCGACCGCTGTGCCCTGATTGGTGGACTCACTTCACGCTTCTTTTGTTTGGACATGTTACGTTTTTATGCACACATAAAGCAAAAGGAAGGACAGATTTGGCCATAATGTAGTGGAGTAAACAGGAAGATATTAGACTTTAAAATGTAGTGAAGTTAGAGTAAAAACTCCCCCAGAATGGAAATACACCAACACACTACTTACAGTACACTAACACATAACACTTATTGAGTTACTGTACACCAACACGCTACTTACAGTACACTAACACATTACACTTATTGAGTTACTGTAAGCCAACACGCTACTTACAGTACACTAACACATTACACTTACTGAGTTACTGTCCACCAACACGCTACTTACAGTACACTAACGCATTACACTTATTGAGTTACTGTACGCCAACACGCTACTTACAGTACACTAACGCATTACACTTATTGAGTTACTGTACACCAACACACTACTTACAGTACACTAACACATTACACTTTCTGAGTTACTGTACACCACACACTACTTACAGTGCACTAACACATGACACTTCTAAGTTACTGTCCGCCAACACGCTACTTACAGTGCACTAACGCATCACACTTACTGAGTTACTGTCCGCCAACACGCTACTTACAGTGAACTAACGCATCACACTTACTGAGTTACTGTCCACCAACACGCTACTTACAGTGCACTAACGCATCACACTTACTGAGTTACTGTCCGCCAACACGCTACTTACAGTGCACTAACGCATCACACTTACTGAGTTACTGTCCACCAACACGCCACTTACAGTGCACTAACATATTACACTTACTAAAATAGCGTGGCTGTTAAGAATTTCTGCGTCATTACGTTAGTAAGTGTTGTTCACAGCAATAGTGGCAGGAAGCAGATGTTGGAGAAGTTTAATGCCTCTAAAAGCTACCTCACACAAGGCTATTACACAGAATGATTATGAATATGCTGTCTGATGTCTGAGTCAGAGAGTGTGCTTACTTGCATTTAATAATCCGATCATGGTAATATTCTACAGTTATCTGATTGATCAAGTCATGGCTATGTAAACAGCATACTCCAATTTCTTGCAACAGATTAAGGCCTAGAAATCTGATTATGAAATCTGGTAAATAGAGTGAATGTATACTCTTGCTCAGATTTCTTTCAGATTTCACAGTCCACACTTTTGGAGTGATGCTAAAACCAAATACAAGCTACATGTAGATGATGCATATTCATATTTTCAGGTAAAGTGACTCAATGTTTATACGGGCTCCATATGTTTAAAATTCACATGGGGGAAAATTTCCCTCATTGTGGTGATATGCACAGTAATTAAAAAATCTCAAGCCAGTAATGCACTCAAATCTGTTTTTGGATTGTGAATGTGGTTTTTAGGTTTACAGGTCTCTCCTCATTCAAAGAGACACGAGCTTGGTCTCATATGACTGGAAGTAACTCCCGGGGGCGATGGCCAAGATGGCTTTCAAGTGAACAGACCTTCCTACAAGGACTGGTGTACAGCAGTGGCTCTGATTTCTGGTCCTAGAGATTTTCCACCGTGGGAAGTTCAGATCCAACACACCTGGCTCTGATATTCAATTTCCTCTGAAAACCTTTATTAACTGCATTAGGTGTGTTACCTTTGTGGATTAACACTGCAGGGTGAAAGATGTGCAGGATCAGAATTGGGTACCTCTGATGTAGGGCATCATCAGGTATATCTGAGGGTATTCAAAGGAAACATTTTTTTTTTAATTTACCATTTTTATCCATTTTTACTTTTATGACTCATTTGAACACATCAGCTGCACATCAAAATTTCATGATGAATGGACCAAAAGAAATGGTCCAAAATCACTTAAAAGCAGTCTGGTTGCTTTAGAATTAAATGAGGTTTTCGTCCTCTCCTGTAACGATGCCATTTTGGAGATACTTGTTTTTCTTTGGACAGAGACCATAAGAATTCCTGTGACTGATATGTAGATAACCACACGCTGTTTAGTAGTGTTTAGCTGTTCTTTGTTAATGTCTAATAAGCCATAAGAATGTTTTCTGAAGTTCAGCCATTCAGTTAAACTATAGAAACAACAGCAGCAGGAGTGATACTAAAAGTAGATCAGCCACTCATTAAAAATGGTGACAGATTTATAATTATCCTTTAGCAGAGTTTAAACATAGCGTCTCTCACTCACGCTGTGACGTTAAAACTTTGAGGTGCCATTGTGTGTGTGTGTGTGTGTGTGTGTGTGTGTGTGTGTGTGTGTGTGTGTGTGTGTATTTGTGTGAGAGTGAGTCAAAGAGAATTTGAGATAGAGTCATGTGTCATGGCTGTCATCTCTCACTGAGGAGAAAAAGCACGCAGTGCTACTGAATGAGGCTGAATGCCGATAGATAATTTCACTCACGTGCTCGTGAGAGTCAACAGCAAAAGGATGGTGTGTAGGGACGCATGGATCATGGTCTCATGGGGCGCCCTGGGAACAAGAGTCTTTTGGAAGACCCCCCTGCCTTTACTTCCTTTTCTTTCTTTGCTTTTCTTTTCAAAGCACTACTACTCCAGCACTTACGAGCCATTATCAATTCTGTGGTGTTTGCTGAAAAGCGGTCGATGTCACTTAGAATGTGTCCTTGAGAAAGTCTGCCAAACACAAAGTCTTACCAACCATAAATTTCTTTATTTTGGGTCAGATTTTGAATTCATTCGCTATGTTCATTTAAGGCATACTAGAGCTGAGTTCAAAGCACGCATACAGCAATATATTGTGGAATAGCTTGAAGTGATACCAGGGGTCCAATTGGTCTAACAAGCAGCGAGGCGCAATGTCAAGTGGGTAAAGCTTACATATAGCAATTTGAATGCCTAGAATTATATTTATCATATTGATGATGATACACTCACCGGGTACTTTAATAGGAACACCTCCTTGTTTCTACACTCATTGTCCATTTTATACTCATTGTCAAAAAAATAGTTACACTCAGAAGGAAGTGTTGGATTGCAGTGCTGTTGGGAAGGAAGATAAAGGTTACCAGGAACAATATATGATGATACATTTACTGACTGATATGGGCAATATTTATTAGACTACACATACAGAAGTAGTGTCTCTCAGTGTGGCGTTTGGCTGCTAACACAACATTTACATTGATGGCATTTAGCTGACGCTCTTATCCAGAGCATCTTACAAGGTTAACATTTACATTTACATTGTTCCATCAGATAATGTTTCCCAGCTAGTATAAGAAGGTTAGAGTCTAAAACCCGCCATTAGCTCAGACACTGCCCGAACAAGGGCCAGTGCTGATACCTAGAGAGAGCAATACACAGACATATATAAGCATAAGTGTACTACCTAGCAACCCCAACCCAGCGCCCATACCTAGAGAGAAGGAAGGTTATGGTGAGTATAAGTGCAAAAACAAAGTATTTCATACCAGATGTCTCGGGATGGAGTTGTAGAGGTTCCAAATGGTGTCCTGTGATAATCCATCCCATGCAGCTTGAATATTCTCACACAGTCCCTGCAGATTTTGCGGTAGGAGTGGAGGTGGAGTGACACCAGGCCTTCTGGACGTGTGACAAGTGATAGCAAACACTTCATCTTGGTGCTGACCATGGTGCCTCCACACACGGATTCGTTGGTTGTCTCCACCAAGACAAAAGTGAGACACTGAAGATGAACAGACCTGCTGCCATTCTGGGTCAATTTATGACAGTATGCAACAATTGCAGTAATTGCCAGAGGTGCTGGCACTAACAGGATGACTCATGGAGGACATCAGTGCTCGCTGAATATCAACAATCGTGGCTGTTGGGTCAGTCAGGTACACAGATAAGGCCCGTCCTTGCTTACGTCACATGTGCGACCAAGCGTGAAACTTGAATCATTTGCATGTCTCACAATGTCAAACCTACCCACCAAGTTTCATTCCTGTTGATTCCTGCTGGGTTTGGTTTTATTTGCATTTCACATACTACTCTGACTTTTCTGGAATCGAGATTTGTCATGACACATTCACACAATGTTAAACACTTTCAATTCTATTCAATATGCTAACGGCAAGAATGGAAGACTATAATGCTTCTCAATAACACTATTAATGACTACTAAAAACAAATAGGACGAAACATTATGGGAAATTGCATAAAAGAAGATATAACATAAACCTATCATATGTGGAATGATGGATAGCTCAGTGAAGATGTGTGGGTTGGGGTTTGTTTCACCTGAGAATTGCATCATCAGGAATCACTGACGGAGTCCTGAGTGCCTACAGAGAGACAGGAAGCAGCAGAGGGTTGGACAGCTCTCTGCAGCCAGCAGCTCCAAAATCCCCATGAGGTTCATCCTTTCAGATTTCAAACCCTGCTCTCTCGCTCTCTGTCTCTCTCTCTCTCCATCCCTCTCTCTCTCTCTGCTCTATGAAGCTGTCAGTCTCACTAACACGGCTTAGAGGATCCCCCTCCGCTTCTTCTGCAATCACAAAAGCAGCCTGCAGACAATGGAACTCCTCTTAGGCCGTGTGTGTGCGTGTGTGAGAGCGTATGTGTGAGAGAGTGGCTTAGATATGTATTGAACTAGCAGACAGGCTTTTGATTTTGTCCAGGCGTGGAGGCTATAAGGGCAGAGGAGTGATTTGGAGAAAAGCTGCGGGGGGCTTGCGCATAATGCTACTGTTGATGCTTTTCATGCTGGGGGTTTAAAACGCGGAGCACAGGAGGAGGGCCTTTATGAAAAAGATGAGCTGAGTGGAAAACGGAGCTAAAGAGGAGATGAGGGGTAGTAACCAGAGAGAAAAGCAGTTAGTCCGGCCAGGCCAAAGAACATGGCACACCGTGACCTGTTTATTCAGACTGGTGACAGGAAGGACACGCCCAGCCATGACCGAGATGGAGATATCGACAAGGGCTGTCACTCTCAGGCCTTGTCACATCTCACTCTCTAACACACACACACATACACACGCCTCTACACACAGGGATGGATTACTGAATGGACCAGCGCACAGGAGCCTCTGCCAAGGGCCTTGGAGGGCCTCAGACCACAAGGCCTGAGGCAGCTCAACAACTCAGGCCAGTCCACCGCAGATGTAAAAATTAAAGGATGAAGCAACTCTCAAATTTTATAAAAATGCCTACATAGATGAGGAAATTATGCCCAGCTGCTCACTGAACTCTGGGGGCCCTGGGTCAGCCCAACCACAGGTCCAGAAACTAGCCTTGTAAACATATAATAAAAACAGCAAGCCCCTCAGCTCCACATACCACGTACACTACACACCAATCATTAAACAAACAATGTGAAAACAAAATATAACTGTGCAGGAAATGAGACAAGCTTCACAATGAGCAGTATTCTTCAGAGCTGGGCAATCATGATTCATAGTATATCTTGAATACACACTCATCATGGAAAAAAGGGGCACCCAGAAGGAATCAACCGACAGTAACAAAACTTGGTGGGTAGGTTTGACATCATGAGACATGCAAATATTTCAAGTTTCACGCTTGGCCACGCATGTGATATAAGCAGTGACAGGCCTTATTGCTGTACTTGAGTGACTAAGGTCATCTTGTTGTGCATGCTTTCCATTCTGACTTGTGCTGTCCTGTTGGTAGCATCCTTTGCAAGCGAAGTATGCCTCAGAGAAGGGTTTAAAAGCAATTAGAGCAGTTGGAGAGGGGTTGCATTGTAGGGCTCCGGGACATGCGTGGAGACATCCACAATTGCAAACATTCAGCAAGCAGTGATGTCCACCATCCTGTTAGTGCCAGCACCATTGGCAGACGGCTCCACAATGCTGGCCTACCTGCACGCAGATCAACACAATGACTGCCCTTAACACCACAGCAACGTTGCCAAAGACTGCAATGATGTCATGCCAGACTGTGACTCATGTGAAACATAGCAAGATAAAGCGAACCCAGCGTAACCCAAACAGATGCATCCAGTGAACATCACATAAAAGCTGGTAAATGATTTTAGTTCTTTGTGAGTGGCAGGACAGGCTAGGAGTGTTGGACAGAAAGCTGTCAATCAAGCTGCTCATTAGTCACACCCACCCAGTTCTTTCTGACTTTAATTTTGTAACATTAAACAGTTAATGATGACAATCAGGTTTGGTTATAAGAGAGCATCCAGCAAAGGTCTTATCATTTATGAACAAGGATGGGTCGATTCTCACCATTTGTATAAAAATATGTCAGTGAATAATCAAACTGTTTCAGAACAATGATCCTCAATGAGTGCTTGCAAGACTTTTGGGTATTTCATCCTTTGTAGTATATAACATCAGTGTAAGGCTTTAGGGAATCTCTGAACATAAAAGGCAAGACTGAAAACCAAGGTCTGTAAACTTTGATCCCTCAGATGGAACTACATTCAAAACCAGGCATGCTTCTTTAATGGATATCACCGCATGGGCTCATACTGTATGGTAAGACTGTACTATGCACTGCACAACCCATATGAGAGTATTGTCCAGAACTTGTCTGGGCTCAGGCTTATCTGCAATGGACTGACACACAGTGGAAACATGTACTGTGGTCTAATGAGTCAGCTATTTAGATTGTTTATGGAAATAACAGATGTGATGTTCTCCAGGAATGAGAGAAAAGGGCCATCCGGATTGTTAGCAGCATAAAATTCCAAAGGCAGGGTCTGTCATGGTATGGGGTTGTGTGTTAGTGTCCATGGCATGGGCGACTGGCACATCTGCATAGGCAGGATAACCACATGCACACATTTTGGAGCAGGGTATCCTGCCTTCTGGACATCGTCTTTTTCAGGAACGTCCATGTTTATGTCAGTGTGACAATGCCAAGCCACATTCCGTGCATATTACAGCAGCATGGCTGCGTAATCAGAGAGTGTGCAAGACCGGCCTGCCAGACTCCCTTTGAAAATATCTGGCACATTATGAAGTGTAAAATACAATAACAAAGGCCCGTATGATTGAACAGCTGAATACTTGTATAATGAAAGAATGGCAAATATTCCACTTTCAAAGCAGGAAAAGTCTTCAGAGGGTAAGATGATTTAACACAGTGGTAAACCTGCTTACAAGGTTGTGTTATGACAGTGAAGAAATGGAAAAACAGATATCACAGAGGTCTGTGTACCATACACTATAATACTATTCTATGTTATATTTTACAGTAAATGCAATGTAATAACTATTATGTAATGTAGTGTATTTGTCCAGAGTAGACACAGCACTCAGTCAGCTATGAGGAGCTAGTAATCCAGTACTGGCATCCAGAACCATCTACAGGGTTTCTAAAAACACCACACATAGAAGGAGAAGGGAGCCTGAGGGAGATCTTTGGCTTGTTAATGAGGAGCTTGTTTTGGCATTTGGTGCATCAGTTGGTCTGGAGATGGACTGATTGATATGTATGTGCTGTGGGAATATGAAAGGAGATATTCCTTGATATTCCTCCTTAGGTTTTCACACTCTGTGCTGTGCTGCAACCTCAAAGGCTGAAATAAGACACAATAAGAATTGTGCCAACATAGAAAGGTAAGGGACTGTATAAGCACTCAGAATCATTCCCAGTCACTAAAAGTAATTATTTTATCTGTTGGGTCTATAAGTGTTTGTGCTGTCTAGTAGTCAGTGTGTCTCTGCAGAGTGTGTGTGTATGTGTGTGCATGTGTTTAGCAGTGAGAGCTGATAGTGGTCAGTTGTCTCATTAGTTATATCATTAGGTTGCACAGCTGAGCATTAAGGAATAGATTTTCTCTCTTGCTCTCTCTCTCTCTCTCTCTCTCTCTCTATTTTGCGCTCTCTTGCAGCATATGTTTCTGTTTGCTATCATCTGAATACAGAGATGTGATTTTCTATGGGGATCAGAGAGCTAAAGAAACTTTGACCCATTACTTATCTGCTGTCTTACCTGGAAAGGTTGTCCCGAACATACTTCTGTTTTTGTTACATTCATACTGCACCACTTCTGCCACAGCACCCTTCCATATGCCCACATAGATTTGTTGTGATGTCATTCCCTTATATCCATCTGTTATAGTCTTACATAACTCTAAAAATGCATGATGAAGGGACGGTCAGTTGGCAGTCATGGTGCTCTGAAGGATTATTTTGATTGACCTATCTCTGCTCCGTCCGCTAATGCTTTCTTTTGTAGGTTGGATAAGCTTTAAAGGACATTGGAAAAATCCCATTCCAACTGACATGAACTGATAAGCTAAATGAACCAGCATGAACATTCTAGAACAGGGTGAATAGGGGAAAACTTTATAGAACAGTGTGAATAAGAGAGAACATTCTAGAATGTGTGAGGGGGGAGAGTACATTCTGGAACAATGTGAATAGGGGAAAACTTTCTAGAACAGTGTTTATTAGAGAGAACCTTCTAGAATGGTGTGAGTGGGTGAGGAAATGATAGAACAGTGTGAATAAGAGAGAACGTTCTAGAATGGGGTGAGTGGGTGAGGAAATGATAGAACAGTGTGAATAAGAGAGAACGTTCTAGAATGGGGTGAGTGGGGACAGTCTGAAACAATGTGAATATGGGAAAACTTTATAGAACAGTGTTAATTAGAGAGGACATTCTAGAATGGTATGAGTGAGGGGAGAAAATTCTAGAATGGGATGAGTGAGTGGAGAAAATTCTACAACAGTGTGAATAAGGGGAGATCATTCTAGAAGATAGTGAATAGGGGAGAGCATTCTAGGAGAGAGTGAATGGAGGAGATAATTCTAGAACAGTGCGAATAAGAGAGAATGTTCTAGAATGGTGTGAGTGGGGTCTGGAACAGTGTGGACAGAACTTTATAGAACAGTGTTAATTAGAGAGGACATTCTAGAATGGTATATATAGAAGATATAGAAGATAGTGAATAGGGGAGAGCATTCTATAAAAGAGTGAATAGGAGAGAGCATTTTAGAAGAGTGTGAATGGGGAGGGAAATCTAGAACAGTGTGAATAGGTGAGAGCATTCTAAAATGGTATGAATAAGGATAGACAATTCTAGAACAGTGTGAATGGGGAAGGGATTCTAGAACAGTGTGATATTGAAGAACATTGTAGAATAGTTTGAATGATGGGAGACAATTTGAGAACAGTGAATAGGAAGAACAATCTAGAGTAGTGTAAATAAAGAAGAACATTCTACCACTGTGTAAATGGGGAGAACATTCTAGAACAATATGAATGGAGAAGAGCATTTTAGAAAAGTCAATGAGGAGAGGATTCTAGAACATTATAAATAAGGGAGAATGTTCTAGAAGGTGAGAACATACTGTTGATACAAAAAAGGATACACGCTGAGCGTGTATTAGATATTGGTCAGTTCTATAAAGAGATCCTCACTGGTTCTGCTGAGGTGTTGTGCTGAAGGTGTTGTACGTTTCAGTCTCTCTCTCTCTCTCTCTCTTTCTCGCTCTCTCTCTTTCACTCAGCAGGAGCGAGTGTGTGAAGGCCTCTTTCATGCGGATGTGAGGTGAAGACGTGGCAGTGGAGGAATGGAGCTCTAATGCGGCTTTCCGATAAACGCACAGGAAGGGTAAATATTTGTTCCCGCACAGTTTTCACAGGGCCTTCCTGTTCAGCTCTTCACTGCCTCATTCACCACTCTCTCTCTGCCTCCGTATCTGCAGTTTGCTGTCACAAATAACACACTCTTAATGATGTATGTGAGTAAGTATGACAGTGTGTGTGTGTGTGTGTGTGTGAGAGTGTGTGTATGTGAATGTGTGTGTGACTGAGTAACTCTTCTCTGTGAAAAAATACACCACCATTCTAAAGTTTATAATAGTTTATAATAGTTTATAATAGTTTATTATAGCTTATTTCTCTGTTGTCATATAAATGTCATATATATGCTCTGTTGAGCATATAAAGTGATTCTAAACTGAGAAATCAGTTTAACCCTGATAACAAGTAAATTAAAGGTCCTATATCATGGAAAACTGACTTTTACTCCCTTTCCTCAAATCAAAGAGATTGATGTGGTGTGTAAACACTGTAAACAATCTTCAATTCCATTCATTTTTCAATCCCCGGTTCTTCCAGTCTATATGTGGAAACTAAGCTGCAAAAAGAGCCTGGTTGAAATGTGTGTGATATCACGCAAACCATCGCATTTACATGCCAAGCAGCCTATAGCAGTTTAGCTCCGCTCATTCATGCTGAAGTTATAAAGAGTGTTTCAACCAGTTTTACATAGAACAGTCAAGGTACAGTAAAATGGGCTGTTGTTTAATTCTAATACATAAGGATAGGAGGATATACATGAGTTATACCACAGAGAAGAATGCATAGCATGGGCCCTTTAATATCCAGAATTTATCGTATTTCAAAAGTGGTGATTTGTTTTATTTACTTCTTGTTTACAGAATGCTTAAAATATATCATAAAGCCCTTAAAGGCCTTCTTGTTGAATGACTTAATGACCTAATGAATATTTAAATTAACGTTTTGTGTGAACTTTATTACTGTACACAGAATAATTCCAGACATTTGAATGGTAGAGTACTTTTTCCCTCTCAGGCTGAACAAAGCAGTGTCAGATTAACCAATTTCTGAACAGCTGCTCACACACACACACACACGCACACACACACACACACACACACACACACACAAACAGACATTATTGCTGGCCTCTCCCTAAATCTAATGTCCTCAGATTAAATTACATAAGGGATGATTCTTATAGGCAAATCTCTCCGGTTTTCATTTCTCTCCTCCACCAACTGATGCCCCCTCACCCCCCAACCGTGCTGTCTGCAGGATGTCTCTCTTTCTATGTTTATTTGGGTAGTGATGTTGTTGTGAGTAGTTGTGTTCATCGTCTCTGGTATGAAAGCCTATAAACACACTCGGCAGGACTCTGTGTGTGTTGGCTGGCCAGAATCCACAGCATCCCACTGAGCACTTTACTCACATCACATCCAATCTCACACACTCTCACACACCCAGCAGAGGAGCGGCAGAGAGGACTCACATTAGACCGGTATAAAAAAATACATGAATAGATCGATTCTCTAGTGAGAACACACTTCTGCATATTTGAATGCACAATTCTTGTTTATTTGGAAGTAAAATGAAACAGTAATTAACAAAATAATAAAACATCAAATTTGGCTTGTGCAAAAGTTGTGTCGTATCAAGCCAATTTTATATTTCATGTTTTATTTCCTCCATGTTATATGTCATATTTAAATGTGTTCTCTGTAGAGACTGAGTTCACAGAAATCTGATAAAAACATTTTTGACTAGGGGCGTTTAAACCTCTGCATATGACTGATGATAGATAAACAGAAAGATAGGTAGCTGGACAGACTGACAGACAGGGTAGTAGAGTCAATTTAGTCAATTTTGCACTCAATTTAGGGTCTTATGGACTGGATACAGGCCAAAGACATCCGGTGATCCAGTTTTCTTTCTTAGAAGCAGCTTTGCTGTTGTTTGTTGCTACTGATCTTAACTGTCCAGTGCATGGTCAGTCAGTGTGCTCATACCTACCAGTGTGCGAAATACCTCCTGGTACTCAGGGGAGTGGGCGTGGGGGTGTGGGGGGGTACTGGCTACTTCACTGTTGGCTGGCTGCTTGCTTGGCATAGTGGTGCATATGCTAGCCTCAGTGGCAGCAATATTTAGTTAAAGATTCCTTCTTCTGGAAATGCTCTTGTCTAGTTTGGTGATGAGCTCTTCCACACATTAACTGAGATATTATTTCCTTTGCTACAGCATGCTGTGTAGTAGAGGTATACCAGGCATAGTTATAGCTGGTAAGCTATGAAGGACCAACTGGGTTAGTTAGTTAGTTAAAAACACCAAAGATAAGCTCGCAGATTTCAGGTGAAACAGCTAAACAATGAATTTTCCCACAATTTGAATATAAACGTCTATTTTTCTCTAACAGACAGCACCATGTAATACAGGGGTGCACTACTCTGGTCCTGAAGGGCCAATGTCAAGCATAGTTTGGTTAGCTATCTGCTGAAACACACCTCTATTAACTCATTCTGTTAATACCCAGGTTTAGTGGATATATTTTGAGCAGTGATGGTCAGTGAATGTAATTGGTTACTGTACTTAAGTTGTTTATTGTGTGTCTGTACTTTTTTTTAACTTTTCAAATATCTTACATTTTACTCCATTACATTATGGCCAAATCTGTTCTTCCTTTTGTCTTATGTGTGCATAAAAAAGTAACATATCAAAACGGAAGAAGAGTGAAGCGAGCCCACCAATCAGGGTACAGCAGTCACTTTGTTTTGAGCTTGTTTTGACCTGTTGGACAGAGCTTGGTTCTAGCTAATGGAAACTGTTCTCCTTCTGTGTTCTGTGCTTATGATCATTTGAATAGACATCAGTGTCAGACTAATAAATGACCTTCTATTAAAGGTTGGTGGACCGAGAGTGTCACTAGAATCTCTTCACCTAAAATGAGTTCTTCTCGTTACAGAAATGATAATAGGACATTAGAGCCATAATAAATCATGCTAAGTTTTCTCTCCATACTTAAATACATTTGAAGTTACATGGTTTGTGTACTTCATCCACCTCTGATTTTAAGTAAGGGAACTACAAAAGTGTGCTGGACACCAGCCCTCCAGAACCGTAGTTGTGCACCCATGAATTTTGACTTTGAGGCGTTCAAGGGGTCCAGGAAATTAATAAGGGGCTCCCCTGAACCATCTATATTTCTCACCTAGTATATTTAAATAAAGCTATTTCCATTAGGACGTTCTTTAGTCTTCCAGTTTATCCATGTTTTAGAATATCCGTCCAGCAGAGAAGAGGAGCTGAGAGAAGAGAAAATATCTGGATTTAGCAGATTTAATATTAGCTTTAACTGGAGATGTGCAGCAATATTAAAAATGGGCCTGTCCAAATTCAGGATTTAAAAATATCTGCTGTACTGCTCACGTGCCTGTGTGTGTGTGTGTGCCTGTCGGCGTGTGTTCTCTCTGATTCTCTTTGATTTCTCTCTTCTCTTAGATCTCCCACATCCTCCTCTCCTCTGCCTCTGAGTGCCTCATTGTTTCAGGGCAAGAGCCGAAAAATGGTTTAATGTCCTTAATGTAACCACACACACGCTCCTCAAAACTCTATGGCCCCCATCTCCTCTCTCCTTTCCTATCTCCCTATATAAATTCTTATTATAAAGTGTCCCTCTCTTTCTTCAGTCCTCTTTGTCCTTCTCTCTCTCTTCCTCTGTCTTTCTTTCTCTCTCTCTCTCTCTCTCTCTCTCTCTCTCGCTCTCTCTCTGTCTGTCACTCAGAGCCTGCGGAGAGAGTAAGACTGATAGATGAAAGGGTAACAGTTGAAAGGATGAGTGTATGGCAGGCAATATATGATGATACCCCCAGGCTTTTCTTTTTTTCTTTTCTCGGTTTTGTTGTTTTTTGTCCTTCATTTCACCTGAAAACACAAATGCACATATACAGTATAAGTTGCACACGTATAAGCTGCATATGTATGCTCAGCCCTGTTGTGCATTATACTTGTTCAGGTGGAGCCTGGAAAAAATACAACGAGTGGTTATTTTTTACCTCTCTCTTTAATGGCAACATTCATTACCATCACACACACACACACGCACATGCACACACACAAATGACACCCTCCATTAGTCTGTATTTTTAGTTCGGGATGTTCCTGGAAGTATGTCAAGTGTGTTAAGTGGTGTTGGTGAGGCTGAGTGAGAGAATGCTCTCAGGCCTCTGTGTCTATCAGTAAAAAACACCTTTCACACTGCCCTGACCTCAGGTCATGTGCATGTGTGTGTTTGTGAACCAGGTTTATGCCATATTGTGGGGACCAAAACCTTTTCATACACTGTGTGGACCATACGTCAGTCACAGAACAATGTAAATCATTTAATTGTAGGGTGAGGGTAAAGTTAGGGGAGGGTACAGGTTAGTGTCGGGTTAGTAGTACGGTTTGGTACCAAGCTTGTTTTTTTAAGGGTACTGAGCAAATGATGTTGATGCTACCAAGTACCGATTCATGGTAAATCAATTGATGTCAAATTTCAGTTCAAGCCCCCTGCACAATCAGGGCAATTGTGCATACACTTGAATCATATTTGAAAGTTAACCCTTTCCTGACTAGAAAAAAGCCATACAAACTGCCCACAAAGCATGGGCTTAGGTTTCTAAAGATTAAGCAAGGCGTCTGCAACTTCCACATATTCAGATAATTAACTAGCTAGTTGGATAAGTTGTTAATGGAAGTAATGTTTTAATGTTAATGCTTTTTTCACTGTGTTTCCTGATGTTAACTAACATCTGGCAACATCAAAATTCCTCACCGGCATGTCATTTACAGTAAACATACAGTAATGTGTTTAAATATGTCCAAAACCTTAGTATGAAACCAGTAGTACCATTTATAGTGAAATATTACAGCAAAAAAACTTTCAAGTATTGTGATAGTAATAGACAATCATCAAAGACAATGGCAGTCCTGTTAAGACTCCCTGTTGAAGTACCTGTACATACAGTGTTGTCCTCAGTTCGTTTGACGGTGACGCTACAATATCCAGACTTTGCAGATAAAAACAGGGCTAACCAACAAATATGACTCTGATTTTGTGAAGCGCTTTTTACAAAAGCTACATGCTGTGGTACACTTTATATCTAAATGCAAAAGCCTCTACTTTTCTGATTAGGCTTTATGCTAGATTTTGGAAGCTCTTAGGTGTTTGATTTCATTTAGCCCCAAGAGCATTAGAAATGTCTGGTAGAAACTTGGATGTTTAATTTTGGATCACTCTAGCTCATTCCAAGGGTACTGGATAAAGTTCCATCACTACAGAAAATGCTGTTCCACTGCTTCACAGTCCATAGCTGGGTGGGCTTTACACCACTCTAACCAATGCACTGGGAATGGTGAGTTTATACTCATGTGCAGCTGCTCCAGAGCATCCCATTCTATTGGCAGTGCTCTTCTAAGGAGATTATACTGTGTATGCACAATCGAATGCCTGTGTCAGCATTGGGTGCATCTTAAAGTAGCTGAATCCACCGATTATACTCATTATATCTGGATATTTCTGGACATTATGTGTTTTTGGATGTGGTACAGCTCTACACATGTATAGATAAATAATGAACAATAGTGTAAGACAACAAAGTGCAGGACAATGAGACAGATAAGTCCAGACATTGTTTTTAGATCCCTTCATTTTTGATGTTACATATATTTTCAAGTGGTGACCTAAGAGATGTCAAAATGTAACATTGTAAAGACGTTCCTGCCGTCTTGACTGTTTGGCCATTTTCTCGTCGTGATGTTCCGATAAATCAAACATGTTTAATATTACTTTTTAATCTGCCTCATGCAAATAGTGACCCCTGTTATTCTGGGACTAGCTTCAGTTTTCACTCCCTGCATTACAGCTGAGACAGCATTACAACTGGTGAAGAGTAAACAGCAGTTGAAACATGAAGCACACAGTGTAGATGCTGACTAGAGACTCTAACTCTTGTTGGCAGGATTCTAGCTGGTTAGTTCATGAACTGCTTGACCACAGGCAAGTGGTCTTTGTGATGTTACAGTCTTTGTGATGTTACAGTCTTTTTGATGTTACATCATAAGCTCTCTTTCTTAATGGAACAGTGCACTTTGCGGGATCCCCAGTCTTTGCAAAATCATAGTCTGTGAGTGAAAAACTCTCTTATGACACACAGTCTTTAGATGAAAGAGGGTGCCAGATGCTTCTAGTGTATGATTCAGCATATAAGTGAACCTAATAAGCGTGGGATCACAGGTTAGATCCCTGGTGATCCTCCAGCCATCCATGACCAGAAATCCAGGAGAGCATGGGTCCAGCAGGATGGCCCCTGCTTTCCTGTTATTGTTGGCATAATAGAATTTTATCAGTGTTCTACTCCAAGCGTGTTGAGGCAGTTTAAAAGTATGTGTCTCAGATGAAGCATGTGCTAAATTTCACCTTAACAGCTTGTTAGCAAGGTGTGACAGATGAGACCTAGGAGACCTAGCTACCTGACTAAAATGGACCAAAAATTGGGTGAAACACTGAAAGAAGCAATAGTAAGCAGCAGTCACTGGAGTGCAGTTATGAAAGGGATTCTCTCATGGCCGAGGGGAAGAATCTGTTCCTGAAGTAGTTCATTTTGTCAGTGAAGGGTCTGTGATGTCTGCTTGAGGGCTGAAGTACAAGGTGTGCTGGGTGAGAGGAGTCAGACGTGATTCAAAGCTCTTTTCTAGATGTGCTTGATGTGCAGACGGGAGACAAACCTGGGCGTGTGAGGTGCTCTACAGCAGCTACAATAAAAAACTTGAGTGGCAGGAGGTTTACACTGAGGCACCTGCCAAGCTAGTCTGGTTACCAGGCAACATCTCTCTCCTCCTCCTCCTCCTCTCACTCATTCTTTATTTCTGTCCGTTCTGCATTCGCTCCATTACAAACCTGACAATAATGCTTAGTATGGGTTTTTGACACCATCAAGAATAATGCATTTGTGTGTGTATGTACATGTGTGTGTGTGTGTGTTTGTGTGTGTCTGTGTGTGTATGTGTGTGTGTGTGTGTGTGTGTGGAGAGGGGTGTAAGAGAAGATGAAAAACACTGTGTGAGGGATTCTGCTACTGGCCTAGTTGAGCTAAATTAACATAATCATGCTGTTCAGGTCCAGACAGTACAGAGGAAGCTGAATAACTGCAGCACAACAGACCTTTTCCAGGTTTTCTGAGCCTTCCTTCTGAGACCGACTTTCATTAATCATCGTAAAAAACTCTCTCCCACAGTCCATTTGGGATGCTTCTTCTCTGTCAGTATGCTGCCGTCTCATATGTTGTATCCAGTGGTCTAGTCAGGTATATGGTCTGTTTCCACATGCTGACTTCTGAAGATGTGTTTTTGGGTGTACTGGCCTCTTTTATTGTTTTTTTGTTTTCATCCCAAAATGAGTCTCAAAGTGAACCACCACTTTCAAGTTCCATGGAGCCCAATTTTAGTGGTAGTTCACAAAATCATATATTTCAAATTTTCAATTAAAAACACCCACTGCTCTTTACATAATGTACAGAACTTCTACATTCATTTATGTCATTTATTAAGAATGCTATTTACTTATTATTTACTTATTTAGCTTAGCACTACCTCTATTAGTGTACTGTATTTAAACAGGTCATAATGTTATCCTTACCAATATCTTAGTTGTTTTAACTGTTTTGAGTATGTCCATTTATGCATAATTTGAGCTCAACAGTTGATCTTTAGATTGTGTGAAAATGTGATGATGATTAGATCAACTGGAATTCCCCACAACTGCTTCAGATACAATCTCTCCATTAGCTTACATTGAACATAGAGAAGGTGTTTGCTCTCTCCTGTAAAGTTACACTTTTGCTGATCCTGTGTTTCTTTGGACGGTGATGATATGTAAAGGATAGGGCTACACCACTGGTTGTCTCTGTTGCTGTTAAATGTGCAGCTGCATGCATAAGCTTTTGACTATCTAGTCTCACATTTCCTGTTTAAAGGCACCTTTGAACCCAACTACAATAATGATAATAACCTGCACACTCCTGTTCAGTCTCCTCTATCGTGCACATGCATGTTCTACTCTAGTCTCCTTTGCGCATGATGTATTACGCCATAGATATGAATAGACATAATGATTACAGATGATGGTGAACTTTAAAACATCTATGTACCTCCATATTACCTCTTTCCCTAAGATAAGATAAAGATTTGTGGCATTTCCATTCATAAATCTGAGGATACGGTTGGATATAATGGAGGTTGAGAAGGCTAAATCTTGTGCATATTACACTTCTCCCCACTGCTTCCTCTTCAGGTAGTGGATGCATAAATTTTATCCGGTTACTGACTCATCTGGCAACCTCACAGAGGAACAAGTCCAGCCAGCATTGTGTGTGTTATCGTCCCCGTAGCAGGCTCTCACACACACACGTACACACACTTGTGTGTGCATGCACATGCATATACACACACACACGCTTGGACTTAGCATGACAGTTTTGGGAGAAAATGAATAATGGTGTATTGTAGGGTGTGATTTGTGTTACTTCTTGTTCTTGTTTTATTTCCCTGCTTTCTGCGGAACACAGTAGTATTAGACACGGGACGGCTCTGTAGTGCAAATGATATGCATTTACAATGAGCGTGATGGGTGTCCAGATTTTCCTTGTCTGCAGGTGGTGGGTGTGTGTGTGCGCGAGCGCGTTTGTTCCAGATGTGCTGATTGATCACGCTTGGCCCGTCTTGGCACAGCTAGAGCGGCGAGTGGAGAGGGAGGCCAGAGCATTGTGTGTGAGCCGTCCATTTTTAAAGACAGCTGGCACAAAAACTCACACAGGAAGGAGATGCCAGCGCAAAACTTTTACTGTTTCCTCCCTTCTCTTCTCTCTCCCTCCCTCTCTCTCTCTCTCTCTCTCTCTCTGGGCCTTTCTCTCTCTTTCTCTCTCCGTTTCTCTCCGGTTCTGTTCTACAGGAAATGCACACTGAATGGACTCTATTGACTGGCCTCCTCTGCCCCAACAACAGTTGTCAGGGAGAGGGACCCCTCTGAGTATGGACCCCAAAACCCTCCCTACACAAACACACACACACACACACACACACACACACACACACACACACATTCACACACACACACCCCTCCCTCCCACTGAAATCTGTCCAGAACAAACTAAACGCTCAACAAAAAAACACGCAAAATAAACCAAGTCTAGAGAGGATTAATTGGGAAGCAATAGAACAGCCTTGTCGCCTGTGTGTATGTTTGTCTACGCTTCTGTTCAAACAAGTAAAACAGGCGGAACATCCGTATGGAAATAGAGGGGGAAGAAAAAACCCTAGGCCCAAATAGTGTTGCTAATGTAGCTCTCATCCTTAAGGCTAGTCTGTTATAACCACCGCCATTTTCATAAGACGTAATGAATTCCCTTTCATTCATAAACACTGCACCATTGATTCTCCCAAACTCTCCCCAAATAAAGCAATTATATCCTACTGGGGCTCAAAATAGGATCATCGATTAGCAATGAAACCATAAACAACCATCAGAATGTGTTTCTTTGCACAGTCAGAGCGGCGTGGTAGTATGTGAGAGTGTCAGACAGGCAGGATGCCCAAACCTGTGTTTATAGTTTTATTTATGGGACTTTTCTTAGTAATTTCTTGGTAGGTAATTCACTGGTGTTGACGGACACTCTGTGGCTTTCGAGAATCAATATGTAAGATTTTTAGTTTAAAACATTCCAAAATGAGCTAAAATTATCAACAGACTGTGAAGAGACAACAGTTTTGAAGTTATGTCAAAGACGTCTATGTATCATGTTGCAGAGATATTTACTTAAGTTTACTAAGCATGCTAACCAGCTAGCTCCGGCCCATCCTGTCTCGTAACACCGCTTTATACCTCAGGAGGTGGTAGTGAGTCACTCTACCATTGTCTGCCATCAGTCTAACATGAAACGATGAAAAAGTAGCACTGCTCTGATGGTGTATTTTAACCTTTTTTCAGTCATGTTGGAGGTCCTGCTCCTGGTTAGATTGTTTAAGGACAGGTAGCTAAAGAAAGGAAGAGGAAACACAACAAAGTTGTTGCAGAACAACACTAAAGAAGAGATATAAATAGAAGCAAAGCAGGAGTTAACAAGAGACTCTCCCATGCTCACTTTGCTGTAGGAATCAAGGTAAGCACACTTCTATTACACTTAATATTAACCAATACAATACAATGTGGTGTTTCGGGATTCAATACTTTAAACAGTCCTGGTGATAAAGCATGTTCCTGACTCCATCACACACAGTGGGACAGTCAGCCACCATCAATAAAGCAGTAGCACAGTTCCCACCTACTCTGTGAAAACAGTAACACAGTGCAAATCTGTCATGAGGGCAGTTAGCGAACACAAATGACACAGCACTCAATAATCAGTAGAGCTGCATATATGGGAATATGTATATCTGCATATATCATAGCTTCTATTCATAACTTTATATTACTGTTATATAAACTTGTATATTTGGGATTAGCAGAGCTATTCTGGTTTTTAGTACTGTGTATATTTATTATCTGTGCATATTTTGTACTGCAAGGGACCACACACATAAGACTTTCACTCACCTTCACACCTATGTAAATTTGACATGGCAATAAATGTAATTTCATTTGATTTGATTTGATTTGATTTGATTTAAGCTGGCTGTCATAAACTACTTTGCTAAGCAAACTAAATTATGATCACATTAACTGTTTGCCCAGTACACTGGTTTCCGCTATGAGCCGGGTCCCTTCAGCAGTGCTGCTCTGTAACCCACATTAAATAGGCTAAGGTAAGACGTGTTAACTGTTCAAAACTGGTCAGCTATAATCATTTGTCATAGTAACTCTTTCCTATATTACCGCTGAGAGCATGTGTTCAGGCTAGATTCCTATGCTGTAAATCCAGAGTTTAGTAAAACACGTTGGTGCTAGATGCAGGTCAGCTTGTCTCCCAGCCAACTGCTGTTCAGTCATAGCATTACCTAATACTTTGCTGTCTGGCTGGTTTTATCATCAGACTCTTGAGTAATCTGTAGCAAGAGGAACCTAAATGAGTAACTTCTATGGCCTAAAACATTAGCACTGGAAAAGTGATGCATTTACTTGATTTAAATATGTACCGCAGTACCTTATGAATTAATAAAATATCTACATTAACAGAAAGTTTTTGTTTTCAGTTTACATTCAGCAAAAAAAATGTTCTGTGGAAATACAACACAGTTTTATGTAATATAAAATTCTCACTTTTTCCTTTGGCACCTTAATTAAAATTACAAACCTGGCCACCTCACTGTAAAAGTTTAGAGTGCGCTCCTGGTTACCAAGTCTTTACACTTTGTCAATATTTTATAATAAATAAAAATAAACAGCAGTGATTTGAAAATCCTTTCTGACCTGTACTATATATATATAATAGTAATATAGTTCAGAACATGGAATTATTTTCCTGTTGTTGCTTGACAGAACACCTCAGACACACCTCAGACACCAGACCTTAATAGGAGAACACCTTAATAGGAGAACACCTCAGACACCAGACCTTAATAGGAGACAGGTCTGGACTGTCAGCAGGCCAGTCTAGCACCTGCACTGTATTGTAATACAGGCAGAAAAAGCTGTAGTCTTGATAGTAGTAAATGTTGCTCCAAAAAGTTACCCATGTCACTGGCACTAACACACATACCTTGCCAAATGCTGGTGTAACAAATGCTGGCGTGCAATAGTAACAATCAGGAACAATCAGAACAATAAGGATGTTACCAGTCCTTTTCCTTTTGGGCTCAAAGAGCACGACATCCATCATTTCCAACAACTATTTGAAAAGTGGAGTCGTCAGACCCCAGTACACGCTTCCACTTTGTGTCAGTCTAGCTCAGTCTAGCTCAGTTTAGCCCAGAGTTGGTGGTGTTTCTGGATGTTGTTGGTATATGGTTTCTGCTTTGCATAGAAGAGTCCTAAATCCCCATGGAACATATAAAATAGTGCAATTTTTTGCATATTACTAAAATTGGCTGTTATGCTAAACATCCAGCAAATCTTATATCAGAAACCCAAATGATCATCCTCTGAGTACTGTCTAGACATGGTCTTAATATTTCCCAATGAACTCTCCCTCTATCGCTAACCTTCCCCACTATCGCTGACTCTCCCTCTATCTTTGACTGGTCCTTCATCACTGACTCTGCCTCTGTCACTGTATTGCCATCTATCGCTGACTCGCCCTCTATCGCTGACTCGCCTTCTATACTGAATTGCCCTCTATCGCTGACTCGCCATGTATACTGACTCGTCCTCTATCGCTGACTCACCCTCTATTGCTGACTCGCCCTTTATACTGACTCGCCCTCTATCACTGAATTGCCCTCTCATGCTGACTCTCTCTCTATCCCTGACTCACCATCCATCGCTGACTTGCCGTCTATCGCTGACTTGCCCTCTATCTCTGACCCGCCCTCTATCGCTGACTCTCACTCTATCGCTGAATTGCCATCAATCGAAGGTCACTTGCATTCAGTAATGGATTTGGTCTTATCTTTTAGGCACTGGCTTCTATGATTCTAAGGGTTATCTGAATCTTCTAATAATGTTATGGACTGTAGATGGTGAAATGTCTTGCTATTATAGGTTAATAAACTTTGTTCTTAAACTGTTGGACTATCATGTAGTTTTCTGGCAAGTAAGCCTTTTGTGAGCCTTTCGTGAAAACTAAGCCTTTCCTGACTGCTACTTTTATACCCATGATAGTATCACCTGTTACCTGCGCACCTGTTTATATAAGAGATATATATCAAATATCTCTTCTTAGTGCTGTCTTCAGTCGAATACCTCTAAGGTTTATAATTCACTGTCAATTTTTTGGAATTGGGTTTGGAATCTGAAAGCTAAGGATCTTGCAACCCTCTTAGCAACCATACTTTCCACGTCTATTCTACCAGCATAGTACAATGCCCACAATGAGCTGAGGAATTCATCTTTTCCCTTTGCAGATCTATCATGTGTCTCATGACAGAAGGAACACTTTAAAATCCCTCTCACACACGTGCTGCCTGATACCTCCCTTCCATTCTATCTATCTCCGTCTGCTTGTTTGTGCCTCTCCTTCCTTGGGCAGTTTGATAGTCAGCTTGCGCATGTGGAAGCAGTCTCGTTAGTGATAATGACTGCTAATTTCACAGTGAATACATCCACGGTACTTTCGTTCTTCTTTCTTTCTTTGAATCACACACTATTTGCAACCAACCGTGAAAAAAACAACAAAATTTCTCCCAGTCTGACTGGGCCTGAGCGGTTCCCCTTATCTACTGAACTGCCACTGAACTGGAGAACTAACCAAATCAAAGTTTTTACCTTTTACGGTGAGCCTCTGTATCTGTAACACACACACACACACACACAGTACTGGACGACATTCCTCTTTATTAATGAGGGTGCTACTAGTCTGCTTGGAGCTGTTTCTTCTGTTATCTCTTTCTGTTCCTTATGCACACACACACACACACACACACACACACACACACACACACACACACAAACACACAAACACACACACACACACACACACACACACACACACTCAGCGGAAAGAAAGTGCTCATTAATCTATTTGCCCTTTAGCCAGATTGTCTCACTGAGCTAAAACACACAGTTCTAATTTTCTACTGTGCATTTTGTGTATTCAGTAATATGTTTAGAGCAGCTCTAGACAAATGTGCAGGTTAATGGACCTTCAGGTCGAAGCGTGACGTAAACATACTGCGTCTCATTGCAAAAACAGAGAAAGGAAGGCCCGGTTTAGCAGCAATAGTTTCCAGACAGCTGCTCTTCACCTCTGTAATCTTTTCATTCCTTCCTTCGCCTTCATTTTTATCTCTTAGTCTTTCATCTCAGTCTTCAGCCTGAACCTCTCGTGCTGTTTTCGTTGATATAGCTGATCATTTGCTCTGCTCTGGAGGCTAAATGGATAACAGGCAAATACCAGAATAACAGGCTGGACCCAGCAGTACTCCCAGCCTCAGATGCTCGGCCCACTTGGCAGTATATGGATATTCTGACTGATATTTCTTGTACGCTAAGCTAAACACATCTATTCAAATTCTGTCAGTTATTCTCTGACTGGATATCCACACTGACATGTGCAATGGTTTCCACTACTTTTTCAAGCAGTTGCCTGCTCCATAAACTGCGACAACAAGAAGCACTTCAGAGGAAGATGTAGCTGCTGGATTGTTGTGAGGTTCATGATGTCATGTCTTTAACAGCTAATCAACTGTTCTCACATGCTTGTTGATAAGAATACAACTTTGTTTTCTGAGGGTCAGTTTTTAGGGTATCACCATTAAGACCATCACTAAAAGTATCGTTAAGACTGTAAGAGGGAGAGACCTCTTCAGTCCTTGGTAAGGACAACTTTATATATTTTCAGTCTGTATAACACTAGTGCAGACATTATTGTGGCATATCTCTTGAATAGGTCATTGTTTGAAGAGGACCCATTATACTTTTCCAATTCTGCTTTTCCTTTAGTGTGTTATGTAGCTTTTTGTACATGTAAATGGTCTTTCAAGGTGATGTCATCTCTTAACACAATCCTTATTGCCCACCCACCGGAAAGCTTGGTACACCCTCATACAACACACAGATATAACAGTAAAAACTGACCACTCTGAAATGTCAGATGCTCAAGTCTAGCTTGCGAAGGTGGATCTTGCGAAGGTGGATCTTGCGAAGGTGGATTTTGAGGAAAAGGTTTTTATATTTTAACTGAAGCATGTAAATCTATTCTAGTAGACTCCAAATATAAAATGATGAACACTGGAGCATAAATGTTTTTTTTTTCCAGTGGTGTACCTCATTACTAGCCATATATTGCCCCATCCCAGCTTTTTTGGAATATGTTGCAGGGCTGAAATGCAGGAATGGATGTATAAGAACAAATAAAATGAAGTTGACCAGATAAAACATGAAATATCTTGGGTTCATACTGCAATGAATAAAAACTTTAATACATGTAAAAAATACTGAGTAAATTTAAGCTCTCTATAGTTAAGATATTGAAATGCTGCCTAAAAGAAACTGTAGCAGTAGATTAACAAAGTTTACAAAGTTGAGTTAATGTAATTAAGTACATTTAAGAAAGTACAGCTTTAAACTTTGTTAATCTACTGCTAGATTGTAACTGTACTTTTTCTTCAGGCAGCGTTTCTAGATTTTTGCTGCAGAGAACTGTTTACTTTCTGCATTAATTATGATAACAGAAACTGAAGGCAGACCCTTATGAATATTTGGGGGACCCCCCTCCCCCTCCAGCTGACTATTTATTCCACAAAAGTAACTGCTGGAGTCAGGCGAAGCAGAGCGCTCTACAGACTAAACTCTCCGAGTCTTCAGACGAGTGTGAGAGAGAGGAAAGGTTAGCTGCTCAGCTGTACACACGCTGGGGAAAAGGCTCAGAGCGATTGGAGTTGGACATTTAGATAATTGCAATGCTGAGGTAAAAGCCTGATGTGTGGCAGAGCTTTCAGCCGGCTTCTGCACATAGCTGACATTTCAAAGTGGTCAAACTGCACTGCTTCACAATGATAGCTACTCTGTGTGTGTACTTCATGTGTGTGTGTGTGTGCGTGTGTCTTACAGACACCTGTCCCTGAACCTCACTCTTCTTCACGGCTGTCTCACACACAGCCTCACTAATTGCTGATTTGGCATAGTTATTCTGACAGCATTCCAGGGCCCAGTTACAGGAGAAGCCCATCCACGCACACTTGGACACATAACGCATAACCACGCACCTCACTTTAATGTCAGGAACATGCAACTATTTCCTTTCTTTGCTTATAGCCTTTATAAACATTTCCCAATACAGTTTATGAATAACGACTGTGAAAGTGGCGCTGTCTGTGCTGAGTAAAGCAGGATTTTGGAGTGGAGCTCTGTTCTCGCTGGGCCAGGGTCTGGCCTCTCTGGATCTTGGAGCGTCTGATAAAACCACGAAACCTCAGCTGTCTTATAAAATAGGAATTATCATTATAAATCCTACCCGTTCAGACTGTAAGGCCCTGAGAAGCGCCATTCATTTTCCACAACGGCATTGCTCACACATATTTATTTATCTTTATTATACACTCAAGCACACTCAGCCTTTTAAAGCAAAAGTCTGACAAACACATCAAATCGATACAGTTTTTCTTCACCACAGATTTAGTTAACCAAGACATATTTGGTGTCTGAAGTTTTTTTTTCTGTAGTACTGAACTGGATGGGGCTATTGTTACTAGCAGGTCATTAAAGCAGCATTATGTGAGTGTTGGTATTTCTTTGCTGTTGGCGTGCCTCTCCAGTTACGGAGTATACACCACTGTCATATACACTAATCATACTTTGACCCTCCCTCATGGACAGATGTACAGATGTACACATGTATTTGTTGATGACCTGAAGAATACAGATTCTGACTGGCACTTTGAGTGCAAGGGGGTCATGCAGGTATATGGGCGCTACAGATTACACTTGCAATTACCCTTTATCAAAAGTGTGTAATCTGTACTGTCCATATGCCTACATGGCATGTCTGCACACAAAAGGGAGTCAGAAATCCGGCACAACGCAGAGTAAGAACCATGAGTTACCAGGAAGAGTAATATTAGAGGATTTTATCGCAGCAGGAGGTTGCAAACTTTCAAGGTTCATTTGACATGAGATTGACCAAATAACTGACCAAACTTTTTGGTCTGGCATGAATTTATTTCTTTGCATCCAGCCTGAAACTGGGACTGAAGTTAGCCATCAGACTGTCTTGCATCCTTTTATGTCTTTGACCTCGCCAGTGGGTAAAAGTCAGTCTGAGATTTAGCTACACTGGTCTCCTGGTTGTTCACTCTCTCTTTTTCTCACTCTCTCTTTTTTTCTGACAACTACTTCTTCCATCGCTTTGTAGCCTCTGCCATGCGGTGCATGCTGGGAATACAGTTTTAACAGATTCGTTTCTGCCCACACATGACCATCTAATATCTAATGTCGGTTCTATACTGATTGGCCATCCACTGTTATTTAAATTTGACAGTTATGTGAAGAAGTCAAGTCTACATTGACTAATCGCAGATGACATCATGAATAAAACTACAGGAGAGAACTCTTTACAACAAGTGACTTTAACACTTTAACATCCTCACCAAGATAAAAGAAACAGAAGTTTTTTGGTTGGGGAAATAATAAAGCACATTGTTTGAATGACATTAGCTAAGCACAAACACCTTTAGCATAACAAAAACAATTATACTGTTTGATAACACGTTATTACATGTTATTAGACTTCTTTTTGTTGTATAAAGTTATGCAATCTATCTAATCTATTCTTATGTGAAACTATAATATGCAGATAAAATTGTTTTTGGTGGATCTTTCCTTCAAAAAATTCACCAAAAACAATCCACACGTGCGGAGATATTTACTTGTTGCTTTTTGTCCTCTGCCAATTGGTAGAGATGACACAATCCTGTTGAGTTAAGTTCAACACCTTATTTAATAAAATAGAATGACCCAAAATATGCTTTATCAAAAAGCTGAGGAAGATTAAAATAAAGACTTTTGTGATGAATTAAGTGAATTAAGGGTACCAGACTGAGGTAAGGATTTTCCATTCACCTCTTTTATCTGAATGCTGAAAATGTGCATAAATAACCTGAATGGAAAACCAATAAACATGGAAAAACGAGACGTCTTCACGGTTGGATGAGATAGAGGGGTTGATTAGCTGCCAAAAAAAAAAAAAGTGGTGATGGAAAAGTATTTTTTGATCAAGCGAACGAAAGTCACTCCTCTCAGAACTGCTTCAGCAACTTCAACAGTTTAACCCTCATTAAATGGGACTTTGCTGCCTTCTGTAATGACTAACAAACTTGATGTGACGCACGCTGAGAGTCCAGGCAAACATAACAAAGGGAGAAAACAGAGTCAAGAACCAGAAGTACAAGCAAGAGTCAAAAACCAAAGATGGTTTAATCAGTACTCTGGGGGTGGACAAATGAGAAAATGGAATGTGACTGGGCGATGGCAGACATGTGACTATGATGTCATCGGGTGGTGGGTTCTGGGAGATGGAGTTCGGGAGGTCGGAGGTAGATGGGAAACCCGGAAGCGTGACACCTTCAATCGGCGTCTCTGAACTGCTTGGGGTACAACCAGCTAGCAATGATTTGTTCTAAAAACGTTCAGAGAACATGCAATGTAATGTTCCATTAATGTTTTCAGTGGGAATTTTCGTTCGGGTCCCAGAATGTTCTTTCTAAAGGTAGAAGAACGCTCTCATAACATTCTGTCATCTCAGGTCTCAGTAACATCCATAAAACATCTTCTGAATGATTCTTCTTTTGTTATCTTGTAACATAATCTGTGGCCCTGACACCATCCTCAAACCATCCTCTGAACGTTGCAGTTCAAGGGTTATGTCTTAGTTAAGTTCTGGGAACGACGTACTGCTGACAGAGAACTGTCAAAACTGCTCTTTAAGAACTAATAAAGGTCCTCCACTGTATGTGCCACACAGAGTGAGCAACATATGATGGAAGAATAATGAACTTTTCTTTTACTGTTTTTTTTCTTGGAAACCCAGCCTCTGATCCATCTGATCCCTCTGTCCGTGGGAAACCGCTGCCCTTAGCTGGTTACAGTTCTTATAGAGGGTATCGGTCTCACATCAAATAGTCAATTTCACTGTATGCCGAATGTTGCGTGCATGTCTGCACAGTGTTATATGTTCAGGGCTGGCATGGCATGTGGTGGTATGGTGGTGGGACGCAATGTGACTTCTTTTCATGGAGCCCAAAATCCCTGGCAGCACCCCTGGCTACAGTGCAACACTAAGAAGAAAACATCAGTTAGCGAACATGTCCTGGCCTCACATTAGCGGGAAAGCTGGGTAGATTTTTGCTGAACTCTTCCTTTAGGCCTAAGTGTGATGTTTCCAGGCCTACGTGGAGCTGTCTTACTCATCTCTGAACGTCCAGGACACACAGTTCACATTCTGCCGCTGGAACACACTCCTCTCCAGCGTCTCTGAGACTCGGTAAACACAGGCCGCTCTCAGCGAGGTGGGGAGTCCCCCAGCCCGCCCCAGCCAAGGCCCTGCGCCTTCCAGCCTGACGTTATGTTTGACACATCTCTCCTCTCGCAGCCTCTCCCTCTCACTTTCTTGTCATTTTTCCTCCCCTCCTCCTTCTCTCTTCCCCCATCCCTCTTTCCCTGCGTGCGTCATAAGCGCTGGTGTCTGCAGCGGCTTTTTAATAGGCCTGAAAAATGTCGCCACAGACTAACAGTAAACAGCGCGTCTGGTCAGATCCCAGTCCCAGCCAAGCCCCCTCTCTCTCTCTTGCTCTCTCTCTCTCTCTCTCTCTCTCTTTCTCTTTCTTGTCTTGCGCACACACACACACACACACACACACAAATACACACACACACAAGATGTGCGTATACCCCTGAAGCCCCATGTTTTTACTTTATTAAATTTAGCAAAAATAAATTCTGCAATCCTGCCCTCTCTGTAACCGCAGTGAAGCTATTAATTATGCTTAGGCCTCCCAGTTTCAGCCCGTTCCTGCATACCCCAGATCACTGTGCTTCAGACCACTACGCTCTATGAGTGCCCCACTACACAGTTAACTAGCAAAATTACAGGGGGTGCCTGGCAAGACATGAGTCCAGCACGTACGGCACACACGCACACACAGAGAATGTGTTCTCTCTGTTTTTAGGTTTGTTTATGCAGTGGACCGTTTTGGTCTGTTTCTCTGGTCAGAAAAATATTCAAATGTGTTGACTGAGGACGCAGACCAGCACAGACTACAGAAAAACCAAGCCACACATGCACACGCACACATCACTAAGGAATCCGCAGGCCAGAATAGAAATACTGCAAAACACATTACCAGTTAGCCACAATGATGCTGGGGTAGGAGCTTGTATTCCAAAACTTGTGCTGTTTTTATTATTTAAAAAAATGTCATTTGTGACACGAACTACATAAAAATGAGCTTTGGTAGATCACATTCTTTACATACCAAATACATGCAGCAACTGCACTGAGAACTTGTGTTAGAAGTGGAGAAAAGCAGCTTAAATGGCAGAAACAGATGAAGAATTGACATATATATTATATATATTATTATATTATTATAGTTTTACAGAGACTCTTTCAGTAAAGAGGTTGCTATTAGCTGCCTGCCACTGTTTTCCATTTCAAACAGTTGGTTGAAACCTGGTTAGGCTACTAGTTGTACTAGCAGTCAGTAGCCATGTTTACACGCAACCTGATAACCCATAATAATCCGACGAATAGCTCAACCGGAATACAATACATCCATTCATACACCTCATTTGGAACAGAATTGTCCTATTGCCATTCAGAATACAGTTTCTATCTGACTGAATGAGGCGGGTAATCCTGTAAATAATCTGTTAAATAGAGGAATAATAGACGTAATAACCTGTGTATGATTACATTCCCAGTCAGGAAATATAAGTATATTTTCTGCATTTGCACTTTAACCAGTTTACACTAACAATAGAACAAATTAAAAACAAACACAAAGAAGTTCATCAAATCGGCTCGTCTCACTCTGGCTGGACTCACGTCATGCTCTTCGTCATGGTAACGTCTACACCAAGTGGTACTCTATGCATGCATGTCATTTTGTATCTGATTACTTGTATGCTGCATGTAAACAGAATATTTTATCAGTTTGTTGAGTACTGTGTGCATATAAACACCTCAGTCTTAATCGATAATCGGTCTCAGATCTGTAATCAGAATAAATTCAGTCGGATTGGTGAAAGTCTTTGCATGTAAACACAGCCAGTGATGTATCTAGAACTTCCTGAAAGGCCTAGAGTACATTTTTATCTCACTAAATTGGTTGATTGCACGGTCACTTCTTAATTATGTTAGTTAATCTTACACTTTGAAATGCACTCTGAAATGCTAATCAGTGGTGGAGCTTGCTTGGCTGCATCTGACTACCTAAATGCTGATTTTTAAAGGGTCAGGAGAATTAATGATGATTCTTGTAGAATTTCTCAAGAGAAATACACTACCGGTCAAACGCTCAGACACGGCGACTCATAGAACGTTTCCTAATGTGTAGCTTAGTGTTTTACTTTAGAATAAAAGTAAAGAAATCAAACTGTAAAACTGTATACTATAGTATGCCGTCCACCTCCAAAATGGAACTTTACAGGAGGATAAAGTAGCTTTCTTACCCTGCAGTGGAGGCTGATATAACAAGATTTTTTCCGAGCAGTTTTGGACCAGTTCTATTGGTCTGTCCATCATGAATATTCTCTAAATTGAAATAGTAACTGGAGCTTTTAAACTGTGCCCAAAAAGAGAGATGTTTATTTATTTATTTATTTACAGCACAACAAAATATATACTAGAGGTGGATGAGATATTAAGGAGATAATTATTGCTTACATTTAATTTCAGGATTTCAACCTTTTTTTTCAAAGCATTAAACTGAAACTACAGACATGTAATTGTAGACGTGTGTCTTATTTTGCTAGAAACATTTGGCCTTCTGCGAGGAGGTAAAGGAAGGGTTTTATACATATAACACACACCGTCTAGCAGCACTTGTAAAGTATGGTTTTAATGAGTATCCATAAACACACACTCTTCATCCCTGATGAACAGCAACATTCAGTAAAATGCATTTGGCTAAGCTAGCCTAACAGCTAACTGGCTTTCATGGAGACCTGACATGGACGTACTGAGGATTACTGTCACCCATATACTTACAGTATTTCTCATTGTGAAGCCGTTTCCCAACATGGCCTATACTGAGGTCAATCCTTCTGCGTTTTAAGAAAACAAACTTAAGTTGTTGTGACAAACAAATGTTTGATGCAGTAAGTGAACTAATGGGACAAAATGAAATGTTTTAAACAGGCCTGTTTGCCCTCTGGAGTGGGGCCGCAAGAGCCTCTAGGGTGAGTTTTTCCAGTTCAAAGAACTCCTCTAGATGAGGTATGTTGAAGGTGGGAGATACTTTTGAAAAACTGGGGTGTTTTGTGAAGTGTGAAGTGTTTTATTTATTTATTTAGCTGGCGAATGGAGATGGAAACCAAACAGCTTATTGCTTCTGTATTACTAGTACCCATGTTGCAGATCATCACTACAACAGAGATCATGGACTACTCAAATGATGGAAATGACTCGTCAGATGAGCACAAGCAAGCTAAAAGCAAAAGTTAGCACATTAGATTGTCTCTCACATCCGTTTTGTGCTACATAAAGGTAGAATCGCTGTTTCCTTCAGTTTTGTTTGATGCCCAAAGTAAGAGTTACACTAATGTTAGCTTGGCTGTATTTAATATTACCCACCTCTAATATATACTGTATTTTGTTGTGCAAAAAAACCTTCATCTCTTTTTTTGCACAATTTAAAAGCTCTAATAGAATTGGACAGAACAAATAATCTTATTTTATCAGCCTTCGCTGCAAGTTAGGAAAAAGTTGCCATTTTGGAGTTTTTTTAAAGTGGACTGCATAATTCCATGAGTACCGTTTCATAGTTTGATGCCTTCACTTCACTTCACTTCACTTCTATTATATTCTATCTCAAGTAGTAAAAAACATGCCAAACATAGTGTAAAGTCCGAGAAGTCTTTTTTCGGACTTTGTGGCATTTTTTCCAACCACGTCACATGTCTTTATGTATTAGTCACTTGCACAGGCTTGAAA
Organism: Semaprochilodus insignis; assembly: GCA_034552555.1. NCBI lineage: Eukaryota > Metazoa > Chordata > Actinopteri > Characiformes > Prochilodontidae > Semaprochilodus > Semaprochilodus insignis. The sequence goes on from CM067478.1 coordinate 8,383,174, forward strand.
AGATGGTCCAGCTCGATGTTTAGATCTCAAATACAAAATCAACATTATACTGACGAACACATGATGACAGTGGTAGATCGCTCCTTCGCATCCTTAGAAGACCTTTACCCAGTTTTGACTGAGTTCTCATTGAATTGTCTTTCAAGGCACTTGCAATCATCTGTCTCATCAGGGAATGTGTCCAGTGTCACCGGTGTTGGTGCAAGTTGTGTGCAATTACACATTTCCTCCAGAAAGACCTCCAAACCCTCAGATAGCTTTATTAGGTTTAAGCTGTCTCTGTATGGCTTTAGCTAGTACTAGCTTGGGTAGAATCCTGCTAACTTTAGATTAGCTTCACTCCTCACATGTTTATGGTGGGATCCCTATGGAGTTTGGGCCCTGGTGGACATTTTAGCTCTGCAGACCATAATGGCAAATAAGCTTTTACTGGATATCCCTTTTACACTCAGTACACTGATGAAAGTTAGGCCTACGGGAAAGAGCGAGAGAGAGAAAGGAGGAGGACAGAAGGAACGAGGGAGAGATGCAAACTCGCCCCAGTGCAAACACAGCTCGGCAACAGAAACATTCTTTTAAAACTGGCTCTCCCGAGCACTGCAAACACGTTTCTGAAAGAGGCTCTTCAAGTGCGAAGCAAAGTCTACGCATACGTACGATGAATGAGCCTCTTCAGCTCTCAGGATGTTCCCCCTTCTGGTCATATTGGAGACTTTAGACTCCAGGGAGCCTGCAGGACTGAAAAACTCAACACACGATTTCTGATGAAAGACTTAAAAGTCTTTATGGTTCATTGCTTAACGTATGCATGAATAGTAAATAACGGTGAACGCAGAAGTCTGCCTCCTTGCTGCCTGTTTACCTGCCACACAGCTTCTGTTTATGCTCTTTGATCGTTTTCTTTCTTTTTTGTTTATGCCCTTTGTAATTTCTTGTCTATTTAACTGTAAATGGTGCCACGGGTTGTTTTTCTGGAGGAGAAATGAATAGAAAAATTGAAAGCAGCAGTGCTAAAATGAGAATATGATAAGTGTGACGAGACCTCGCTGCTGAATAATGCATTCACGCCAGCAGAAAACAATTCAAAATAACAATCAATAAGAATAATAGAAGGAACGCATGCAAAAAAATATATATACATCACCAATAAAAAAAAAATTCATTTTGTAGTGTGTTTATTGAAAATGTTTTTGATTGACAGCAAAGTTCTGTCAGGCACAGACTGCAAGTGTAGAGAGGTTCAAGTCCACCGTCTCTGTGGGGTGGAACCGAAATACAACGGAATGTTCCAGAGAGCAGAGACACAGACCAAAAAAGAAGGTATTTGTTGCAAACTGTTAGTAAACTTCTGTTTCCCCATTTGTGTGTTAGGAAGAGAGAAGAGCAGACGGAGGCTGAATGAACGGGGTAACTTGAATTCAGCAAACTTTATTCCCTCACAACATACGAGAACAAAAAAAAAACTCTACATGGAATGCATTGTCTGACCAAGTCCTTTGTGAGAAAGTACAGTCACTTCTATCGAAAAGAATCAAGTCACACACCTCTATAAAAATCTACTCGACGTACAGTAATAATCTGCAAATTAAATCTATAATTTAACTTAATATCTTTCTCCTAATAAGAGCTGAATGGCGCTATCAAATAGAGCTAAAAGAAGACGAATTAGAGACGAATGGATGAATGGTCTTCAGACCGTATTGCTCATCATTTCCAACCAGTTCAAAAAGTGGTGGGAAAACAATGTTTCAAAGCGCTGTCGCAAAGCTCATGTAAACATTTTCCAGGTCGCTGGAAGTGAACTCTCTTCAAACCCCAGAACACTTCTTGGCCCTACCTCCATCTTGGAATACGAAAGACAGACTAAATCATAAATATGTTGAAATAAATAATGTGGATTTTTAAGCGGAAGGGAGAAAAGAGTGATATACACAAGGCTGGTGTTGCGAAGGGTAGGGGGGCTTTCAGTAGTAGAGCAGGGGGGTACGGAGGTGAGCCATGGGTCAAAGGGGCCGGAGAAAGCATGTTTTACTCGATACACACGCGACTCCAAACAACCCGGCGCTCTCTCCTTTAGGAGAACGGCCTCCCTCGCCTGGAAGAAGAAGCAGAAGAAGACGAAGAAGAAGAAGATGGAACATTCCACTCGAATGTCTCAGATGCTTCAGGCTGAGAACAACAGTAAAGAAGTGCCTTACAAAAATGAGTTTTAAGAAACACCCTGCTTATGTCCCTGTTGCTGTGGCTGTACATTCAAAAACCTCTAGCAAAATATCGAACCCTCGGGGGCCAGGCACTTGATGAGTATAAAAACATGGGCCGATAACGACAAATTCAGAGAGGAGAGACAGGAACAGCGGAACGTTCATCAGGTATCAAATCTACAGTTTTCTCGTTTTAGCAGCAAGCACGTCACCATACCGTCTCTTCCTTCGTCCCTTTATAGATTATTGCCGGTTATCTGTTCGGAGCGCAATCGTCTACATGCACCCTGAGACTCGGCCAAGACATCCCAGAATGCTTTGCTTAAGATCTGCATGGCCAGAGATACTCGAGCGACATCAATGCACTCTCAGATCGAACAGCAACGAAAGGATCTGTGCTCATTTACATACTCAGAACAGAAAGGAAGATGAAGAGTTTGGCACTTTTACAAATGTAGCGAAGGAAGATTACCTCGCAGTTATTCCACATTACATTTCCGCTTAGCATAGATGAGCCCAAAATAAAAAGCATCCATAAAACACACTTTTATAAAAACGGTTTGACCATATAGTTACTACTGTTTTAGTTTATGCTATTTGGGTTTTAACCACAAAGCATTCCTTCATATCATAGTGCCACATACGGGACCACAGTGTGTTAACCCCCAGAGAAGACTGTCATTGCTGTAATGTCATTTAGTAATGCCGATACAGTTATAGGAGGACTTTTTAGAGCTTGTATCAAATGATAAATGCTAAGAAATCTGTGAATTTTAAGTGCTGCATTCTGCATTTCTTCTCTAGGAGTAGATGGGGTGGGGGTGGGGGGTCACGTGTGGTCCTCATGTGGCACAATTCAACACTGAAATCACAGTCAAAACAACATACAACATTTGGCATCCTTTGTTCATGTCTCAGAATTTGACTTCTGGTTCATTGTATTACACTGGTACTCATATCGCCAATAGTGTTTGCGTACATTCTTGTCACTGTAAACAAAAAGATGGAAAGATGACGAAAATAACAACAACAACAACAAAAACAAAAACCCACTGGCTGAGAAAACGTTGCACCTCTGTGGTAAATAACTTACAAAAAAATTAAAATCTGAACAAAACAAAACAAAAAGCCTTTGTTTACAGTACCAAAACCCTAGACTATAATTTTAGACCTTAAAATCCTTATGTTAAGTCTATAAATAGCTTTACAAATATACACGTTAATTCAAATAAAACTTTTGCTTCGCTTTTTTAAGATTAAATGTTTACATGACCTCAACAGTGTATGCTAATTTGCAATGCATTGTTTTCTTAAAACTCGCTTTAAAAAAATCAGTTCCTCTCTCTTACGTACACTGCTGCTGATATGATACATATTTATATCTATATATTTACAATAGAAAATTTCGATACATACAAAGCACACAATTCGCTCAAATCAAATCTCACATCTGGGACTCTTTTCCTCAGAGTTCTTTGTGAAAAAGGTTATAGAGTAAAAAACAGAACAGAACAGAACATGAAACTGGCCATGTGTTTGAAAGCGATGGTTAGAATTCAGATATTTTTCAGAGATTTTGCGGTAAATGAAAAACAACAAAAAAACCCTTTTCCCACAACTTCCCGTATTGTCCTGTATCGAATGGCACTCTGCGTGTCACTCCAACGCTATGCTGTGCTGGGACACGTTCCTCTTTACTTCTCTTTTTTGTCCCGTCCGGCTGTATCTGCACTTGTTCGGTAGGCACGGAATGGTTTCACCCTTCAAAATGCCGAGAGGAAAGGAAAAATAAACTGGCCAAGTAGAAAAATAGGAATTCTCTTTTGAAAAAAGGATCAGAAAAAGCAGAATGTCGGTTTGGAAGCAGAAGAGGAGCAGGAGGAAGAGGGAGAGGACTAATGTCCGTCCTTTGTGGCCATTCAGTTTGGAGTCTACGCACAGCCTTTCCTGCCCTCCAGCCTCAGTGTGTGGGGCTAGAGGGCTGAAGTGCTCTATGCAGGTTAATGACACTCAGGCTGGTCCGCGCAGCTATATGCAGGGCTGTAGGGGGGGCTTTTCCTAAAGCAGGGTCTCTATGACCCCTGAGCCCTCTTGACTGCGCTAAACGTTCAGGGATCTGATGTGTGCACGATGCAGATGCTGCGGTGGTGTTAAGGCCGTCTATGTCCGTATGACGCCGTTGCTGTGGTGGTGTTTAGGTAGGCATGGTTCATCAGGCAGGGGGTCATGAGCAAACACAGAGTCGTCACCGGACGAGCAGGTGCTGTTGGAGTCTGGGCAGGTGGGAGAGTACTGCTCAAACGGCACAGAGAGATCCAAATACTCCTGTGGAGTTCACAAACACACACAAATACACTTGGGTTTGTGATAATGCATAACAGCTGAGCACACAACACTTATTATATTGTATACACGACAATGGCATACAGGCCAAAGGTTTGAAAGCAAAGCTGACTTTGTATAAATAAACATGACATTTTTAACAGACAGTAATGTACTTAGAACAAAAGGCTTGGATTGATTGTCTGCAGCAACAGTAAAGCCTAGACAGATTATTGATTTGTTTTGTTCATGGTGGTCTTACTGGGTTTCATTGCTAAATTTAAAGTTTGTAAATAAACCAGGTCATTTAAAGGGCCTGCTATCAAAAACAGCATGAAGACTTTTCCCATAATACTCAGCCCTGGTCCTGGAACGCCCCTGCCCTGGTCCTGGAGTGACTCTGCCCTGCGCATTTTAGTGCTAACCCTGTTTCAGACACACCTGATCCACATAATCAGCTGATTAAACAGACCCTTCCTGAGCCAAGGAGAGTTCAAGTTTGTTCTTTGGTTAACCTCTGCTGTATCTAATATCTCACCAGTAAAGCATTCCCACCTCTTGGCTTTGTCAAAAATGTGTACCTCTGAACGAACATGATTTTTACTTTCTCATCATACTTTTTATTTGGGCTGTCAAACCAAATCACACGTGTCATATATGTGATATACATATGCTCTGGCAACAACTCCTATGTGTTTGTAGCCCTCTTGCTCTTAATTTATTCTCGTTTGTACAGCTTGTTTCTTGTCACTGTAGGGGGTAGCTGAAGCCGAAGGCAGTGGTGGGTAAAAGGGCAAAAGAATTTTCATGGCTCGATATGTCAGAATATTCATTTTTCTGACATCTGATAATTTGAGAAAGGCCAAAATAGTTCCACATTTATAAAATATCTTCAATACCATCATCAAATACCATCTAATTATGCTGTCATTAGACTGAAACATGCAGCTGGCCTGTGTCCTATCACACTCAGAAATGCTTACTGTGATATAACATATCATAAGCTGATAGTATAACTTTAAAAGCCAGGCAAAAGAGCTACAATCCCAGACTTTTCAGTCAGAGCAACATATGCTGAGTGAACAGCTGGGTTTCAGCCTGAAGTATTATCTTTGCAGGGTTTGGGGGTTAAAGGGTTTGTGGTGTTGTGTATAATTTATCACGTTATTGACATGTTTGACAGCCCTACTTATTATATAAATACATGTGGACTGCTGTGTATATCTGGAGGCACTGCGAAAGAATGTGTTGTGAAGAGGAAGAGATAAAGAGCGGGGATGAGAGTGCTCTTACATCAGTTGATGTCATGGACAGCACTCTGTCGTGATCCTCCACCAGCTGTCTGAATGTGGGTCTCTGAGAGGGAACAGCATGCCAGCACTCACGCATGATCATATACCTGCCAGAACGACACCAGAAAACCATCAAATTCTCTCATTCTGATAGAAACCAACCTCAATGAATACAAACCATCCTGAATGTAAGGATATTGCTGCTGCTTGGATGTAGCATGAAAGCGTGCAGTATTACGTCTGTTTTGAGCAGAAAAGTGAGGGGCTTACAGTTCGTGTGTGCAGTTGGCAGGTTTGTCCATTCTATGGCCCTCCTTCAGCAGCTTGAAGAGCTCCTCCACAGGGATGCCAGGATACGGCGAGCCGCCCAATGTGAAGATCTCCCATAGCAACACCCCGTAAGACCAGCTGCAAGAGGAGAAGAGACCAAAGGTGAATACACACCAACAAATGAAGACAGAACCCTTTGTTGGGTGGACAACAGAGAGTAGAACCGTGAAGTTGGATGGACAGTGTGATTAGTCAAGAGAATGCTGGCTCACTATACGGTGTGAGGGAACCCTGTGAGTACAACCCTGATCTAAGTGTACAGTCACAATTAGAGCTGTTCTCCACAAGGGTGAATAACATTACAAACCAGACTCAAGCACTTGTACCTATATTGTGGCTTTAGTGTTGTATGTTTTCTACATGAGTCTACAACACTATATAACATTAGAGTCTATGGAAATAACCACACATTATGGTGTAAATAATAATGCTTTTAACAATACAGTAACACAATTAGTTATTACTATTGTTATTATTAAGTATGTTATGATGTCAATGTTAACGCTTTAACAATACAATGACCCCATACAATATTAATCATTAATATTAATATGACCATTTTTAATGCCATTAACATTGTCTAATTTGACCCTTTGAACCAGCCATAGTTCCAGCCTTAAGCCCAGCTTTTGAGATCCATTGATGGCTCTCTTGATAAAGCAGAAGCTCCTTTCTGGGTCAGCTATAAAAAAGACGACTGCAGTAGATCATAATTAACTATACACACTAATGCTAAAACTGTTTGATAGCTCTAAGTACAACAAAACAAGATATTTTTGTTTTTGAAGGGGACCTATTATGGCCCTACACAGCCTCCAGAAGTTGCTGTGCATCGTGTGGGTGTGGACCCAGTTTGACAGTAGGCGGGCAACATGGATTGTGTTACAAGATGCCGTCACAAGGCTGGAATTCCAATGAGGCGTTTCAGGCAGCTGAGAAAAGTGGTGTCACTGGGAGAGAGTTTCTCTCTTTGGTGTGTACTTTGCAGACTGTTACATGAACAAAAAGCTACGTAACATACTAAAGGAAAGGGAGCACCTGGAAAAGCATTAGAAGATTCTTTTAAAAAACTTAATGCAGTTGGCTTCCTGACTTTTGGTGCCCTCCAGCCATTGCACTGATTTAATCCGTTTCATCAGCAGCACACCTAAGGTACACACTAGGTATTGGAGGGTACCTATACTTGACTTCATCAAATAAAAGCTGATGGTTACCATGCTAACACAGGTTAAATCACTCTATTATTTATTTGTATTTGTCAGTATAACAAGTAACAAATAAGTGTTTACAGCCCAAAGAAACAGTTGAATGTATCATTTTCTCAGATGCTTAAGACTTGTGGGAAGTATTGTAGTTCTTCATTAATTTTGCGAATTAATGAATGTATTAATGTATATGTATAACCACCTTAACAAATCTTCAAAGCTGTACTCTTGTGCTCTCTCTCTCTCTCTCTCTCTGGGGTGTTAGGTTGTTGGCGGATGTGAGAGAACAGTATTGTTGGTTCTCAGTGAGGCCTATAATGTGTGTCTGTGATATGAGAGGCGAGTCTATTAAAGCAGTGTGGGTGTGTGTGTGTATGTGTGTGTGTGTGTGTGTTTGTGTTATCACAAGCTGTTCTGTTAACCCAGGGCTCTTTTGTTTGGCCTCATTCCTTCCACACCACCACTGAGCAGCTCTAATCAAATTAGCCACGCTAAAAGACAACAGGAGCTAAGAGCCAGTTAACGCTAGCCAGCTATACTCCTCTCTCTCTCTCTCTCTCTCTCTCTCTCTCTCTCCTTCTCAGCCTCTGTATCTCTCTCTCTCTCACACCCACACCATAAGAGGCCCAATGAATGTTGAATAATTGGCCCATCATCGCATCAGTATCCATTCATTAGCTTTATGTCAGACTCAAGTCTTATTCATTCATATCAGCAGGCAATGAAACGAGAATTCTTTGGGTCTGCAAGAGCACACACATACGCATGCATACATACCCACACAGTAGAGCTGAAAACAAAACAGATCGTCTGAATTAAGGCCTGTGGTGCCTAAGGGAGCGTGCTGATAATAGGATTTCACTACTGCAAGCACACTGCAGCAATGATTATGTTCCATTTGAAACATATGGCACTGTGTGCGTCTAGGACCAGACCAGGAGGACTACTGTATTGCTCTGTGACACACTGACATGCTAATCAAGACCTGCTGCGGGAGCAGACAGTAAACAGAAACCTGTTCTCACTCCTCCCTGTCTCTATTAAAGCAGGCTGGAATGTGAGTGTACTGGTGTAGGTATAACAAAGCATGTCAGACAGTAAAACGCATCCACAGACATTTTCTCAACCCTACGCATGGCTGCGTTTGATGCTAATACCCGCAGTCACGGTGTTCAAACAGTAGCATTCCTCTGCCGGTTTATGAGCAGGCCGGATGGAGCGATGGCATGATGGAGAGAAAGGATGGAGTGAAGGGGAAAAGAAGGGATATGAGAGGCAGTGTAAACTCACACATCGCTCTGGTGTGTGTAGACCCGGTCGAACAGCGCCTCCGGTGCCATCCATTTAACGGGCAAACGACCCTGAAAGCACATAACGGTTCGGTCAGAACAAGAGAAGAGCTGAAACAGCAGGACATTGGGACGGCCAGTTAACGTCAGCAGCGCTCCAGCCTAATCCTCTACTGTCCCATCTAATACATAGATGCTCCAGCAGAGCACATCTGATCATTCCCACCAGCTAAAGCCCAATGAGATCCAGAACTGCTCCCATAAACAGCCCTCTCCTACTGTCCACTCATATTGCTTCACTAAAGCTCTTGGCAGCATGGAAAGCCTATATTAAACTCTCAAACCTTTCAGTTATTAATCTTTTAAGACCGAATCAATAACTGCTCGGGATAGGGGAGAGTGGAGCACATAGTGAGGTCACATGTAACATGGATTTTTCATGTAGTAAAACAAGTTCAAGCTGAATGTTCTTCAAATCATGTTCTCCTATTCCCAGAGCCCCTGCAAATTATACCAGTAATTGCACAGATATTTCTCAAGATTCACCCTGAAGGTTTTGCCTTTCTTTTTACTGAGTAGTGTGTTTAAGTCAGAATTCACTCCAGTGTTATTCCAGTGATCCTCTTTGTGGCTGTAATACAGCACGATTTTGGAGCATATCTAGCCAGATGATCTGGGCAGACTAAACGACAGCCTCCACATGAAGGGGTTAGTTATAACACTATAACTACAATTAAGCTTCCTAAAGTAAACTCTGTATCCTCACACCTATGGGTTGTTTAGCTGTAATGTTTGCACTCCTGCCACTTCTGGTTGAAATACTGACAAATGGTAGGTCCTGGATATGAATATTAATCTATTACAATATTAATCTTAATCAAAAAATACATTTTTACAATCATTCTGGCTGTGTATTGGCAATAACCTGGGAGTATTCCACAAAGCAGGACTTCTCAGTTAGCCAGACAACTTAAACAAAAAAGGGGAGAACTGCTATATATTGCTATATATTGCAATACTGTAAGCAAGGTGCAAGCTGTTTTTAGAAAAACTGCCAGAATATAAAAAACACACTAATATATGCAAGTTTGCTAATGCTCTTGTACTCTTGTATTCTACTTGTTTATGCTAAAACAGTCTAATGGCTGTCTAGCAGTCAGGGGTTTGAAAACAACAGAAAATGAACCACTGTCTGCCACCAATCTTGGCACATAAACTATTTATTACAAATTGACACTGCATTTTAAGTATCAATACAATATCAAAAACATAATAGTTAGATACTCAATATTTTCTCACATTCCTAAAAATTATTAAACAAAATACTAACTGCATTATGTTGTGTGCTGCTCTCCCCTTATTTCCCCTTTTGCACTGATTCCTCTTATGTTTAGATCTTTAGAATCTATTATATGCAGTAATTCAGCAATACACTATGTGCTTCAAAACTGTCTATATTCTACTAATATGTAATTTCATAGTTCCTCTTATTTGTGTTCTTGGTGTACTTGTCCTCCTAATTCCTCCTTGAGACATTTTATCTAGCCTTGCTACATAAACACATCACAACATAATAATGTCTACACAATTTGACAGTGCCATCAAGAGTGAAACACCCAAATGGCAGCATGTAACATCTAATGTTTTGTCACCTGCAAATAGTAAAATAGTGCAGTACCATAATCTTACTGAGACTGAGGATCATGTCTAACTTACATTGGTGGTCTTCTTGTAGTAGTCTATGTTATGCACATCCCTGGCCAGACCAAAGTCTGCAATCTTCATGACGTTATCTTCCGTCACCAACACATTCCTGGCTGCCAGGTCCCTATGGATACACTTTACACACACACAAACAGGAGAGGTCACAAATGCCCCAAGACTAGTCTCATGGGCCATTAAGCCCAGCATAACTCATTTCAATAAATATAAATCCATCAAGCTCCTTGTGTGAAAACACTTACATCGATAAAGCATGCAGCAGAACAATCGGTGAGTTGTGTAAGTGTTTTACCTTCTGAGAAGCCAGGTACTCCATGCCTCTGGCCACCTGATAAGCACAGGACACCAGGTCTTTAAAAGTGAGCGTCTCGTTGGGAATCTTGCAGGTGTCGAACGAGTAGTCCATACCAGGAGGCCTCCGTGCGCGGAGATACTCCCTCAGGTTCCCTTTAGAGGCGTACTCAACCAACACATAAAGGGGACCTACACACACACAGCATACATTTTTAATTAGTGATTGAGCAAAGCAATCCGATTTAAATTCTTCTTCTTGGTTGAGAGATTTTTTGTCCACCATCTAATCCCGCAGTTTTTGAAACAACACTATTCCAACTCAGAATGTTCGGTCTGGTTGGGAATGGAGTGCTTTGTACAGTTTTTGGAAAACTTCATCAAATTCCAATTTTTTTCCTATCAAGAATGAATGGGGTGGAATAGTACACGTCCATCTACTGTACTTCTGCTCGAGCGACAGACATTGTTTCACAAACACTATCTCAGGGCAGACCCCCAAGCACGAATTTAATGTTGGTCTGACTCTCGCAGTCATCTGTTTGTCTTTTCTTTCTATCACTTTCTCCTTCCATAGAGTCCAATTCATTTTCACCCCGACCATAATGATGAAATATCCTCAGACTGCCCACCTCAAGTTACTGCATATAGGCACTTACATATAAAGTGTATACCACATATGTAACACATGCATGGTCCCACGTCCTACTGAGGTACAAAAAGAATGTTTGGGTGTATGCTGACTAACCATCTTGTGTGCACGCTCCAAGCAGGTTGATGATGTTTTTGTGTTTGCCAATCATCTTCATCATCTCCATCTCCGACACCAGATCAGACAGGTCCTTATCTGTGCCATCATCTGAGACAGCAATATATATATAAAAAAAAACATTATACATAAAAATATTTACCCAACAAGAGAGGCAGCACTGCAAGCGGTGGCCTCCTCGTTTGTTAACACTGTTCACTGGTACCGTCTCTGTGTCTCACACATACCTTTGAGCATCTTGACAGCCACCGTGAGAGGCTTGTTAGGTTTCTCTTTATCAATCCCAATGGCTTCGGCCATCACCACCTGCCCAAAGCAGCCTTCCCCAAGAGCCTTCCCCAGAGTTAGCCTACAACAACATGCACAACAACAACAATAGAACAGCTATTACAGGAGTTACAGGAGCTAACACAATAATAGTAACAACAATAGTAATAACCATAAAAACACATTGGAAAATACTCAAAAAAGAAAGCGATTGAAAAGATCTGCATAAACCTCAGGGGCCTGTATGGGCAAACACTTCAATGTATTATTTAGTTAACAAATAACTAATATTAGTTATTGAGTAATAAATCTTATGGTTAATATATTAATATATTATTAGTATACCATATAATATATGGTTAGTATATCAATTATTCAGAAATACAGTGCTGTCTCATGTGCTTTTTAGGGTTTTTGAAGTCAGTCGTATTCATATGTATCTAAAAGGGCTGGACAATATATCATCTGTCAGTTGGTATCACAATATTTACCAATATTGACCTCTGTTATTCTGAATGAGCCTTCTGACCAATCACTATTGCTGTGTGCTAGGAGCATCCTGACCAAACACACTGCTGTTCTAGATGAGGACTGCTGTGTGCTATGAGCAACCTGACCAAACACACTGCTGTTCTAGATGAGGACTGCTGTGTGCTATGAGCAACCTTGATGAATGTTTCTGTGACTGAGTTTGATTCATTAATGTATTCATGTAATCTGACAAAAGTAAACAACAATGCAGACCAGGTTCAAAATACATGACGTTTTTAATATATATACATTTTAATATATGGGTCTTTTACGCACATGTAGCAATGTGATTGCAATACTGTGTTTTGTCCATACAGTCTAGGCAGGGAACTCACTTTGACCGAGGAAACTCCCACTTGGGGTCAGAGGGCAGCTCCAGCTCAGAGACATTGGGCAGCATGGGTCCATCGCTGGACGATAGGCGGGCGATCCTGACCAGTGGCGTGTTGGAGTTCATGGAGGAGTTGGACTCCAAGGACACCTGCTTAAGGAAAGAAACGGAAGAGCATGTTGTCATCTCTGCCCACGAGAGGAACGAGAGGAAGTGTGTGAAGAGAATGGGAAGGTGAAAGAGGAGTGTGTATGACAGGAAAGAGATAAGGATGGTGTGTTGGTGCCCGTGGTGTTCTGGATGGAGCTTGTCTCTTCGCAAGCTGTGAGAGACACAAACATGGCGGCTGTCCGTTCTCCTCAGCCACAGATCCGCAGAGAGAGAGAGGAGCCTGCACCTGCCAGCTAAACCGAGACGGACCATAAAGACACACAAACACACACGCGCACACACTCTTATATGTATTACTGCTGTCATATCGTATCCTAAGGAAATGCCTGAGGGACTGTCGGCTCACCTGCTGCTTCTTGTCTCCTACCACACTCACTGTCAGTGTCTTTCTCTCTCTCTTTCTCTCTGTCTTTCGCTCTTTCTATCTGTTTCTCTCTCCTTTACTCATCCAATCTTTCTCTCTCTCTCTCTCTCTCTCTCATTCATTTTCTCTCTTTCTGGTTCCCTCTCCTTGTCTTTCTCTCTCCCTTTTCTCTTGTTGTTCTCTTGCTTTTTCTTTCTCACCAGTATTATCCTTCATTCTTTCTTTTCTCACCTTCTGTTCTCTGTTTCTTTTTCATTATTTATTTTTCCTGTTTCTCTCCATTTCTCTGCTGTTCTTGGTCTTTTTTCCTCCTTCTTTCTCTCTTGCTGCCCCGCCCCCTCACCTTTCATTCTCTTACTGTTATATCTCTCCCCTCAGGTTGACAAATGGTCTAGCTAGTAGAAAGAGAGAAAAGTCTCAATGATCGCTCCTTCTTTTCTCTTTACCTCCAGGGTACTCCTCATTACAAACAAACTTACCTATCTCTCTCTCCCCTCTCCTTCCCTCTGTCTCTCTCTCAGTCTCTCCCCTCTTTCTTTCTCTAGCAGTGTGAACATCAAAAGCTCATTCACTGATGACTCAATCTAAGTGCTGTCAGTGCTGCTTTTACACTCGGCTCTACCGAGGAATATCAAACACCTGAGAGACAGCAGGAACACGAGCTTCATCACAATCACCACACACATTCACTCGCACTCACACCTGGTATGATGTGTCAAACACAGGGAGTAAATGACACTGAGGTGACACCTGGATAAATAAGATGATGACTAGAGGCAGGTTAAAGAATCACTGAACCCTCATTGATTGGAACTGAGGTAGGCTGAAATATCTGTCTGTGTAGATTCCAGAGGGGGAGAATCTGTATGTGTGTGTGTGTGTGTGTGTGTGTGTGTGTGTGTGTATGTGTGTGTTTTCAGCTGCAGCTGCTGCCGTTTAAAATCTTTAAAACAACTGAGAGGGACTGGGTTGCAGTGAAAGTGAAATATGATCCACACTCTGGCAGTCATGGGAGAATATGAATAACCTGCTGCTACATTACAACTATGACAAACTCCCATTCACTCTCTCTCCCACGCACACACAATCCATACTGTACACACACTCCACATACAGTACTGTGCAAAAGACCACCCCTTATTTATTCAGGTTTATAGATAAAATGGGCTTAAGTACCAGCTATTTATCATCAAGCATCTCTACAGGAGAAGGCAAAAACCTTCTTGACTTTTAATGCAAGTTAATGTAAAGAGGTTTTGTTCCAAGCAATACAGAAATATTTCTATTGATCCATTCAACACTACATTTTCACACCATGTAAAGGACACCTGCTGTGTTTAAATGATGCAGAAGAATAAAAATAACCAAAGATGGAGATGAATGTTTTTCTATAACCCATGACTAAAATTTCCAGGAAATTGCACAGAAGGCTAAATATATACATTTCCATTATTTCTCTTTGCTTTTTTACAGCTTCCATTCTTTTCAGAAGACTTGCTTTCAGTTTTCAGAAGAAATCTGCAGAGATGTTTTTCTACACATCCAAAGTTCAGAAATTGGTTGCACTTTCTACTTCTCACATTCCATTTAATCCCAAACACATTTGGTGATGTTGAGGTCTGGATTCTGGGGTGGTCAGTCCATTGTTCTGAGAACACAAGCAACTTCTTAATTTGATTTGCAAACGTACTTTTATGTATATATCATTGGCTTCTTCAGAGCTACACGTCCTTCCAGACCCACAGCACTGAGCTGTCTTCTCACAATGGAAGGATAGACAGAAACACATGCAGATGCTTTCATATCTGAAGCAAGAGTGGAGCTTTTCTATCTTTTTGTAATGGGCTTTTTGTAATGTTCATCTGATGAACACATTTCTATAATTTGGAAATTTTATATATAAATGAAGGGTGGTCTCTTTTGTGCAGCAGTGTCCATTTCTTCCTCAGCTACATCAAGTGGCACAACATAAACAATACACTTATGGTGCAGAAAGGTAACTCGATTAAAACTAAATGAGAAAGAAAGAAAAAGTGGTGAGTGGGTGGAAGAGGGGGAGAGGGGGTAGAGTGATCAAATCTTGTATCTACTTTCTGTTACCTGTCTCTTGAGGGGGAATTTGGAGAGCTTTTGCACAGGAGGAGTGGGCAGGGTCTTCTGTGTGTTCATGCGCATGCGGCAGAGGATGATGATGATGACGGTGAGGATGAAGAGCACGCAGCCCGTGCCGTAGATCAGGAAGTCAGCGTAGTCGTCCTCCTTATCCACCTCCACGGCTGACACAGGGCATGGGGTAAATGTTAGCAACAGGTTCACCGACATTAGCACTGAATTGCTATTTTATTTGCTATATATATGATCTGTGATTAGCATTGTTAAGCCCCATTTACCAAATCAAACCATACGAAGTTTGCACATTTAGGCATGTAATGGATAAAAAGAGCACCATTCAGTTTTAGGGATGGGCATAGTACGAATATCTGAACTCATTCACATTTGTTGCGCTTTTAGTTATGTTTTTTAAGTTTAGTTTTTTTTTTTTTTAATTCATAAAAATATGAAATTATTTCCCTTTGGGTCATATACAGTACTGTGCAAAAGTGTACTGGGCAAACTACAATTGTTACCACATATTGTGCTGAGGTACAAGTGGCTCCGGTTACTCATGGTTGCCCCAACATTCACCTATGCAGGGGAGCAGGTCAATTGAGTTTTGGGGCACATGTTTACAGACGGGTTTGGTGACGGTCCACGTGCAATGTTCGTTAGCAACGACAGCCTAGCATCTCCTGGGATAAACCAAAGAAACTTCAGATCCCAAACATGTCTTGGCTGATCGACTGCATCTGGGGTAATTGATAAATCATGTTAATTAGATTTTTGCCAAACCATGCCTCTAAACAAAGTGCTCAGGTGCTCTTGGACTAGCCCTTAGCTCTTTGGACAGTACTGTATATGCGAATACTCAAACAGTACATGATTAAACGTGGTCTAAATGCCCATCCCTAATCAATATCCAAGCACATCAGTACTATATTCATCATACAGCTGGGTCATTAAGCTAAAAGCCCACAACCAATTTACAGGCTCATTACAAACTAATTAAGCAGCTATCATGCACCCCTGCAGGTACACATATCCCATAATGCTCCTCTCCCAGGGGAGACTGTTATTCATGTGGCACGAGCATCCCAAGCTCACCAGAACAGGCAAAAAAAGCTTTTTAATTAAAGAAGAGAAGTGCACATGTGTTTGTGTGTGTGTGTGTGTGTGGGGGGGGGGGGGGACTAAATATGTGTGTGCTGTCCTTTACTGCAGCTCCCCGCAGTGGCGTCAGGAGTAGTAGAGTAATGAAAGTGAGGTTGAATACCATCAACACACACTGAGTTATAAGCTAAGAGCTCCTGACACTTTATGAAGCCTCAAACAGAATCAATGAATAAAACGCCACCACATTCAAAACTCTACAGCCCACATGTTCTGTTTTACCCTATGGGGATTGTAAAAACAGCTCCCTCTATTTAGTTTTTTTCCATTACACACACCCAGTTGAGATTTTAAATTTAGCACAACAGTAATGTTTAACCCTAAGAAGTCTGGGTGTGTGCTAAAGTTGATTTGCTATACTGTTCAAATATCAAATCATTAAAATACTTCATTGTGATTAATCACATTATTCTGTGCAGTACATATTTTGTTGCTTTTGTTGGTTTGCTGATCATTGATTTATCTGTAGTTCCTTTGTGAGCACCCTCCAGTTAAAGGCCTTTGCTTTAAAGCTGTATTTAAACATGAGGGACACAATCATAGATTCCATCATAGCAACATAAAGAGCAGTAGCAGCGAGGTTTCTGCTGGGTCTGAAGGGTCAAACGGTGGTAATGGCTTTACTGGAGCTAATAATGTAATAGTAACACATTTGAGAGGCCTAATAATGCTATATAATTCTAGCTACATAATTAATTCTGTAGTTACTTACTGAATTAATTACATTTACATTCAGTTTACATTTTACAATCAACAAGCTCAAGGATTATTTTCTTTCTGCAAACGCAAGAATGTGCACACAACAATAAATTTGAATCATCCCTATATCATCTTTCACTCCCTAGCACAAATGTAATATCAACTGAATGTTTCAAATCTGCTCGTATTTCACTAAACGGTAATTCAAATCACAATGTGTTTTATAATCATCTGTTTTGACTTCCACTTCTAAGATTTAACACAGGAAACATGTAGGGAAAAGGAAAAAGGCAGAACGCGGAAGACTTTAAGGGCAGTGAGCAGCCGGACAGAGAGAACAGCTGGTTGTACCTGGTATAACGTTAAGCCAGGCAGAGTGATAGGCATAGCCAATAGAGTTCCCCGCAAGACAGGTGTATTCGCCTGCATCCTCATAGGATACGTTGGTCAGGAAGAGAACCTCCAGCTCCTTATCCGTAGTGTTAATGCCAGCCGTCTGGAGGAGAAAGAGGGGGCGGAAGGAAAGGGAGGGAGAGAGAGAGAGAGAAAGAGAGAGAGAGAGAGAAAGGGGGAGAGAAAGAGACAGCTATAAACCACAGACCCTGAGAGAGAAAAAAAAGGTGAAAATGGAGCCCGTCACCTAGAAAAAAGCAGTTATCCCATCACCAGATAGGCATCAGCAAAGCTTACTGTTGACAAGCCTGCCTCATGGTTGTCATGGCAACAACCTGGAAGAAATAGAGACCCTCCACCTTTCCCCAGCACCATCAAACCACATGGAAAGAGAGTTTGATATGGTCCCCTAATCACTACTTCCAGCACTGGAAAGGCCAGTTACAGATTGCAGTGTGACTGGTCTAGTAATGTTAGCTGATGTAACACACAATAAGCTCTCAATCGTTCTTCTTATAGGACTCAGACTGGCTAACTTTACTGATGTATATTTAGCATAATATGTCCTCGTTAACCTTTTAACTTCATGCTAAACTTTTTGATAGAGTACATTTTGAGTCACTAAGGGTGTTGAACTCAACCTGATCGAGTCTTCTCTACCAATCGGCAGAGGTATGTTAGGCTAAAAAAATTCACTAGAGGTCACTGAGTCTTTCAATAGATACGCCTTTATTGTTCTCATCCATAGATGAAGCAGGCAACAAATAAATTACTCCACATATGTGGATTGCTCTTTGTGGAGCTTTCAGAGGTAAGCTTATTTAATCGGTATGTTATAGTTTTGATCAACAAAATTATGTAACTTTATGCAACAAAATAAAATCTATTAAGGGTAAATATATGTAAAAAACAAAACAACATTACTAAACCAAAAACAACATTACTAAAGGTGTCTATGCTAAGCTAATGTAATTAAAATATGTTGTATAATTATTGCCCCAAACCAATAAACAAACGTGAGGACGTTAAAGGGTTAAGGCCGAAGCAAAAACAGCTGGTTAATCTGTATTTTTTTGTTAATCATGTAATCTCTCAACATTGGTGTTGTATTTATTTGATATATAAAGACCTTTGTGATCTTACAAAGCTGAAAATGTCATAAGTTTTTATTTGATTTGTCTCAGAAACTACAGTTTTGAACAAACAAACATATGAATAGGAATACCAGTTACACATCAGTCCTGTTGTACCGTTCCTGTTATTAAGTAAGTCAATAAGTGGTTGCCAGTGTATACTCTCACAGTATATCCAGCAATAAAGGAAGCCTTGTGGATCTATTATACAGTGATAGAAAACATGGCAGCACATGGAACACTGATTCTACACATTGATATGTTTCACTGTGGTAAGATTCTCAGAATGTATCACTGATGAAAGGCTCGATTTAGTGGGGTTAGGAGTGCACTCCATATGTTATTGCCCATGTTTTCGGACACTGCTTGAAAATGGAAGGCTTTGAAAACAGCGCACTATATGGGTAAATAGGGCCTAGTTTGGGACATAGCCAGAATTTGCATCCGGAGTGGGAGGTTGATTTGTCAGAGGTTTTAGGGGCCCACTCTTTCCAGACCGTGTGTTTTCAGTGGCGCTTCAGTGACTGCGTCCTGTGTCTGTTTCCTATTTAAGTTGAGTTTAAAATACTCTGTGGTGAGGTGGCCATTAATGTCTTTAAGGCTTCTTCAAGCCCTCTGTAGTTAACGCTGCCATCCATTCATCAGAGAGGGCTGCCAAGATTGTGTGCACGTCTGTGTGTATGTGAGCGCACGGATGTGTGTGCACGGGTAATGGTTCAGTTGTGGGCAGCAGTGTATGGGAAATCAATATGAATGTGTGTGTATGTATGTGTGTGTGGTTCAGTTCTGGTTTCCATTATAGTTCAGACCTTGTGTTTCGCATCGATCGGAGAAGATGAGGAAGCGAAGAGTAAAATGAAACAGACACACATGCCCTGTGTCCTCAAAGCAGGCATGGCATATCATCCAACCATAAACAAGAAAGTGCAAAACAAAAACTAGAAGTACGCAGAAGCCACCGCCACCGACAGGAGAATATGATTGACAGCTGCTATTTTTTTTTTTTTTTTTGTAGGGGGAATCAATCTGAGGCGTTTGGGGGTGGGGTTTACCTGGTTGGCGCACTGTGAGCCAGAAAGATATTTCAGACTTGCCTAAAAAGTTGGAGCCTGTGCACCAGTAATGTCCTGCATCCTCCTCCGTCACATTGGACAGAGTGAGCACAACAAGACATTCCTTACTCGTACTGTTCAGGCTCTGCTGAAACACACACACATGTATGCATACTTAGTAAGTGACAGCAAACTCATTCATATTTTGGAACACTACAGGAGGGCAGTATGGCAAAACTGTAATATTGCAATACATGATACACAATAGCAGAATATCTGACTTTGTCTGAGGTTAGGTAAGTTAAAATAGACACAATATAAATATTTGTTTCATGTTTTAGGTATTATGTATCACTACATCCAGTTAAGCACAATAAGACGCCGACTGGTTTTAATTCCAACTGCAGTTAGTCAGTGTTCTCTTGGCCACAAATGTCCAAAAGACCAAGAAAATTGAACACAGCTTAAAACAATGCTTTTTCCACTGGTGCATCTGTAATTTGTTATTAAAAATGGGGGAAAAATCAATATAGCATAGGTTTGCAATATTTTGTGTGGCAATGTTGTATCAATACACAACTGCCAAGTAAGTATTGATATTGCATTTTAGAAATTATACAAAGTAAGGTTTTTATGACAGTAATAAACAGACCGAAAATGTTATCTCATTAGAAAAAAACAGATGTTGGCAAAGTAACCTTTGAGGAAAATTGCAGTATATGTTGTATATGAGTATCAGAGTACTCGCCATATTATACATTTTTAATTACAGCAATATCTTATTGTGATTATAATTTCGTATTGTGGGGTCTTTGATGATCCACACCCATATTTGCTGGTATTTTAGCAATAAGCTAACAGTGGGGCTCATGAACATTATTAGATGCGAAGAACGTCATGGAACTGGGCTGTAACTCACTCGCTTGTGTTTAGCAGGCTGAAAATGATCCACATGGGGCTGCTGTAAGCACTGCTTTTAAACAATGACAATGGAGGCCCAGATTAAGCTTTATCCTTTTCATTACAATGTAGTCATAGACACTAGTGTGCTGGTTGGCAGTTTTAATTTATGCATATGACATCTTAGTACTCAAACGGTACACACAAAATACTATTTATCATCATGACAATTTTGTATCGATATATCGCCCAACCCTACGGCACACAAATATAATGAGTTACAGTGCCCTGCCTTTCTATCTCACACACACACCATATACTTCAATGCCATTTCACTGTTGCTGATGGTAACCAATGCAGAAGGGAATCAGGCATCAAACACAAATGCACAGTACAATTTGAGCCAGCAATCGCAGCCATCTGAGTCGGGTGATGTTGATGTTCTCTGCGCTGATATCAGCATCAAACCCGGCCTTGATTCCATCCCACACTTTTCGAAGTGCTGATGAGTTTAAAAGCAATTCCACTTTCCCTCTCATTCCTCCAAACACGTCTCACACTCTTTTATTTCACTTCAATTACACATGTGCTTTGTTCTCTTTCTGTCTCTCTCTTTCTCTCTCTGTTTTCCCTTGCTCTCCCCAGACTCTGTGCCACATATGATCTGTCGCTGTGTGCTGTGGGACGGGGGAGGGGAGGGGGGGGTGCTTGGAGGTTGCGCAGATGAGTGCAGCGGGGAAGGGTACGCGGCTCCCACTAAAATACTGTTTCAATTATATGGAGTCGAAAATAGAGCGGCGGTCTGGCCAGCCGACTCTCTCTCCCCTCCTCTGCCTGCTGACTCGGCCCTTCCCTCACTTCCCCCGCTCATTTTTTCCATGGCTTTTTCGGGCGCCTCGTCCCTCGCTCCCTCTCTCCTCCTCCTCTCTCTGCGGAGAGAGAGCGGCTGTCTCCCCGCGTGACGCCAGAGCGGCGGTTAGCTTAGCCCAAACCAGATGTGTGTGTGTGTGCCTCTTCTCCCCTCTCCTTACTTTTCTCAGAGGAGTGAGAGACAGAGTACCCCCCCTCCAATATCTCCTGTCGCAGGCTGCAGAGGCACTGCTGAAAGAGTGCTGCTAACATGGGTTGGACGTGTGACTCTTTGCTGCTTTCTTTAGATGGGCTCCATCTAAAAGCTGGCTGATTGGCATAGTGTATCACCTCACAGACAAGGTTCAATTCCCCATCCAGTCAGGAATTCCCCAGACTTGCCACTGAGAATAGCTGATCTAGCTTCCTAACACTACGTCAACCTATCATTGCACATCATACTTGATTTAGCATCTGCTAAATACATAACTGTTGGTCGTTGAGGGTTGGAGTCCAGCAGCACCTGGTCATCTCCATGCAAACATGCATACCAAAACTGGTCAATAACTGATGCATTGAACCAGGTGTCCACCTGGACCTGAGCAGGGCACATCAGATCTAAAGTCTGCATCTCTTATCTTCTAAACAGGCATCATGTTTTGTGGAGGTAATTTCAGATGTTTTCATTTATTAGCTTAAAGCGTTTTATGACATGTTGTTATCAAACTGGTGACATTCATTGCTTTTCCATCAGCCTTGTAGCAAAACTAGTGCTAAAGAAGGAAACATATCTTGGCTGGGTGACTGACATTTGGGTTTGGCGCCGGTGTACCTTGAGAACAGTGACGTAGGGGGTGCCGTTCGGGCCGTAGCGACTGCCGTTCACCTCGATGTGTTTCAGCCACTGTATATGAGGCTGGGCGTCGCTGTACACTTTACAGTGAAACTCCACATCACTGCCCACCACCACCGTCTGATTGGCCGGCAGACCCGCCTGCAGGATGGGCCGGTGAGGGGAGCGCTCTGATTGGACGAGAGAGAAAAAGGCAGGAAAAAAAGTTAATGAATACATAGAGGAAATGGGTGTGCATGCGAGCTGGAAGACTGAGTGAGAGTGTATTTACCTAATACGTCGAGCTGGTAAGTGTGTGTGATGGTCCCGTATTTGTTCTGCACTACACAAGTGTAGTTCCCTCTGTCCGACGGAACAGCACTCTCCATGACCAAACTCCACTGCAGATGCCTCAGCTAGAGGTGTAGAGAGAGAGAGAGAGAGAGAGGGGGGGGGTGGAGTTTAGAACAAAATGAAAAGATTTATTCATAAAATAAAAAGGGATTATACTGTAATGACCCATATGTGTGCCCACATTCTAATTCCGCACTCTTATAAACATAACCTACATCATCTTATAAACATAGGATCAGTACTTGTAGTAGGTACTGAATATTTCACAATAGTTACTAGCACCACCCACTATATAATTCGTTGATCGTTACCTTGCTGTTATTTGAGCCCTTTAACCAATAATAACAGTCTTTACTATCATGTTTGTGTTGTGAGCATCACAGCGATCACAGCTCCAGATGAGTGTTGCCGTGGTTGTTTTCATGAAGCAAAGTATTTAGGTAATTAAAGATACACTGATACCACTTTTTCACCCCTGATAATGTACCTGATCCATAAATATGGGCTGATACCAAGTACTGATATTGGTACTAACTCTGTCTAACCTAAATAACCTATAAGTCCTAATATTAATACTAGTACATTTTTACTCATCTTGACTAAATGCAATTTACTTGGATTAGATATTCTATTAGAGGCTTAAGGAAACTTCTTTTGTTTATTTGCAATATGGTCTTGCTACGTACTATTATGTAATCACTAATAAAACCATGTTTAAAAACCTAAGTACATGTAAAATATCTTTATTGTGTAAAATAGTTAAAAACAAAACTGAACAATAAATAAGCCTGTGGTGTATAAAAGGAGCATAAAGGAGCTTCTTTATCTGGCTTGATCACAAGTCATTTGTCTCATACGCATGTCTTGTTCACTCACACTTAGATCTATAAGCGTCAGAGTCTTTGGTGTTTAGTAAATTTCACCATCATTCACGCTGTCATGCTGATGTTGGTTGAAGCATAGGGCGGCGAGACCCCACTGGTGAGTGATACAGCTGACCGATGGAGGTGCACTGCAGGTGGAGCTAGTGGACACACTAGCCCTGCCATGCTGGCGTCCTGCTATGCTAGCTACAGGCTATATCACGGCTATCATTATGCCAAGAGTCTGTCTGATTTCTTCCACTCCCAATCTGGACTAACGCTAACTCAGACTGTAAGTGACTACACAATGACAGATGAGCTATTACTAAAAGAAGCCTGGCTCAGCCATGACTGTGGCTTGTCATCCCACACCTCTAACATGTTGCTGAGTTGTGCCTACTGGTCCGCATGCATGCATCAGTGCGTGCGTGGATCAGAAATTGCTTTGTGGTATTGGGTACTGATATCCCCAACGCTACTACCCATACTACATTTTAGTGCCAGCAGTTCTGCACATTGCAACATAATCACAAAACTGATATTTGTCCATGCAACTCTAGTATTGCATAAATAATAAATCTCAAACTCTCTTTTCTCATATTTTATTTTCCTCTGGGATCCACTTATGACATTTATGTGGGTTTATGTATAGAAAAGAGTCACTTTTTATTTTACATTAATATTTTTTGACCTCTCTTTATCCCTTAGAATTAAACAGACTGATATATGTAAATTAACAAGCAAGGAACATTTGCGCTCCCTACTTACAATACAGTGCACTAAATATTAGAGTTAGGGAGTTGTGCAGCTTTTGCTGAATATTAATGGCTTCCTATTAGACCTATAACTATTTGGGCACATAAGCTATTATGTCTTGTCATGTACACTACATACGGAGCCATTTAAGATTCAGCCATGATATGGGACCTTTAAGGTTAATAACTGAATTATAGGACTGTAAGGGGTTAAACAAAGTGGCTGTAAAATTCATCATGTCAGTGAAGTGTTATGTTTAACGTACATGAAACCGTAAGACAGAGCAGCGTGCAGACAGAGCACCTCTATAGCACACACGTCTGAATGCCATGTCAACAGTACCACTCACATGGAACACTTAACATCACCACACTTGGAAAAAGTGCCGACGGGTCACGAAGTATGCCTCTTTAGTGTTTACACGAACCCTTAACCTCTACACTTACACTCACATGCACATACGCACACTCACAAAGGGCCTTCCACCCATTCATGCTGCCCTGACAGAGACTGTACTTATAGACTCTCTCTCTTTCTCTCTCTCCCTCTCTCTCCCTGTGTCTCTCGTTCCCTTGCTCTGCACTTGCTCTGGAGGTCGGAGTGGAAAAAAATGTAACTGTGTAAATATTATGGGCTGTGTTTTCGCATAGTCGCATGGTAACACTGACCGGCCTTACACACATACGTACACACACATGCCCCAGAAAGTTGGCAAGTGTGTCCGGTGTGCCCCCCGCACCCCTCCTCCCGTTCCGTAGCTCCTCATCTCCCTCTTTCTCTCTCTCTCTCTCTCGCTGCTGCACTTTGAGTCGATGACTCTTAAGAGGCTGCTGACGGACACGCTGCATCAGAGTGTGTGTGAGAGAGGGGGGCTGAGTGCGGGTGGGTGGGGGTGGTAGGGGTGGAAGGCCGTATTATTCCGAAGTTGGTATCATGTGAGTTTGCAAGACATTCGTTTGAGTGCCTCCGTGAAAAAAAGGACAAGAATGCTCAGCTGTTCCTGAAACGGTAAATCAATCCAAATACTATCTACTGAGAGAAGAGGGGGAGAGTAGAAGAGTACGACAAAGAAAGAGAGAGATAGAGAGAGAAGAGAGGGAGTGAGACTGCAAAACAAGACAGAGACAGAGTGTAAGACAGCAAACAGGGAGAGAGGTACAGTGTGATAGTACAGATAGACAGACGAATACACAGAAAAAGGAGAGAGAGTGCAATAAGCCATGACAAAGAAAGATGGGTAGAAAAACAAATACCTTGAAGAATTTCTCAAAAGGGATAAACAGCAAGATGAGCGAGAGAGAGAGAGATAGAGAGAAAGCAGAGGAGAGTACAAAGAAAAAAGAAAGAAAGAAAGAAAGAAAGAAATAGTAGAGAGAAAAAGAGAGGGAGACAGACAGATCAGAAAGAGTGAGTGTGAGAACGAAAACAAAGACAAAGAAAGAGAGAGAGAAAAACAGAGAAAGAGAGAGACCAAGGAGTGCAGAAAGGGAGCAGGGGAGCAGAAAAAGAGAGAGAATAGAGCAAGAGAGAGTGAGAGAAGGAAAGGGAGAGAGAGAGAGAAAGAGAGAGAGAGAAATAAAAACCAGGACTGCTCAGGGTGTTCGCCCCACTCTACTAATCTCTTTCAGCATTGTGATCGCTCCAGATTAAGAGTTTAGGGATGAAGTTGCAGTGAGGCCCAGAGAAAAACACCAAACACAGGGGGTACAGGCAGAAAGACACAGCACAGGAAAGGAGGGAGAGAGAGAGAGATAAAGAGAGAGAGAGAGAGAGAGAGAGACATACAGATGTCGATAGCAGGTGAAAGGAATAAAGGGGGTAACAAAGGGGTGAGCAGAAAGTTGAGATTTCTCTAATGTGAGTGAGTTTAGGATTTATGGCGGTGTCAGGATGGTGCAGGCTCATTCAGACAGCACAGCGCGGCTTAATTTGACCCACAGAGACAGGAAGCAGAAAGTACTGACCCCTGGGCCGGTCATTAAAACGACAAAACTCTCTCACTCTCCCTCTGTTTCTCTTGGTCTGCTTTTCAGAGCAGCACAGAAAGCACGGCTCTAATTGGAGACACTGAAGTTCCAGCATCAAACAAATCCATCAATCTTTTACAGACTGCCTGTAATTACACACACGCAGATGCACAAACACACAAACACACGTGCATGGATACACACAGTTAAACCAAAGATCGATCAGAGCTCTGAAGGTCAAACTAAAAGCCAGCATGCATTTATAAATCCCAAATAAACACTGATACGACCGCCCCACGACTTTTAAACAGAAAGACTCTACAAGAAGCCAAAGTAGTTTAGCAGGGACGTGTACCAGCAGAGAGCAGAGAACCTGCCTTTCCACATTCACTGAGTTCACACACACACGCACACACACAGACACAAACCAACCACATACACACAACATCGACTTAGTACTAAATTGTTGCTGTCAAAACAAGACCTCATTTCTCCAAAATGGTAACTTCACGGGAGGAAAAATGTCCTTAAAGGGAAACACGAGACAAAATGGTTTAAAACTAAACCATCACTACATCTGTTGGAAATAACCTACTGCCTCCTATAGTGGTGCCACAGTAGTGTTAGAGTGAGGTTACCTGGTTTAAAGGGATCTTATAATGCTTTTTATGGAATATAGTTTTCAGTGTATGTGAAAGTTATGCAGCCCAAGCCTGCTCTGGGGGTTGACCATTTAGAACAGAGCAGGTGAGCTGACCACTTAGAGCACCCTGGGCTCATTAGAAGGCAGGGCTTAAAAACACAGGAGCTCTAACAGAACGTTTCAGACGGAGGGTGAATACAGAGGTACAGTATGAGAAAAGTATTGTGTTTTGGGAAATCTGAAGCCTGTAAATCTATTCTAGTAGACCCCAAAATACAATTATGAACACTGAAAATGAGCATAAAAGGTCCCCATTAAAGACTAATGATGTATCTCAAAGGTAGAAGTCAATTTTGAAATAATGAACTGAGGGGTGAGTATTTGGGGTTGGGCTGTTTGAACTTGTGACCAAGTTGTCACTAATGATAGCATCGCTGATGAACTTGTTAGCCTGTGAGCATCAGTGGCTAGCAGTCAGGATTTGTCGAGCACTGCACAGATTCCTCAGTGGTTATGATTATCTATAATAATGCATGCTGGGTTTTGTAGTGAGAGAACTCTGATGGATGAAGACACATAAATGATACAAAATTGTGGATGCTGAACTACAGAATGGTACGTAACTCAACCAATAACATATATAAATACTTTTAGCTTTTATTCCAAGTCAATTAAAAAAGGGAAGCTTTAAAGCTTTCAAGCTTCAAAGCAATTAAACAACTAATTAACACATACAGACACATTTACACAAATACTTGCACATTCACCTGATAAAAGTGTTGCATAATAAACATCAAACTAAGAGTAAGTAGACCCCCCATTGAGAGCCAATAAAGAAATCAAGTCACTCCTGTAGATGTCTCAATACCGTGCTGCAGGCAAACTTGTTGATTGAGCCATTTAACATGTCGTAAGACGTCCACACACACCGACCCCACTCACACACTTTCACAAAAGCCTTAGTGTATGTGTATGTGTGTGTGGCGTGACTAACCTGTAGCGCCGTAGATTAGCATTTGAACAATGAGACCCTGGTAGCCATATGTGTCCATGA
Organism: Semaprochilodus insignis; assembly: GCA_034552555.1. NCBI lineage: Eukaryota > Metazoa > Chordata > Actinopteri > Characiformes > Prochilodontidae > Semaprochilodus > Semaprochilodus insignis. The sequence goes on from CM067478.1 coordinate 8,411,024, forward strand.
CGATAGCCACGCCTCCCCTGTCAATCAATGGCACTCAATTGCCACGGCAACACCCATGCAGACCCGCCCCCTTCTGATGACTCAATAGAGGAATGACCCCTGACCCCTCGGCCCTGTCAGTCGGTTCAGAGCTCCATGCACGTGTGTGTGTGTGTGTTTGTCTACACAGGGGGAAGCTGTGGGAAAGTCAACTGTTTCAACAGAGGACTAGACAGTTTTAAACAATTCGACTACAGGCAGTGGCTAATTTTCCTACATCTAGAGCTCATTAGGCATTCGTAGCGCATTTACACACTATTTATCAAACTCTGTTCACCAGACCTGAAAACAAAAGCCCCATTACCTCACTCCTGACTCCTGCTCGCTACAGCTAAACAAAAGTACACTATATCCCTTATCATATACAAAGGGGAATCAGAGGAAAGCCGGATCAGCCGTTTATCTGAACAGTACAACTGCCACTTAATTCCTCTTCAACTGTATAAACCTACAACACACCACTCGCGTTTTAATCTTGTTGGCTTTAATACACATAAACGTGGTTCTTAACAGATTTTAAACCCTGTTGCTTGCCTATAAAGCCAAAAACAGACTATTCACTCGCTCCATTTGAGCTTCAAGGACAGTTCAGCTTGACTCACCATCCTTCAAGACGTACAGTATCAAGCATCAACACTCTTCCTGTCCTGGAATGCGGAAGACGGAATGAACTTCCCTGGGATGTTCCTCACTGTCTTTAATGATGACATATATCTGGCTTTGTATTTAATCTTGCACTTATTAAATAGTCTTATTAAATACTTTGTAATTGCACTTCTGTCTTATCCCTATATTATGTACTCTATTATGTATTCTTGCTTAGTTCAAAGGTATCAATAGACTCTAGCTTATTTGCACTAGCTAAGAATATTTGCTGAGTGGGCAACAAAGCACTTTCTGAGAACACCATGGATATTATCACTACATTAACTACACATTTAATAATTAGGCCTATTGAACCAGATTTACTGCAGTGTAGTTTGTACAACACTGAATAAAAGTTATTATTAGTATTACTGTATATCTTTTGTTATATGTGGCACAACAGGTTGTATTTTGTCTATTTCAACTGACTAAAACTCAGAAAAACAATATTGCTGGTAAACTATATTGAAGTCTTCCAAATTATAGCTCAGGATTTTCACATTTTGCTTTCACAAAGATTATAAAACACAATGCTCACACATTCAGGGCACATTTACATATGCATAGCTATGAGGGTTATGACTTTAAGCCTGTTGCTTTAATAGAGGTTGAAGGAATGCATTGTGAAGCTGTCAGATAGAGTCTAGAGCCCTGACCCTGTATGTGCATGTGTGTGGATGAGGGTTAGTGTTGTGGGGGGGTTGACAATAATAAAGCTGTCAATGCCATCTTCAACTCTGACCCTACAGATGAACTTGTCACCACACAGCTGAGCATCAGAAACGTGTGCCAGTGAAAGACAGAAATCCTCATGATTGTACTTAATACTTAATTTCAACTCTTTATTGGATCGCACTTCTGTTGTGGTTAGGGGTGTGGTGGTATTATAGTTGTCTGTCTCACAAGGTCTTCCTTTATTAAAAGCTAGCTGCAGTGAAATCCTGCTTGGTTTATTGAGTCTGAGGGTAGCACTAATAAAACCTGTTGGAAATATTTGAAAGTCTACAGCACAGATGTGAGTCGCTTTATGAGTTTGGATGAATTCGGTAGTAACATGCTCTTTTAAAGTCTCTCTATGTGTGCGACTGTGTGAGTGTACTTGTAAATGAAAAATGTCCTGACCATGGAACAAAAAAACAACCTGCAATGGCAACACCAACAAAAAAGAAAACCTTTTATTTATTTAATTTTGCATATAAATGTCTGGAGATTCTTCTGAGGAGATTCCAAATGAAATAATCCACTGGCATAAGGAGGGAGAAAGTCAAATATATGAGAAAACTCCCAACAAGACCCGGTAGACCATCAAAACCGTCGGCATCAGATACACCCTATTTGAAGCTTTCGTCTGTAAGAAATGTTGCTTCTGAAAGAAACAATCCACAGGTGTTTCTTTCCACCCCAATATCATGAGAAGACAACTTTGTCTAAAGAGGATGTCAGGAAGCTGTTATCAATAGACAAAAAGGAAGAAAAATAGTGAATCAAACAAAGAAGCTGCCGGTGTTCCCAGAACAATGGACTGACCACCCCAGTTCAGACCTCACCCTACTGAATGTGTTTGGGATTACTTGCATTGACTTGCAGTGAGAAACGGAAAACAGAACCAACTTCTGAAATATGGAGGTGTGGAAAGATATCCCTATAGATTTGTCTGAAAAACTGAAAGCAGGTCAAACAAAAAAGAATGGAAACTGTTGTAAAGGCAAAAGATGGACACAGTGGATACAGAAAAACATATATTTGGTTGTTGATATGTTTCCTGCTTTTCATCCTGACACTAATGACATTTTGTAACATACACTTTATGTATGCTTCGACTGGAAACTGAATAAATGAAGGACAGGACCTGCCTTTACTATAGGAACATACAATATAATACATATAGCATATAGTGTATGACTACACGTCCTGACATTATATCAAACAAGTGAATGTAAGGGGTGTGCCTCTGTGCCGCTGAAGGGGTGGAGAGGTCAGTGTTTTATTTCTAGACTTCTTTCTCCAGATCAACACTGGTCATGCTGATACATGTTAATAGCCTGACTACACAAAAAATATGTGTATACAGTACCAGTCAAAGGTTTAGACATAGCTACTCATAGAATGTTCTCCTTATTTGTAGCTTAATGCTTTACTTTAGAATAAAAGTGAAGATGTCAAACTATAAAATAGCACTCATGGAACTGTGCAGTCCACCTTAAGAACCCTCTGAAATCAAACTTTACAGGAGGATAAAACAGCTTTCCTAACCTGCAATAGAGGTTAATGTAACAAGATTTTTTTCTAAGCAATTTTGGACCAATTCTATTGGTCTGTCCATCATGAATACTCATTAAACACAAAGAAAGGGTAACTAGAGCTTTTAACTGAACTTTTGGAACTATTAAGTGTGTTAAGTGTAAACCTGTAGAGTCTTTAAGATAACCAAAAACATCCATTTAGTTGGGTGTGTCTAAACTTTTGACTGGTACTGTACATCTGACTACATCTGAATGCATACACTTGTGAAACTCTTCGTTGCTAGAGCTATGGTTGATGGTATTTAATTCACTTACAGTCTACAGCTGTACTGTCAGAGACGAGCAGCAAATGACCCTACAGAACGCATATACACACACACCTACTTGTAAAAACATAAATAGCACCAAGACCACTCAGAGCACTGATACAACTCCTACAGTCCTTTCAGAAAGACAGCAACAGGTGCACACTCCCCGGAGAGAGAGAGAGAGAGAGAGAGAGAGAGAGAGAGAGAGAGAGAGAGAGAGAGACAAACACACAG
>CM067478.1:8414889-8480702 GCA_034552555.1 Semaprochilodus insignis
AGAGAGACAAACACACAGAGAAACAGAGAGAAAGAAGAGAAAGAGAGAGGGAGTAGGGGCAGTGTAACTGTTCATAACTAAATGCTAATTGAATGTTGCCCCACACCCTCTCATAAGCAGACATATAAGCGTTTCAGCCCTCATCTGGCTGAGAACGTACCTTAATGCCGCCCATCCTCTGTTCGCCCTTAAACTCTTTGTTGTTCTTCAGCCAGTGGATGGTGGGGGTGGGGTTGCCTGCAGCAGCGCAGCGAAACTTCACCGTATTGGCCGCAGGAACAGCCAAAAGCTTCTTCTCCATCCGTTCAGGACGCGTCCAGTATGGTGCTTCTGGTTGGAGGAAGAGATATGTGCTGTTAATCCTCTGAACACTATGATTGTTATTCAGTTATTCATACCAACACTTATTAGTAGTCACTAATGAAACTAATGTATGCTAATGTATGTTAATGCGAGTTCAAATGATACTGTGCAAAAGTCTGAGGCTAACCTTCACATTGTAGCATCCCACTGCAGGCTAGCATGGAGCTGTGGACGCATGGGAGGCATGTCTGAGACAGTCCTGGACATGCAGTAAGAGAGACTTAAACCTCATAAATAATTGTGACTGTTCGTTGAAAGCTGCATATATGTGTTGAATGGGCCACTCTGTGCTGGGCTGTGGGGCTATTAAGTGGGTTGGTGGTACAGTGTTGGGGCCTACTGTTAAGGAGAGTTCTATGGCTCCCAGCACTTCAGTAGCACTGAGTGGCAGGTTCTCACTGCTGCTATGGTTCAATAAAAGGGGTCTAATTTTAAAGTGCCTCAATGTTTCTGCATCTTTTTTGCCAAGTTGTCACAACATATTTATTATCCTGTAATATTTTTTTAGGATCAGGAAAATGGCTTCTGACTAAATCTAATATCAATATTTTCAGTATTTAGTGTGTTATTACAGCTCCCATTCTTTTTAGGGGTCTTGTTTTCAGTTCTACAGGAATATTTTTCCACACCTCCAAAGTTCAGTCCTGGAAGTTGGTCACGTTTTCTGCTTCTCTCAATCCAAATAATCCCAAACAAATTCAGTGACATTGAGGTGTAGAAGAACCTTAGAACCTTAGAATGCAAACTGCAAAAGTTGTCATGGCAGCTACACATCCTTACAGCCTCAGAGTGTTGAGTTGTCGTCCTTCAGTGGAAGGATGGACAGAAACACCTGAAGCAAGAGTGGGGCTTGATTATTTTGAGAACTGAAATATCTCCCGAAACAAATTGAGCTTAATGGCCTTTTTGATTGGAAATTATGCAAATGAAGGGTGGTCTCTAACATTTGCACAGTACTGCATACAAGACCCTTAGGGTTTAAGGGGTTAAAATATTCTGAAATCTACTGCATGAAGCTACGTTTATTACAAAAATCTCTGTTTATGCGTTTTCAAAAAGTAAAAGAATCCTTATTTGTCCTATGGTAGCAGACCGTATCAAATGGCACAAAATTACAGTATAATCTAGAGTGTATGTTTTCGCTGTTTCTCAAGAAGTGCGTGTGTGCTTTCGGGGTCTATAGCCATTTTCTAAAGTGAGGGTAAGGGGTGTTCCCTTTCCATGTGTGTGTGTGTGTGTGCGAGTCTCCGTGTGGGTGAATGTTTATGGAAAATTTCTCTTGCACACTGTGGCAGCGTCAGACTGGCTGCCTAATTCCCAGACTGAATAAAGATTTGTTTGGAAAGGAAAACACACGCACACACTCGATGAGAGTGTGAATCTATGCTCGAGAGCCGAGATTCTGAGAGACCTTTCTTTCAGAAATATTAATGCACGCTGGTAGCTCTCAACCATAAAACATCAATCACAGATTTTGACTGAAATCTTTTTCTTGATCTTTTAGATCAGCACCTTCTCTGAGATGCCTGATACAACTGCACCCAAATGAACCCGTTCAACATCAACATTTCTACACATCCAGCCAACATGGTACAACATGGAACAGGGCAGAAGTTCAAGAACTTCAAGATCTGTAGTGATCTAAAGGGTTTCATTTGATGTAAAAGGGTGATTTTGTTAATCCTTCAAACTGTTTTTTTTTAGTTGAATGAAAGCAGTTAAAGTGCCTGTTACCATATCAAGCATTAACCTAATAAACCACTTTTAACAGCAAGTGTTCCTCTATGTATGTGCTGTATTTATATGACTGTGTGCATTGTTGAAGTGCTGGAAAGAAAGGAAGCACTGATAATGTAACAACTTAAAGCTATGAAGCAACAACTTTACAGGAGAATGAAAAACACATTCCTAGCCCAAAAGCTGGTAATGTAGCTGAGAAAAAAGTGAAAGGTTTGCACTACAAAGTTTATTTTGGCTTATCTGTTGTCATTTAATGTTTCTCTCTCTCCCACTCTGTATAGGGAATGGGGAAAACGCTGATAAATTATCCTTATCGTGATAAATCAGATCAGTGCAAGTTTTTCTAAATACATTATGGTTCCTGTCAGTCCTTAAAGAACTCCATTACACTGGCTGTAAACTGACCAATTTAGGTTTTGTAAACTTGAGAAACACTAAATAAGCAAATTAGCAATGGGGGAGCTGATTATTCAACTGTCTGGGAATCGGGGTTGATTCTTGACCAGTGACTGTAAGAGACTCTAATAGCCCTTTTCAACCCAAAAGAGCACTGGTACTTGAACTGGTTCTGTTCAGGCTTCGATGAACCTTGCTGCTATCCAGGGAACCTGTCTGCATTTGCACCAGTTTTATTGGAACTAAGCAAGGATACCAAGGATACCAACATCAACAAAGAGCATTGCACAATAGTAGTAATTAGACGGAGAACGTGTAGATTACCTGCAAGCGTTTGTGCTGTTATTACAGACGTTTGTTTATATATTAAAGCCAGCACTGATTAACTACTGATAATAAGAAGACTGCTTCTGCTCTCTGAGCTTTTTGTTCATACCGGCATTTAGTTCCTCTTCTCAGCTGTGTGGTGGTAAGCATGGAAGAGAAGCTCATAACCGCTGCTTCTTCTTTTCCCAGTTTGTTTGATGCATCTTTGTACATATGCATGTAAAGAAAAATGAAGTGTGGAGGAAAGTAGCAGATACTGTTGGTGTCTCTGGGGAGTTAGGTTATTAAATTAGCTAGCTAGGTTAGCCAGCATGCTAGCCTTCTTGGCCCTTGTCCACACCCACACACGACAAAGCGAGCAGGCTCGAACACAATGGGACAACATAAGCGACTTGTGAACGCAGTTTTTGACTTTGACTTTGAGAGACATTTCAGAGGCAAGTGTAAAGCAGGAAAGAGAATGAGTAGTGTGATTTGTTACCAGCTTTAAACAATGCCAGCGATGCCCACCAACTGTTGTAAATGATATAAGGAGCAAAAGCCAAAAACTAAGAATGAAGCTGAGGTTTTTCTTTTTCAAATTTTACATTCCACCTTAAATGATTCTGCAGTTACATTAGCTGTTGACACACCACTATGTTAACTGCTGCATCTTTAAATGTGGATGGGTAAAGCCAAATGAAAGGTAGCTGGTGAACGTTAGGTTTTCAATAAATAAAACAAAATAACATCCAGCTTTTTCATTTTTCAAAAATCCCTCAAATTTTTTTCCCATGAATTCTGACTGCAGTAATTCTTCTGACTTCACAATACCTCACCCTTCATTATGTGGAAATAAACAGGATTTTCATTAGATCACTACAATCTGTGGCTACTCTAAATTGGTTAAACTGTGTTTGGGATGGTTTAACCTCTGTTGTAATTGTTTTCAAGCAGCTCGGGGGGTCTAGGTTAAAATGAAATGGAGTCGAGAGGTTGCGCAGAACTAAATGTTGTTTACGCTTACTTTATACATGCATAGTGTGAAAACATATTGTATAAAAGTAGAAATGTAACAATATAATGCCCTGAGCGCTGACAACGAGAGGTGGTATAAGGATGCTGCCTTGGCCCTGTGCAAAGACGAGACCTACGAGAGGTGGCGTCAGGATGGCTCCCAAGCCACAAGTACTGACGAGTGCTCACACTGACAAGAGACAGTGTGAGGACTATGTCGGGGCCTCGCCTTATGTTCCACAGCGAGGCCACTGTACCTACACCTGACCCTGGTAAAGGGGAAGCAGAGTAAAAAAAACCCTCCCTTCATCTCAGTTCAGGAGCATCCCTTGCCTTTAATGAGAGGCAGTTGACACTGGTTTGGCTTTGGTACCTTTAAAAGGTGCAGAGAGGGAAAAAAGAGGACAGATGAGCAGCAGCAGGAGAGGAAAGCTTGCGTTTGATAAAGCACTGAAAGGACTGATTAAGTTTGGGCTTTTGGATAAAATGTCCACTCCAACTGTCAAAAGTATCTCCTGCATCCTTCTTCCTGCCGGGGTAGCACATGCCGCACTACAGTACTGCATTGTTTTGTGATATATCATAGTGTGTCGTATTATATCGTGGCTAGGATGTTAGGTTGTGGCTAGTGTGTTAGCATGGGGCTAACATATTAGCTTTTGGTTTGAGGCACATTTTCAAGCATTTCTTATTTGTGCTGTATCAAAAAACACATGGGACTGGGATGCCACTATATTGCACTGGACTGAACTATGAATATTGTGAATTATTACTCTCCTGCATAAAAGTGTTGCGATGTTATATAACTGCCATATTCTTTGCCCTTTTCTTCCTATGTATGTGTAGTTCTAATCCCAGGCCCATTTCGACCTCTCCAAAACTACCGCAGCTGTCAGCAGCTGCTTTGCCCCACACTTAATCACAGCACACACAGCAGTGTGCAGGATGAGTGAATGGAGAGCTATCTAAAGTGGGTGCTCTACAATGGACTTCAGGATCAGGCCAAGTAAGCGAACAAGTATTCTCCCCAACTAATTCACCACGGATCTGAATAAGCCTATAGATGGCATTTCACCCACGGGCGAAATACTTACATCCAAGCCCAGTTTTGGGACTTATAGAGAGAAAGTTGACAGATAGTAGATGCAGCGAAGAAATTAATCTGAGCCAAAATTATGATTTTCTGAAACTTGATTATTATGATTTTCTGAAACCTGTTTAGATGAAAAGAAAACGGGCATTTCTGACAGAGGCGGCACAGGATTTCAACCCATCATGAATTACTTTTCCCTCTCTCTGTTCACTGTGTATGGCAGCTAGAATGCTGGTATCAGAGATCAGAGTGTAAGGGTGATCTGTATGCTGGAATTTCCTTTGGCATAATGGGTACAGGGGCTCGGGACACACACACTCTCAGGCACGCAAGCACACACACAAACAAACAAACACATGCAGTACTGGCACATTACACTTCTGTGAAAGTCTCAGATGATTTGCTGCCGGTCAGTGGAGCGTGTTAAGCAGCAGGCCAAGAACGGCCTCTGAGTGTGCGTGTGTGTGTGCATGAGTGTGTGTGGTATTTTGACCTCTTAGACACTCTTGTACAATTCACTAAGGACAATCAGAGCTTTGAGTGGACAACCGCAACCCTGCCAAAATAAGCACAGCACAACTATACAGAGCTGCCTTAAAAACCCATGGACAGTGTTAAGCTGGCAGTACACTTCAAATGGCCAAAGAACAAAACAACAATCTAACTACCACCAAACAGCTTGTAAGTATTTTTAAAAAGGGCTTAATGTATGTCTCTATAATGCTAACAGGGAACGTTCCTGGAACTTTGGATAACGTTACCTACAAGTTCTATCAAAGTTTTCAAGAATGTTCGAAGAATGATTTAAAGATGTTTATAATTTCATATAATGTATGGGTAGGGTAAATGTTAACTAAGACGTTCAGAGGATGGTTTGAGGATGGTGTCAGGGCCACAGAATATGTTACATGATAGAAAAAGAAGAATTCATTCTCAGCATTTGGAAAATGTTTTATGGACGTTACGGAGACCTGAGATGACATAATGCTTTCAGAGAACGTTCTGCTACCTTTAGAAAGAACATTCTGGGAACCACAACAAAACTTCCTGCTGAAAACATTAATGGAACATTACATGGCATACTCTCAGAACGTTTTTAGAGCAAATCATTTCTAGCTGGGTCTGTACAGTGGACCAGGGGAAGGTCTCAGCGATTAGAAGTTCTGTTCAGTATGAACTCAAATCAAACAGTTTATAGTACAGTATAGTGCCAGCTTTAGTCCTGAACGGAGTATGAAAAAAAACTCAGACAAATAACACCATAATGCATCAGTCTGCAGCTGGTAATTTAACGGCATCAATTTTGAAATGTTGGAATGGATTATAATTAATAATCACTTTCACGTATGCCAAAATGCAAACAAATATGATTATGGAATAAAAAGGTAAACCCGCCCACAGCGAGGTGGAAGCCAGTGATGCAACATGAATTATGGGGTGGCATCCGAGGTGGCCAATAAGGTTCCAGTGAGATTGCTGGTCACCCCCATCCCCCCTTTAGAACCACGCCCCGGTATTCCTCTACTTTGTAATATAAATAAATAGTTGCTGCACTCATGGTGTTTAGCTCTAGCTCTTGTTCTTTTAGCTTTCTACTTGATGTTTAATGAGTTGATCCTTTGAAGGCAGCCTGGTGACTTCTGTAAGTTAAGACAACAAATCTATTCCACAGTGCAGATTTGCACCATGGGCCATGTAAAACTGTTCAGTCTCAGTGACATCATCACAAACCACGATGTGTATCAACTGCTCAGAATGCAGCGGGTGTCAGCATGACAGACGGGCATGTCTTGTTTAATGAACAGCAAGTTTCTGTGGAGGACTGAGAGCACCTCTTCCTTTCTTTCAGAAAGCGCAGAATGGAGCTTTCTGTGCACTCAGAGGCCTGACGCATAAGAGAGTGATGTCATCAGACTACTCACATGTTCTAAATCCACAGGAAAGCTGAACTTTCGCATGATTCTCTCTCTTTCCTTTCTCTCTCTCTCTCATTAGAGGTGGATTACTGGTCATTAAACTCTAAAGGGGTTTTAAGTTTTCTCCTAATCCTCCCCTCTCCTCCCCCACCCAGCAGCCACAGACAGCACACACACCACACACACACACACACACGACGCTTAATTGTGTGAAGGCAGACAGATTTTTCAGCTCAACATTACGCATTATCTCAAAAATGAGCTTACACGACTCTTCACTTCGGGTCTGGGTCTGTTCAACACACATATGAGCTCATGTTTCTTTTTACACTTCGTCGGGACATGCAGTCACACACATGCCCATATACCCTCATCATCAAAAGAATAGTAGCACAAATAGTTGCACCCAGAAGGAATCAACCGACAGGAATGAAACTTGGTGGGTAGGTATGACATCGTGAGACATGGGAATGATTCACGTTAAGCAAGCATGGGCCTTGTACCGCTGTACCTGACTGATCCAACAGCCATGATTGTGGACATTCAGCGAGTGGTGATGCCCTCCATGAGTCATCCTGTTAGTGCCAGCACCATTGACAAATGACTCCACGATGCAGGACTACATGCATGCAGATCGTTATGACGACCGCCCTTTACAGCATGTCAGTGTCGCCAAAGACTACAATGGAGTCTTGCCAGACTGTCATGGAGTGACTCAGAATGGCAGCGCGTCATCTTCAGTAACGAGTCCCGCTTTTGTCTTGGAAGAACAACAAATCCGTGTGTGGAGGCCCCGTGGTCAGCACCAAGATCAATGGTTTCTTGTCACGCATCACACGTCCAGAATGCCTGGTGTCACTCCACCTCCAACACTTCCTTCGGGGTTTAACTATTCTTTTGATGATGATGTTATATATGTATGTTATGCTGTATATAACCTTGTTATCATAATAAAACCTTCTCTGGGCTATACCTAAATTGAATTAGGTTTTGTATGTCATTTTAATTGTATTTTAATGTAACAAGATTATATTCTACATCATCGTGCACCATTTTTATTGATCCATTCCTAAATAAATGTTTACACAATGTAAAGTGTAGCTGGTGTTCTCAAACAGGGTTATGAAGTTTTGATGTGAGAGTGACAAAAATGTTTTTGTTTTTTCTGTTTAAAATATGAAACAGCTTTTTCAAGTGACACAGCATGACTGGCAACCCTACACAGTACTGCAATGATTGCTATTTCACACCAGACGAGCGCTGTGTTGATGAAGCAGAGAGTGAATTTTGTTCATTTTTTCAAGTGATGAATTAGTTCATATAACCAGCAGATATCTTTCTTCTGTTTATGAATTAAATAACATTTATGTACACAACATCTGAGCATAGCTACAAGCTAATAACTGTTTAAAAGGGGGTTCTGACTAAGTGATTTCCCTTATTAGTCCAACAGCCTCTGGAACTGTCTCGAAGTCTGTACAATGCTGCAGCTACTCCTTGTCCCTAGACAGCACAATATAGCGAGAATACTGAGTTTTAGACTGTTTCTAGCCTGAAACTGCTGGCAAACGTCAAAAATAGATGCATAGCATGTTTTACCACTTGTCGTGTGCCATACCGATCTGGTGTAAAACAGGCTGCAGTTTTCTGCATTATAACAACATTTTTGTCCAGAAAATATACCAAAACAAACATATAGCACCTCTGCCTGTCAACTTTTCAGCCGTTTTAAATTTTCACTTGAAACAGTCTGCAGAGCCAAGCAGGCTCAGCTAGAATCACATTAGAGCTTTCTCTCTGCTTCCTGTACCCTCATCCCCCCATCCCCTCTGTCCATAGAGCCACAAGAGCCGTCAGCAAAACACCAATGATCTCTCGCTCTCTTTCTGTCTTTCTCTGCCCTAGTGCACCCACACACGCGCACAGAGCTGCTTGCAACCCTCTGTTTTTCGGTACCATGGGAGAGCTGATGATGAAATGAAATGCAAGCTGAAATCATGAATGACAGGCCCAGAATGAGCTTATTAAAATACAGAAAAATGGAATGAAACATCTAATTTCAAACGAGGAATTTAAAATGAAAGGATGAAATGAGGGAACACACCATTTCCATTACCTGCATCATCTGGCTCTTCGTCATAGTCTTCATCGTCGCCAGACGAGAGGGAATCTGAGCGAGAGAGAGAGAAAGAGAGAGAGAGATTATATTACCTCATGGCACCGTGGTTTTTCTCACACGACAATGAATCTATTCATAATCCACAGAATGGAGAAAGCTAACTGATAACAAATCAAGAACAATTATTGCATACACAAACACACACACAAGTACTCACTACGCCCCCCACCTCCGCCCCACTAAAACACACGCACAGAGGTTTAATGGCTGGCAGATGTTAGTAGGCACTCGGTAAGCAAAACGTCCATGAGATTTCTGACAACAGCTGTATTATTACACAATCTCACACACACACACACACACACACACGCGCACACACACACACGCACACACACACACATACACACACAGAGGGACTCCTCCCGTATGGTAGTTCTAAATGAACTCATTCAGAAGGAGGAAAAAACAACATGACCCTGAAAAAGAGAGATTATTCACACAGTTCCTCAACAGAAGTTCACACAGGTAGCAGCTCAACACGCACACACACTTTACACACACATACATTTAACAACTAAGCACCCGACTCTAACCCCGACCTGCCTTTAGCTCTCACTAAACACCCTGTCTTCCTCAGAGGCTAGAGGAAAGCTAAAGCCGTTCAGCCCTTATGCAGCCTAAAACTGCATCTTTTGTGTTATGTATAACATGGACATAAAATATGAGGTCTGGTAAAGTCGTCAAGAATTATAAATGGTTTTTACAATAGTGTGTCTACTCCACATAAGCGCCAAGAACTGCCTTTTTTTGCCATGTAAACAGAACTCTAACTCCGAAAAAATACAGAATTCCAACAGCATCACTGACTACTGTGCAAAGAGCAAAACAAAAATAATAAAATAATGATAGATCACAACTGCAGGCACACTTTTATGCCATTTAGGGCTATTAGCATTCCCTCAACAACCTTTTCTATAACATGCCTACAAAAAGGGTAATATTTAATCCTTGATGGTGGTCTTGATGGTGACGCAGGTTTGTTGTAACAGTGGCCATTACTGTTTTAAACATAACATCAGGAGAGAGAACAGTCGTCACACTTAAAGTGTTTTTAATAGGGATGCATCACTAGCAAAACTGGTATCGGGGAATGGCCTGATACTGTGCTCATTTAGCCACAGTCAACCTCGTAAAAAGCAACCACTTACAGCTGTACAGAAGGCCTTTTCCTGACGTGGAACAAAACCTACTCTTCTCCACTGCAATGGAGTCCTAGCTACTACTCAGTCCTAGCTAATGCATGCCATTTAAAAGCAGCTAGACTTAAATAATTTGATTTTATCATACACGTCACATATTTACACTAATAACTACTTAACTCTAAGCAGGTTACTCAGTAAGCAATCAGGCTTGCTTTTGGTGAGTACTAAATAGGGGTATATACAAAAAAATGCACATTACAAAATTACAGTTCACAATACATCATGGTATTCTTACACAGACAAAAAGCTATAGTATTGGCACTTTTAAAAACTGCTGTCAAAAGCTGTGACTGCACCAATTAATCAGGACTAATTATGCTCACGTTGGACTGAGACATGCAGCTGGTCAGTGTTCTTTAAGTACTGACAATATCCCTATGCTGTAACGCATATTATGGGTTATGATAATGATAAAATATCATCATAATGCCCACCCCTAGTACTAAATAACATGTACTTGGAATGAAAAAAAAAAGGTATTGATGCATTCCTAGTTTTTACAGGCTTTAGTGCACTTGCACTTGTTGAACTTGGCTTTATAGCTGAGTGGCTAAGTCATTTACTTTATCATCTCGGCTACATATTTTAAGTAAGAAGAGCACACCACTGCTGTAAAATTAGTTATAGCTTCTTGCGCTACATTACTGAAAACGCTCTGACCCTATACACTGTAAAATCATGATTCAACTTAAAAAGGTAATCCGGTTTCCATAACATTTTATTAACATAATGTAAAACACATATTATTGTTCTGTTAGCTTAATATTAGATGATATGTGTCTGCTGTAAACAGATTATTGCTGTGTAATTCTGGAGACTCTTCCTCTGCAGTCAAATTCCATTACCTGTAAAATATTGACTATAGCTAGAATACATGATTTAAAGGGGTCCATACAAATTCCCCATTACACCCTCACAGGTCCAGTTATGGCATTCCCATGGTTTATGTACAAAAACAGTTCTAATTCATGTCTGCATGACCATGTCCAACCTCCCTCTTAGATGATTTTATTATTTTGTTTAATTAACTCAAAATATGAAGGCAACCAAGAAGTATTTTTTCACTAAAACAATGAAAAACTTTTGCCGTGTATGCATGGTAATGTCTTTCGCAACATTCTAAGTCCTCAGCAATGTGGTCATCACAGAAACTCATATTGGGATAATGATAAAAACATGATTAAATGTGCAGGCCCCGTGTAGACTGAGCTACATTTCATTTCTATGTGTATACTGTGTTTTATCAAAGAAGCCAGGCCATGTGTGTAGTCAGACTCTTTGTTGTGTGCCGGGGCGTATATGTTTGTTTGTACTGTTCTACTGTTACTGATGATGAGATGTTTTACAGTCTTTGGCCCTCTTTTGAAGTGCTCAGAATGTGTATTGGCGTCTTTGTTCTGTGCTGTTCGAGTGTTCTGTTGAATGTTGGAGTGTGTGTGTGTGTGTTACTGGCAGTAGAGGCATGTGTTTAAGTGGCTAGAACAGGATATTGCTGTCTTTGTGGACATTTTATCGATGTATGGTAATTGGTGCAGAATTTGTAGCTGACTTTTTTCTTCTCTCTCTCTCCCTCTGCTGACAGAAGGTTGCAGAAAAGGGGCCGATTGGACTTGGAGTAATGCCAAACACATGTGCGAAAGAAAGAAAAACTCTCTTTCTCTCTCTTTCTCTCTCTCTCCTCTCCTGCTCCCTCTCTCTGTTTCTCTCCATCTGGTTTAAATGATGAGGTGATTCCAGACAATTGCTTTCTAATTAGTTGTCAATGAGCGACTCAGCTGGTGTCCCTCAGTTTCTGAGTTTACAGGACCTACGTCTAACCCAGGCTACCGTTCACACAGCCACACACACACACACATACACACACACACACAAGCACCCATACAGATCTGAGCATTCCGTAATTGGAGTGAGAGTGAGTTTATTTTCTCTACGTTAATTATATTTTGTCCTCAGAGTATAATGTGTTTTGCCCCCTCTGCATGTGTGTGTGTGTGGGTGGGTGGTGGGTGTGCCGTGTGCGTGCTTGAGGGTCTAATGTACACAGATAACTGTACTGTACTATTTGCTCTCTTTAGAACAGGAAATGCATAAAATGATGATTGCTGAGTAGACAAATATAAAATTTGCCCTGGACAATTTAATTTAATGTGGCCAAAATGAAGAATTCAAACATATAGAAACAGAATGGGTTTGTGGTAAATACATTATGTTTCTAATTAGCAAACAAGCTCCGGTACCAGAAAAACCTGTCAGGTGTTGCCCGGAAAATAAAGATATTTATTAAAACATTATTATTATTATTATTATTATTATTATTATTATTATTATTATTGAAATGACCACAGTGGTCCCTCCATGCCCTAATGTCATGAGATATAGGTCATTAGGAATTGTTAGGTCTTTAGGTACTTATTTTGTTTTAGACGTTATTTCATGGAGTGAACTTAGCAAACTCCAACCAATGGAACAGCATCTACGACACCAGGTGGACCAGCTCAGCAGATGGGAGCACCATGGTCATTACACCATCACATTAGATTTCACGGTAATTACCGTCAACCAGTTCTGAGAAAAACCTGATTTGCCGTAATTAGTTTGTTTCCAACCAAACATTTCTCTTAAAATGCAAGCAGAACTCAGAATAATGCCCAAGGCCACTGAGCCGCAATGTCCATCCCTGCTGAAAATATAAAGCAACAACCTATCCCTCAGCACTTTCTCCTCTTCCAACTTTCCCCCTCTCTCTGTGAGACACTTTAGTTAGCCCTGTCTCTCTGAGAGTTTACTCTCTGCATGGATGACTCTCAGTGTGAGTGTGTTCTTGTAGTTTCACAATGTCGCAATGCATGATTACCTGTAGGTGTATTTGATGGGTTTATTTCATAAGAGCAATGTGACAAGAATTCTTGACTGGCTGCTAGCCATGCACACACACACACACACACACACACACACACAGTTTGTTTTTGTAAATTGTGGGGCCATTACCTAGGCCCTAACCTACTAACCCTAATCATAACCTACTAACCCTAACCCACAAATCATACCCGTAACATACTAACCCTAACCTACTAACCCTAACCTTAACACACTTACCCTAATTTTAACCTATTAACCCTAACCCACAAAACATACCCTTAACGTACTACCCCTAACCCTAACCTACTAACCCTAACCTTAGCCTGAACTAAAATTTAATGATTTAGATTGTGATTTTAGATAATGGTTTAGCTTGTGGTCCCCACACAGAAGAACGTCCCCCACAACATGAGTATGTAGACCCAGTTTTGGTACCCACAATGTGGCCTAAACCTGGCTTACACACACACACACACACACACACACACACACACACACACCTATTAGTGCTTTACAAGCCTAAACACGAGCTACACAGCTCCATTGTGAGAAAATAACAATCCTCAAGCCTTAATTTAATACAGCAGGGGTGAGAGACAGAGAGCAAGAGAGAAAGAGGGAGAGAGAGAGAGAAAGAAAGAGAAAAGAGGAATAAAAATTAGATAAGAGAGAAAGAGGAAAGAAAAAAGAAAGAAAGAAAGAAAGAAAGACAGACAGCAAGGGAAATGTTAGAAAGGGCAGAGCAGGTAAAAGCAGAAGGGGAAAAAAGAAGTGAAAGATGGAGTGTATGTGCAGAGAGTTTTAAAAACTGTTGTGATCATTTGTGTGTGTATGTGTGTGAGATGAGGCTTGTACTGACCAGTGACTCTGACGGTGTAGTTGCTGAGCAGTGCGTTGCTGTGTGCGTGTCTGCAGGAGTAGACGCCCGAGTCCTCGTACGACACGTTGATGATGCGCAGCATCTTCTGGCCCAGCCGTGTACGGTTGCTAGGCGACACAGTTCCGCCATCCTTCTGCCAGACGATGGGCATCAGGAAGTCGTGTGGTGTGCAGGAGAGGTCCAGAGTGTCCCCCACACCTGCAACATAGTCCTCCAAAAACACCTCCGCCTCCGCTTCTGCCTCCGCCTCACTCGATGGCCAGTCTGAGAGAAAGAGAGAGAAGAAATAGAGGGAGAGAGAGGGAGAGAAAGAGAGAGAGAGAGAGCGAGATTTAAAATCACATTTGTCACAGCACACACCAAAAACACCAGTAGGTACCCATAATTAAACCGTCTTATCTGGAACACTCTAATGGCTCTGAATGGGAGCTGGTCATGAATCAGCCTGAATCAGAGTTGTATTTCAGAACTATGTAACACATATGAGGAATTTATCTTGGTAAGTGCCCACATTTATAACATGTAACAGATAATAACACACAGCATATCAATAAAAAGGGGCAATAAAATAAAAAAGCTAGATAAAAGATACATGTAAAAGGAAACAAGGTACTAATAATGTTCTTCTGTCTGCACAAAGGGTGGGGCTGTGTGTGTTTACCTGCACATGAGGGTGAGGCACACTAATGCTGAAAGGTACGAAACAAAGAGTGGTTACATGTTAGCCTAGTTGATGTGGTGCCACCTCTGCTGCAGGTATGCCATTGCCAGAGCTTTAGATACAGTTGTTAAAAGGCCAATGTTAAACTAATGAAAGTCAATTATTTAAGTACTAATATATTTGGTCTGGCAACTGTTTTGTAGATAGGCTTATGTATTTTTCCTGTCTTTTGTGCTAGCACAATAATATACCAAATTGATAAGCAGTATGAATAAAAGTAGCGGTGTTTACATAGTCATAACATTAACTTTAATACTGAGTTACAAGTTTAGAGGGAGGAACATCCCTGAAACCCCTCCTTCCTACAATCCCCCCATAAAATTACAGTAACCTTACATTTCCGTGACAAAGTTTTCGCAATCCCCACCACAGCCCCATCGTGCTCCTTATTCCTCAGTCTTATATCAGTCCTATCACAGCCATGAAGGGAGGGGGGTCCGGCCTTCCAGCTACAGGCCTAAGCCGGCCCAATCTCAAAATTCTCTCCCTTCCCTCAATCAGTCTTTTCTTGTACTACCACCACACGTTGAAGCCAAACTCACAAACTGACAAATAAACATCTGTTTGATCAAAGCTATCAGTTAAAAAATCACATTCGTTTAATATCATTCTAAACAGCAGATCCTAGTTGGGTTTACTGAGGCACATGGAATTTTGTTTCTCAGATCAGATCCTATGAGATGAGTGTCCACACTGTTCCATTTGAAAGTGATCAGATTTGTGTGTCCAGACATTGCCAACTTATCTGCCCCTGGGTGGCTGCGGTAACAACATAGGCACCAGTAACTATGTAGCTACGCTAGTGATGCAGATTTGAAACTAAGTGGTACAGGATAGATGCAGCGAGTCGAAATTCTTTGGCATAAGCATGAATCTTCCATCACTCTGGATTTAACATCATCGTTGTTTGTTGCGTTGCAAGTGATGTGCTCATAAGTGTGTGTATATCAAGTAGGTTATAGTATCTTCAAACCCGTTTCACCCAGTCTGATCTGCTTTATAATCGGTATTTTGATGGTTTGTGTCCTTGCTCATAGGCTTGCCGCATAACAGTTAATCCCTAGCTAATAATGACCGTTTGGCAGTCAAAAGAATTTGCCTAAATTTGCATCCCTAATATGCATTCCTAGTCATGCCTGAATGGGAATGACCCGCAGTAATGTCTGCTGTTGAGCATTAGTGCAGTAGGTGTGTCCGAGCTGGAATCAAAGCTTCAAACGGTCATTCCACAGTCAGCCTAAGCACACAAACGCATAGCGGGGAAAATAAACAGACAAACATGTTTACTTGCCACCCCACCGATCAGCATAGAGACCCTGCGGAGCCGGAGATGGAGGCACCAACGGCAAATGAAAATTTAGCCTGACTGAGATTTTCCTTCATCTTACACTCTCTCGCCTGCTGCCCCCTCTCTCTCTCTCCCTCTCTCTCTCTCTCTCTATAACACTGTACTTCTCTTTAGTCTCTCCCTCTGTGACTGAGTGACATCACTTCTATTCATCTTGTCACCAAAGAGCTGTGCCTGCAATAAAGAAATATATTTCTGCGTGCGAGTGTGAGGTGGAGGAGCAGAGCACAGTGTTTGCCGACGAGACTCAGACGAGACTCAGCTTGAGCGGAATACAGAATCAGTCGTATGAATTATAGATCACCAGGGCACAGCTAACACACATACACACAGGGAAATCACTGTGTGTAATTGCCTCGATGTGTAATCAAACAGATAAGAGTTAAATTGCATAGAAGGAATCCTGCATTTTATTTATTAGGATTTTTTCCCCAACACAAACAGATTTAACCCCTTAAACCCGCACGTTATTACACCCTAGTGCTTGTAATTAGGGCTTATTCAGTGCATGGATTACAATGCAGATAGAGATATTCTATATTCTATAGAAACAAGGGTTGGTAATACAACAACATTTACTGTGTCACACTGCATCACAATATTGTCAATCTTTGGGTAAAAAATTCATGATGAACGGACCAACCAAAATGGCCTGAAATTGCCTGGAGAAATTGTTGTTCCACTGACTTACATTACAATTAAACAAGGGTTTTCCCCTCTCCTGTAAATTTGCTAATTTGGGGATGCTTGTTTTTATTTGGACACAGATGATATGCTTTTCTAAGCACTTTACAAATACTTAAGGAACAACGACAAACTGCATGAGTCATTACAAAGACAGCATAATTAGTCCTGGTTAGATTCAGTGCAGGACAGCCTGTAAACGATGAACAGAAACCTTCATAGTTTCTGATTAATAAGGACACATCCTCTACAGAGAACATATTTCTTCACCATTTAATGTCCAATTACTATTTATTTACTTAATCTTAAATAATGGACCAAAAAAGGGAGAAAATCGATCAAAGGTTATGGTACATTTTATATATTTTTTATATTATTTTTTAGCTTAATGAAATTTTGGATCCATGAAAATCTGAAGCATTAATCCAGTTCATTTATAGCATTGCTCCTTTGTCTTTAAGACTACGTCACCCTGTGCTACTCACAAGGCCATTCACAAATTCATAAAAAGGGAAAATATTAGCATGTCCTTGTATATTTACGTATTAACATGTCCTTGAATGCTTGTATAGTAAGTCCTTGGTACATCGCTCATTGAAAGAATGTGCAGTTGTGTGTGAGTGTCTGGGGAGTGAAAATCCCCCTAAAGTGTGTGGAGGAGGATAATAAATAAATATCATAAATGGCTCCTGTGAGTTAGCATGAAGTCTGCGGAGAGGTGTGTGTAGAGGAGAATGGGGCCAGTGTGTGTCGTGTGTTTTTACAGTGCTGACATAGGAACCTCGCGGGGGCTGTAGCTCAGCCATGCTTCAGCCTTTTATGAAGTCTTAGCACAAGCCAACCTCCCCTGCCTCGGATCAAGCGTGCGCACACACACACACACACACACACACACACACACACACACAGGCAGGACAGTGTTTCTTTGATCAGTGAATGATGAAATGTTATTGTGCTATGCATGGCCAATAGAGGGACTGAAGCGTGATTTAGAATCAGGTGCTCTGTGTATTACAGCAAAGTCATTAAAAACTGTTTCTTGTGGTTTACTACAAATAATACATACAGGTACACCATCTGTGTGTGTTTGTGTGTCTGTAGAGGCCTGTGTGTGTTTGTGTGTTTGTTTTGTGTGTGTGTGTGTGTGTGTGTGTGTGTGTGTGTCTACGTGTTTGTAGTTGCCCTGTGTGACTGTATGTGTGTACATCTGCGTGATCGTGTGTGTGCGTGCATCTGTGTGTTCTTGGGTGTTTCTGTGTGTGTTTTGTGTGTGTGTTTATGTGTTTGTGGAGGTCTGTGTGTGTTTGTGTGTCTGTATGTGTATCTGCATGTGTGTGTTTTGTGGGTATATGTCTATGTGTTTGTAGTTGCCTTTGTGTTTATGTGACTGTATGTGTGGGTGTGTGTGTGCATCTGTGTGCATCTGTGTGATCTTGTGTGTGTGTGCGTGTGTGTGTGTGTGTGTGTGTGTGTGTAAACATACAAATCAGATGTAATCCTAATTCAAGAATTGTTTAAAATTGCCTGAAATTAGTAAAATGTCTATGCTACAGTCATTGGGGATGTATGCACACACACACACACACACACATACACACAACTCCTTTTCTCCTGTTTTCCTGCTGTTACCAACCATTTGGCATGATCACATTAGCTGTCGACCCCTACTGTCATATGACCTTCAAAGGACACAGAACACAAGAACAACACACACAGAGGTTTGTTTTTGTACAATGTCAGGACATGGGATCCTACATGTGCTTCATACATATTAAATGTGTATGTGTCTACATGTAATAACAATAATAATATGTCCCATATGGATGAAACATGGAACTTGTTGTAAAACAATACTTCACAATGTCTGGAGCATTTTGGTGGTCTTGTCACTGTAGCCCTGTTTTCCTCTGTTTTCCTCATGTATATGTATGAAAACAAACACATGCACAAACTACTATTTCTATTCTTCCCTCTCTTTTCCATTCCTCTCTTTGTTTTGCTGACACCGAGTTACATGACTGAGTTTTAAAAATTACATGTAAAACTTATCTTCATCGTGTGCGTGTCCAGTCCAAGCCAACAGATTATGAGTCAATTTGATCACATATTTAAAACAATAGGACATAAAACATGTTGAGCTAATACCAAACGTTATGTTAATGAACACATAGTTTTTCAGTGTGACAGTGTGTGTGTGTGTGTGTGTGTGTGCGCGCTCTCAGATGGAGGATATAAACACCTGGGGATAAGGTCCTGAGTGTGTGTGGCTGCTGTGAAAAGGCTCCAGTGGTGAATAAGAGAGTGAGGGAAGAGTGATCGGGGTTCAGAATGAATGGGAGGTGGGAGGGGAGAGCTTTTCGGCTTGTTGCCTCTTTTCTTCTACCCTGTTGAGGCGTGTGTGTGAGTGAGAGCGTGTAGTGCTCCACACCCCCGAGGAAAGTTTAAGACGGTTGCAGCATCCAAAGACCCCCTCTCACACACACACACACACACACACACAATCCCGGCTCACTGCACTAATTAGTAACGGAAGCTACAGCATTCAGCCTCACTGTGCCCTCCGCCTCACCAAAGCCTTTAAAATACACCCACACCTTGTCTGTAAGCTAAGAACTTCATCTCTTTCACTCTCTTTCTCTCTCTTTCTCTCTCTCATACACACATACATACCCAACTTCCCTCTGCACTTAAAACTTTCTCTCTCTCTCTCTCTCTCTCTCTCTCTCTCTGTGTCACACAAACCCACATAAGCAAGACTAGGCTGTCTTAATTGTCATTCCACAGACAAAATGGCCTAGTTTCGAGCCCTCATAAACTGTATGGTATAAACACTCAAAACCACACTAAACGTGGTCATATGTTGAACACAGCACAGTCTTTTTTCATAGTCAAATTAGGAGTTAATTCTCTCCTCTGGGATAACACTCAGCTGTCCTGAAACTCATAAGCAAGCTATATTAAAACTATGTACAGACAAGTAGGACATACTTTATTTTGATTTAAAAATCAGGAAAAGTCTGGTTATGGTGTATAATTATTTATAGCTTTTTGGAAGCAAAAACAATATCACTTTTTGCACACTTAAACAGAATTGATTGAACTGTATTCACAACGGTGTAGTTGAATAAGGAGGGTTCAGAGTTTTGAAATACCAAAAACCTCAAACACTGTTGTTCCTCTTTTAAATACCAGGCGACTTGGATTCAAAGATGTTAGTTGGCTCTGCACATTTCACTACAGAGGGTTTCTCAAACCTTCACAATATTGAGCAGCTTCGCTCTGCGTTTGATACTGAAGAGACTGACTGGAGGGGCAGTTCCAACTTTAATAGCATCACAACCCCAACAGCAACCTGTAAGCCATTCGTGTGAGGCATCATGATGCTTCGCTGTGAATCAGAGCACAGTTCATCAAATTATTCATGAGCTCACCAAAACCAGAAAACAGCTCATTTCATGTTGGAGCTAAAACACAGGGTGTAAATATGTGTGTAAAACTGCATCTGGGCATTTTATACCTCAACCAAAGTTACACACCTTCTATGCATACATCAGAGAACAATATAAAGGGCTGAATAAATGCATTCTATGACACCTATACAATTAAAGACGAACAGCTCTAGACCTCAATAGGTTATACTGCTCAAAGGGATGCAAAATCCAAAAAAGGGGGTTTATATTATTGATGTTTGGTGTCGGCCTCCCACTGATATTCTCTTGACGGCACAGCAGGGATTCAACCCTAAACCCCAGTGGCCGAGATAACATCTGCACTGCCACACACTTCTTTCAGCTGAGGTGTTACCTTCTTCATTTAAACACAGCATGCCTGCGTTACTTCATTATTCCTTCAAATGATCACTTGTGCATTACTTTCGTAAAGCATCACTAAACTTATAGAAGAAGGTAAAAAAACCCAGTACATCAAACTCATCAGCTAATTATCAGGCTTTTTTAATAAGCCGGATCAGGTGTACTAGGATAGAACATACTGTGCAGGGCAGTGGGTCCAGGATTGGAGCAGAGATCCTGCTGGCTTAAAGAAAGCTAAAAGAATGCTATTCAAAATTTCTATTGCATTATTCAGCATGAAATGTTTACACAACATAAAGGGCAGCTGGCATTTACAAATGATGTGAAACAAACCAAAAAAAACAACAACAAAAAGGGTTACAAGGTTTTCTTATGACAGTGATGAAAGGCTCCTTCTCTGAGTTTAAGTTTCTCTATTGTTCGGTTCTGCAGAATAAGACATTGCTGATTAGAACAGGATCAATAGATCAGTAGTTGGTCATTTGCATGTGAGTGGATGGGGACATTAGGCAGAGTTGACACCATGCCCTTTCACCTCCTGACCCCAGGGAGTGTGCATCCAACTGCACTGACCTGCACATGGCCGCACACACACACACACACACACACACACACACACACACACACACTCTGTACTGTGGAAAGCTTTAGTAGTACACGACACGCCTGCACTGTGATACAGAGGAACAAGGCAGCACCCATAACAGAGTTATCACATCACTCCCTCAGGCTTTTTCTGCTGCTCTTTTTATCTCCAAAAGAGAGAAAGAGAAAGAAAAATGAACGGTATTTCCTTCAGCTACACTGTGAAAAATCACTGTTGTCCTAACTTTACAGAGTTAGCACTTGGACTGACTTAAAAGCTTGAGTTAATTGAATTTAAATAATAGGTTAATAGAACAACAATCTGGGTTTTATATTATATGAACTTAATATATGAAAGTCAATTAACTCCAAACTTTAAGGCAGCACACAGTGATGCACAAAATACCACAGAAAGCAAAGTATCAAGTAGTGTTAGCGGTAACTGCTGTTTCAATAAGGAGGGCTCAGAGTTCTGACACACCAGGAGGCTCAAACACCTTTGTTCCTCTTTAAATGCCAATCCTGCATTTGTAAAAGAGGATGGTAAAACAGGCCATTTCCAAAACACTGTGTGTTACATAACAGTCCGGACTCATTAATATTTACTTATAACAAAAGCCCATAAATATTAATATTCCTATGTTCCAACTTCCTAATCAAATGTTCCATTCCAATGGTACAGCTTGTATAGGTGCCAGGATGCCATTACAGGTGGAATGGAAAACAAGCATGTGAACAAATTCAGCTCCCACATCTATGAGATCTTGGACAAGGCACCTACACAAGCATTTAAGGTGGAATGGAACATTTGATTAAAATGCTCTAGTCCAATACATGGTGCAGTCAGTAGCTTCAGCAGTAAAGTGACCCTTTAACATAGAAAATAAATGCCAATTATCCCATAATGTAACATGATGCTTGGAATGTAATAAATGCACTTAAAAGGTTTTGACAATTAATATTACTTTGTGCAATATAAGCTGTTTTTTCTAATTTATTAGTTGTTTATTTTAAGATACCTGTCCTGTCTTCTCTTTTTCATATTTCTGAATGGTATTTCTGAATGGTATTTTTTGATCAGTCAATTAATTGATAAAATAATCACTGGAATGCACATGTATGCACAGTATATGTATATGCTGTATATATACCGCATGTACAGTGTACTCAAAGCCAAACTATGCACTATATATAAATGCATTATTATATATGTACATTACATGTACAGTGAGATGGGGGTGGGGACAGGGGGTCTCTTAGAGCAGGAACACTCATAATCCCCTTCTTCCCTTCCCTACAGACTCTGACACACACAAACAACTGGCAACAGCTGCTCTGAGACACACACACACACACACACACACACACACACACACACACAAACATACATGCACACACATTTCACACATTCGCTACACTGAGGTACCCACACACATTCACAAATACACACTCACTCTCTTCTTTCTTTTTTCTTTCTTCCTCTCTTTCTTCTCTCTCTCTCTCTCTCTCTCTCTCATTCATCATTGACAATTCAACATGAACAAAAACATATACAGCATGTATAGACAGGCAACCCACACTGAATGATAACTTTCTTTGCTGATGTTAAGCTGGTCAGTCCTTTCTGTAACGGTCTCTCACTTTCTCCCCTCATTCGTCCTCTCTTTTTCATCTCCTTTCTATCTTTCTTTTTTCTTTCTCTTTTTGGATACATACAGTGTGCTAGCACTTCAGCTTCTGAGAATATCTCCTCAAACACAGAGCGTTGCTAATGAGCACAATAGGATCTGTTACTGTGTACTACAAGCCTCATTACCCCTCTATAATGCATTATTAATGTCTAACTTACTGAACTGGTCTGTAGAGAAAAGCAGACGGTCACAGAGCAGAGCAGCAAAGTCTTATAATCATCAGAGGAACAGAATGAGCACGTATGTCTCTGTTGTTAAAACAGTGTCCCTGCTCTTCAGCACCATCAGTATCGCCGTGTAGTGGTGTGTGTGTGGTGCAGTGGGGGATGGCGGGGCACAGGGTCGATTCATGGGTGGCTAAGGAGGGGTACGCGAGTGTGTGTGTTGGATTTCTTACAGCACATAACGGGCCATCTGTTCATGACTGCCAGCAGCAATATAAGAGCTGAGGGAAATCAAGAACACACACACACACATTCTCTCTCTAATACATACACAGCTCTTAAAAACACAACAAATATTTTTTACTGATGTCCAAAAGTTGAATCATATAAGAAAGGCCTGCATGGTTTACAGAGCAGCCAGATAAGCTGCTTGTTATCAAAAGAACAGAGAGAACTTCCCCTCAAGAGACTTTACAGTCAGCCAGTCACAAAGGAGACGTCTGACACATGCAGGTTTGTTTTCACACAATATCAGGACTAAGTGTCATATATACATTCAAACATCTGGTCATTTTGTTGACTATAGTGACGTATTTACAATAACACACTGTGGATTTAAATATTAGAACAGTTCGAAAGCTATTTTTAGATGTTTTGTTCGGTATATCAAAAAGATGGCTCTTCAAGTGGGTTCTTTAATTCTATATAGAAGCATCAACACTCAAAGAACCAACTGCATACTTAAGATTGATGAAGAATGTGTTGCATGTAGTTCTATATAAAACCTTTTAGGAAATGGTTCTATATGGCAACAAAAAGGGTTCCACTATTATTACAAGTTTGACATCTTAATAACAGCAGACCCTTTTGGTGCTGTATGGAACCATATACACTATATTCTCCAACAAACTGAAATATCCAATTTTTTAAGAGTGTATAGAAGTAGTTTAAGAGTGACATTCATTTTTTGTAATGCTATCGTTCTTGAGATTTGCTCTCCACTTTTGAAATATGGTGAATTCTGGATATTAACTTTCATTCAAACTTTATATAGCCCTCTCAGTTATTTTACTATGATCTGCAGCTCTGATCATCATTCTGAACATTTAAAGCCCCTTAACGTCCCACCTAGAGTCCTATACAGTCCTATTCTTATACGTGAAGTAGGGGGAGACTAGGGTCATGGGTAATCAGAGTGGTTTATAGTTTGTAACCAGGTTTTATATCAATGAAAACATTGATTAAATTAATTTACATTAATGAAAATACGGAAAGGGTGGTGTGTGTCCCATACACATTACAGTATGTAACTACCTGTAAGCATTAAGAATTTGTGTAATTCAAAACCCCAGGCTTCACGTGCCTTCCTCCAAGGTCAGGACTGTTTTGTTCGTGGCTAAAAAAAAAGGGGTCTCATTCACCAGTTAAGATTCTGGGATTCACTGATATTTTCATATTTGGGTTTTGCTCTTAGGTAAGAACAGAATCTACACACACACACAAAGGTGCAAATAATCCCACAGGTTAAGAGCACGTAATGAAGCGGAAGTAGACTTTTTCTTAGGATTCAATTTAAGAACAAACCTAGGAAGAAACTGGTAAATGAAGCCCATAGCTCTTCAAGGGTTCTTTAGTAAACATAATGGATCTATATAGAACTAAGAATACTCAAAGAACACTTTGCATGCTTAAAATGGCATGCAGCCGTATACATTTTTTTTTTCAATAGTAGAACCCTTTTGGTGTGCTGTGTAGAGCCATATACAACCATTTAAGCATGCAAATGGCCACCACTGCCCTTCCTACAGAATGATTTTCCAAGAACCATTTTTCATTGGTTATCTACAAAGTTAGAAACATTTTGTTGGTGCTGAAAATGCAAAAAAACAAATAAACAAGCATATGCACCTACAAACACACACACACACACACACACATACACACACATGGGAAAAAGATGAAACACACAGAAGCATCTGTTCCACTCATTGTACTATGTGGGAAACAGTGATTGCAACATATACAACCTGCTCAACATGCTGCAAAATGTTCTTGAGCAACCTTCACCTCTCACACGTCTATCACTCACTTGATGTATATCTGTGTGAGTTTGTGTGTGTGTGTGTGTGTCTGTGTGTGTGTGTGTGTGTGTGTGTGTGTGTGTGTGTGTCTGTCTGTCTGTGTGCACCTGCGTGTGTGTGTGTGTGTGTGTGTGAACAGGTGGCTGTAGATGATGCTCGGACAGAGAGAGAGAGAGTGTCACTGTGTTCATCCATAATTCATTGGCTGACCTGCAGCGAGATTTCAAAGAGCATTAATGAGGTGAACACACCCCAACTAACCACATAAAACAGTGAACACACACACACACACATACACACACACACACACAGGCGTGCACCCTTCGAGTAGTGCCAGCAAAGCATGACACTTTGCTCTTATTTGATTTTTTATTGGCTGCAATATTCTGAAAAGCCTCAAAGACAGAGAGTGGAATTCATCCAACAAAAGAATCTTCAACAAACATATTTCAGCAACCTCTGTCTTAATTAAATCCACGAGCGGGGATTTCACAAAGTGGCGGCGGCGCTAGCTCTCCAGTTTACAGACAGAAAACCATGTGGTCTTAGCACTGAAAGCTAGAACCAACAGCTCCTGACAGACAGAGGAAAAGTTTAAGCCTATAAGTAGTTTACAGTTTTTGTAGAGACGCACAATGATGTCAGAATCAAAGCACACTGGCATCAGTGAGATGTGTAGATTTGGCTGGTATTTCAAACCAGTATTTAACTTAGTATTTATCATACTCCAGAAAAGGAGACTGTTGAGACTGTTTGACCCTAAAATGGCTGCATTATATTCATTTTACTGCATCTGTAACCCTAGATAAACACAGCTCATCCAGGTAGACTTAGTTCCTGTATATATGTTTTATCAAATGTATATACTCAATATATTTATTTCATCAAAATATCAGCCCCAAATTCCCACATCAGCTCAAAGCACACTTTTTGTGAACCCGCCCATCCTCCCCCGCCCCAGATATGGCAATGGCAACTGGAATGAGCAAACAACTGAAGCATCAAACAATGCTATCTTGACGATTCAGTGGGTTAATGTTTCTCTGTGTAAAGCAAAAATGCATTACATGCTTTCACTGTAGCCATGACACAAGCCCTTCACACACACACACACGCAGCCACACTCACGCCCCTATCTGTCATGTAATCCACTCTGCGGCGTCCAATCCATCAGCCTCTGGATTGTGTAATAAATCACCAGCTCAGACTGTGCTTACACAATAACATCTACAAGCTCTCACTGAAAGTGCCTAGACTGCTGGCACTGCTTCTCATCCACTCCCACACACATACACACACACTACACGCACTCACACACCACTTCAGGACACTCTGCTCCAGCATGTACGTTCTTAATAGACAAAATTCCCATTTATTATAAATCAACTCTCACATGGACCCAAGCATGGCACAATGACGAAAGCATATGCTTAACAATGTTCTATATCCTGTCAATAACTTCATAACTTATATACAGGGAACTTAGCAGAAGATTTCAAACACAATACACATCAATAGTTTTGGTATGTTTTACCTTTGATATATTCTCAATAAAGTCTCTCGGTATGAAGAGAAGGTTTTAGAGAGACTAAACAATGATAATAATAAATTATAATAAATAATCAGTTATAAATAAAGTTAATGTTTCTTTCCTACCCATTTAGGTTTTCATTTTCTAACTAAAGCTTATATTAAAAATCTTCTGGGTTAAAGGTGGTCTGAACACTACCAAAACAGGAAAGAGAGACAAAAGGGTATACAGAAAAAGAAATAGAGAAAGATGGAGAAAAGCAAAGGGATATACAGAGAGAGAGACAGAGACAGACAGAGGGATATACAGAGAGGGAGACAGACAGAGAGAGAGAGAGAGAGAAAGAGAGAGATAGAAGTTATACAGCAAAAGAAAGAAAGTGTGAGACAGAATATACAGAGAGAGAGAGATATGTTTGTGTGCTGACCTGTGGGCTGTGCTGAGGGCAGGTGGGCGCCGAGTACAGATGGAGGGATGATGGAGGAGAGGTACAGGAGAAGGCAGAACGCAATCATCCCGGCCTGGGGGCGGGGCCCAGGGTCCTCACCACGGCAACCACACTCACACATCCTCTACATACCCACGCATTGTGCCAACACACACTCTCACACGCTCTCACTCACTCACTCACACACACACACACACTCTCACACACACGTGTGCCCGGTCCTCCGTCCACCTGAAACACAACAGCAGAAAGATCCTATTCAGTATTCATCAGACATAAACATGCGAATGAGAAATAAACACTTGTGTAGTTTAAGAGGAGAAAACTCCAAAACGGCTCCAAACGAGCTGAAAAGAAAAAAGTGTTTGTTGCCATTCTTCATGGGACACGCTATTAGCGACTGTTAGCTGTACTGGCTGGCCGATGCTGACATGCTTTCGGCAAAATGCTTCAGTACACTGCGCTGAGAGAAAGAGGGTGATAATTACCGGCACCGAATAAAGCCGGATTGTTTCGTTGTATTTGTCTAATGCAGGTTTACATTGCTGGATTTGTTGTAAACTCTCCCTTTTCGTTGCTTCACTCTCTCTCTCTCTCTCTCTCTCTCTCTCCCTCTCTCTCTTCTTCTTCTTTTTCTCCCTTGCTAGCTCTCTCCTACCGCCCAGAAACACGTCTTTCGCTGAGCTAACACAAACACACTTATCTCTCTAAAGAAAACACACGCTCCCCTCACACAGTGAGGCTTCTGTGTGTGTGCGAGATTGCACTTTGCCACATACAGAGTTTACATTAGTCACAATAAAAGGAATGTAAAGTGGTCTACAATGCACACATACGCTCTATGACTCTGTACCCCACGGTGGGTTTTTGCTTTGAGTATAGGGGAGCTCTGTGTTGTCTTAAACTTTAACTCGTGTTGTTTTAGAACAGCCTTGGCTTAGACACACACACACACACACATGCACACACACAGCGTTTGTATTAAGTGGTGGCATTTTTCTAGGACGACCACAAATAACACACACCCACACAGGCGCATGCACACGCCCTCCTGAGGCTGGCGCGGCGCTGTTTTTCTTTCTCCTGATGAGCAGAGGCTCATTTCTTGGTCAGCACAACCTAAGAAGAGGTCTAACTCTAAGAGAGTCTACACACACACACACACGCACACACACACACAGGGCTGGCGTGTTGAGTAACGGTGTGTTTTCTCTGGCTGGGCAGAGCCACAGTGTGTTCAGCGCTGTGGAGTGATAGTGTATCAGGTTGGGTCTGTTTGTATGAGAGAAGGGTGTATTTGTGGAGTCTATCTTCAGTGTGTATTTCTGGAACAGTGTGTGTGTGTATGTGTGTGTGCGTGTGTGTGTGTGTGTGTGTATCTGGCTCCTGGAATATCTTACAGTAACACACTGAGCACTGGAGCTCTAAGTGACGTAGCATCAAACTCACTGCACTGTGAAAAACAGGACAAGACCAAGGCTCATTTAAAGCGCATGTGAGATTTGGTTTGATAAACAACACAGCAGTAATACCACTTTGCACCTTAGGAGGCAATAGTGAGTCACTGTAGCATCAAGTCTGCCATCTATTCAGCATGAAGTAGAAGTAGCACTGCTGCCCTGATGGTGTTTCGGAATCTACTGTCAATCATGTTGACGGTCTTGCTCACAGGTGCACCATTTAAAGACCAATGGAAGGAAGAGCAAATGCAACGATGGTTACAGCCCTCAGCAAGTGACCATTATAATGACCACTGCTGCCCACTCATGGCAATAATCCATGTTAGGAAGCAAACAAAATAAGTGACATAAAAAGAAGACAAACAAGAGTGGCAAGTAAAGTGACAAAGGTTGATGCTGAATGTTTCATCTAGACTGGTAAAAACTGAATGGGGAAGAGGAAGAGGGACTGTGGATTTTCTGGTGAAATGCTGCAGCCTGTTGTTTCTAGTATGAATTCGACAGGTTGCGTCATCCTCATCATCAAAGCACTCCTTTATTAATGAAGATGCCAGAAAGGCTTGTTTGTGCGGTGGCATAAAAGAACCACTTTTGGTTCCCTGAAGAACCTTTCAGTGGGTGGTTCTTTAGAGAGCCACTTGTGTTATTGAGAAGCGTTCTCAGTGTTTTTAAAAAGGGCTCCATGTATAACCTCTGCATGGCTTTATGTACCAAAAACAGTCCTAATTTAAGTTTACATAATCACTTTTCAGTCTCTATTCATCCCTTAGAATTAAACAGGCTGATAAGCCTGATATGTGAACAACCTCTGCTCTGATTAAGTCATTCAATGATCCAACACCAACTGCTAATTGAGCTAACTGCAGTAGCCCCGCCCATTCACAGAGAAGCATATGTAAATGCAGGTGAATACATGTAAATGCACTGGTTTTCGTGACACAACAGTTTGTTCAAACTGGCTGTTTTGGCAGTATGTTTGTTTTCATATACAGACTGGCCAATATACTGTATAGACTTTATGAAACATTATCACTGTTTATATACATCCATCCAATATTTTAAAAAAAAAGGGCGAGGAAAACTTGATTTTTCATGACATGGGCTCTTTAACGGTCTTTCACAGAGAACCAAAAGCAGTCCATCAGTCCATTAGGTCTATTATCTGCTAGGGGTGTACAGATTCAGAATTCAACTCAATGCAAATATATTCATGTTGCCATTTTCCTTTTGGTTAAAGCATTCAGCATTATTAAAGTGCATCTGAAACAAAAGCTTTGCCCCAAGTTCAAGTACTAACCACAAGCTAGTTACTAGTTAAGATCCAATATGATGCACTTCAATACAACAAGATGCAATACATTTCTACTTTCTACTTATTATTTGTCTTTTGTCAATTATTTATATTTACTATAATCCCTCAAACTCCAGACCTATTTAATCAATCGATCGTTTTAAAGCTGCTTATCACACATTAATAACCTTGAAGCTTATTTTCCATGACTATGAAACTTAGTCATGTGTATTTATGAGCGAGGAATGTAAGTGCTGGCCCACATACAGACCCAGAGGTTAATCAAAGAATTTATTTGACTTGACTAAAACCAGTTAACCCACTTGTACATTTTCTAGGTTCAAGTGTCAAAATATTGTTTAAACTGTACTGCTACCATTTTCTTAAAAGTCTCCATATAAAGCACCGCAACGGTGCCATGTGCTTTGAGGTCAAAAGGTCGAGCTAAATCTCAGCGGCTGGATCCAGTCTCCAACACAGCCTTTCAATGAGGGCCACTTACAGAGCGATGGTAACATTCTGCCTGCACTTTAATGTAGTTTAAAGTTAACGCCGGAGTCTAAACACACAGTGAGTGTGGCGGGGCGAGGCAGGCCATTATGACCAAGTAACAGTTAACAGTGCAATTGGACTGTGCAAGTGACCAAAATAGGCCACATTTATCCATGAGACTTAGCAAGAATTTGATTTGGGCTGCCGCGGAATACGAACCTTACCGGCCTGGCCTGTTAATAAACGTACTAGATACCACGTTCGGCTCTGTCCGCGCTCTCTGTCTCCCTAGATTTAGGGACATGAATCAAAGGGAAATATGCATGAAAAACATCTCATACTGAGGCTAAAGTAGTCAGAGGCTGTAGGCTAGACCGAGTCGCTAGGCTGCTTGGCACAGGGAAATGTTTGTGCATCTATGTAGCTGTGACTATTTTGTGGTAATGGCTGAGGCACTTAAAATATGTATACAAACTTTAACTGCTCCAGTCTGGGTACTAAATATCTAGTGATGGTCAAGGCCTTTGTTTTTGAGAGAGAGCCTCCTTCAGATAAAGCCCTGTAGACCTGCTAGGCACATTTCACAGAAATAAATCTATAAATTGTAATAATAAAGCTGCGCAGCCAGGAAAAAAAGGCTGCAGTGTAACACAGGGCTAAGTACAGGCGAGCAGGAGGAACGGCTGAAAATCCGAGATGTCTCTATTACAATTTGAAGGAAATCTGTCTCTCCTGTGACTCCCTGTGCGCTGCTCAAGCTGTGCTGCGGCGTGCTGTAGTTTAGATGGTGTAACCCATTTTCACCAAGCTACATAAGAAAAAAAAATACCTTGAAGACAAAACATGCTCACAAACAGCTATCCCTCATCAGCACAGACGACAACAGGCTCCTTTTCTAATGAAGTGGATCTACGGCTGTCTGCCTCTGAAAACAACCATTCCTGTCAGCGGGTCACTGGAGGGTTTCTGGAGCCGCATGTGAAGACAGATCCTCAGGTCTACCAGGCGGAGCCCTCGACTGAGCCTGTTATCCTTGCAAAATGAAAACGCGAAGAGCTGCTGATTAAAAACAGGGCGAGCATGAGATGGGAGTGATCAGAGTTTGGTGCCGCACAGTTTTCTCTGTTTGAGTGGATCTTCCGAGTGACGCATCGAGCTTGAGTCGGGCCCAACCGAGGAGCTGCTCCTTTTAAGCGCCGCCACAATGAGTCAAAGGGGCAGACTGATAAGGGGCTCGTTTCAGGACAGGCACCTCTGCCCAGATTTCTTCTTCATGAAAACTCATTCTGGGCCATGGAAGAAATGTCAAAGGTCGGGTGGGCAAAGCTGTCAAACTCTAGACCGAGCCTGGCTGCAAATTACTGAGTCGAGACTCTCACCTAATGGCGCAATTTAGCTCAACACCTGGCTCTGCGGAATGCTCCAGGTGAGGGCAGTCTCGCATTCAAGAGATTCAAGCCACTGTCTCAGCTATCAATGTCAAATCAGCATCATTATACTGGTTCACTCTGCTCCGAAGGAGGTTCTACCACTGAATATTAAACAAAGAAAGGTGAGTACCGGCTGAGGCAGCATGAGGGACACAGTCCTGCATGTGAGCTACTTCAGTGGTGGTGGCTAATTACCCCTGGTAGCCCCCCGTTAACACCTGGGGAGACGTTAACTGACTCTGATGTGCACAATTGGTTTCAGATGTCCAGCAGCGCCTATATACAGTAGCACACACTCAACGGACCCACACTCAGCGGGGCCAAAAATACGCAGCCCCTCTCCAGTGACTTCTGGGGGAGAATGTAGTAGAGTAGTAGCCCCTTTTACCGCGTATTTATGAATCTATTTTTAGAGGGAAAAAACGACACAGACAAGACCTCACAGCCTCTCGCCACAGGAACAGCAGACGCCTCACGGCTAAAGGTCTGTTGTGGGTTATGAACTTGATACTGCGGTTCAACATTAATGAATTAGCCTCGGGTAAGTGCTGATCAGCGGCTCGTTCAGCTTCCGACAGCCTCACTCGTCTTAAAAAAGGGGTCGCTGAACATCTACCCAGCTAAAGCAGTGGAGGAGCTCAGGTGCCCCCTGGGATAACCGTTGCTCCGCTTTGACTGAACGGGGCTTCGTCCCAAACCACGTACTATACATACGTACTTCAGTATACATGCTATTCTAACATATGTGGTACTAATGTAGGCAGACTCTTTGCTATACATGCTCCAGTATATGTGCTATACTAACGTATGTGGTACTAATGTAGGCAGACTCTTAAGTACAGCAGTGCTCGGTTTAGGACGAAGCCTAAAACTCAACAGACCTGTCTGAGGTTACCACAAGGAAACAGGCACATGCTTGCTGCTGACACTTTTGCAGCGCATAACCAGCACCAATAGTACAAGTAGGAATAACAATGATGATGATAATAATAATAATAATAATAATAATAATAATAATAATAATAATAATAATAGTCACCCAAAGTCTCCCGGGCTGTCAGTAATCCTTTCCGCAGGTAGCAGCACAAATTACACCCATAAATCGTTCCTTCGCTCTCAGCTCTGTGGAGCTCGATTAGATACTCCACCGGGCTCCGTCCTCCCACTCCCGACTACCGCCGGCTTCGCTTCCTCCAGACGGGGCAAATCCAACAAAGTTGAGTTTGGTGAAGCCAGTCAGCCTCCTTGTTCCTCGTTCCTCGCCCTGGCTGGCGCGCGCTCGCCTGCTGTTCGCGCTGAACTGAAAGCCTCATTTACCAGCAGCCCAAACTCGTCCAAGTAGCCGGTAACGTTAGAAAAGCCCAGAAGTCCGAGCCAGATGTCTCAATGCTGGGACCCGGACTCAGGGGGTCTCCGCCGTGGGGAGGTGTGCGTGTGTGGAGAGATAGTGAGAGTCAGAGCTCCGACCTCCGCGCGCTCGCGTCTGGTGCTGTGTGAAAGCCTGCCACGGGCTGCCACTAACAGTTTAGAGAGAGAGAAAGGGGGGGGGGTGTAAAAAAAAAGAGGAGGGATCAGATTTCAGCCCCAGTCCCTTCTTCGCCTGCCTGCTGCTGCTGCCGCCGATGCCCCCCTCACGAGCTCAGGGCAGAGAGAGCGCGAGCGTCCGCGCGCGAGTGAGTGAGAGAGAGAGAGAGAGCAAGAGACGGAGAGAATGAAAGGGGAGGGGCTTAGGTCTAATCACGCCCATCCCTCCAAAAAAACAATCGTCCAATCGGCTTCTCTCCCTCCAGCCGTCTCACACTGTCAAATTAGCTGCGCTCAGCGATCCCAAACCGCTAGCAGGAAAAAAGCCCAGACTGTTGCAGGAACTGCGCGTGCCTTTCGAGTACAGCGCGAGGGCAGGTAGATGTGTTCCAGAAGAGTGCGCAAACGACGCTGTGTTTTGCGCATGAGATGACCGCACATCCTCAGCTATCTTGTCTGTATTAAAGCCGGAGAGCGTGTGGCTGCAGATGGTCAGTGAGCGCACGCTTAGTGGCCCTCAGTTCAGATAATACTGTTAAAGTGCTTTATTGGGTTAGTACCTCCACATGAGCTGCAGCTGGCTCAGAGGGGTTCAGGCTAAACGGTCCGAGCCCTCTGTAGAAGCGTTTCTGTATGCAGTGTTTGCTGTTATATGCACAGAGCATCAGGTTGTCTCAGTAAGCTGGACAACTTAAGCCCAGAGAGTGGCTAGAATAAACCCTCCTGTTATGTTCAGCTGCAAGGAACAGCACTGACGTTCCCAGCACCCGA
Source organism: Semaprochilodus insignis (assembly GCA_034552555.1). Taxonomy (NCBI): domain Eukaryota; kingdom Metazoa; phylum Chordata; class Actinopteri; order Characiformes; family Prochilodontidae; genus Semaprochilodus; species Semaprochilodus insignis. The sequence continues at coordinate 8,448,874 of CM067478.1, forward strand.
TCCATGTTTAACCAGACTAACTTTTTATCTGAAAGTAGTTGAACATATTTAGCTCAGTTAATATCAGTGTAATCAATATTCATTGTAATGAAGTTTTACACTCTAATCATCATCAAAAGAATAGTTGCACAAATAGTTGCACCCAGAGGGATTCAACTGACAGGAATGAAACGTGGTGGGTTTCACTCTAAGCCGCGCATGTGACGCAAACACGGACCTTATCACTGTACCTGACCCACCCAACAGCCACAATTGCGGACATTCAGTGAGCAGTGATGCCCTCCATGAGTCATCCTGTTAGTGCCAGCACCATTGCCAGATGGCTGCATGATGCAGGACTACATGCATTCAGACCGTTACAACGACTGCCCTTAACACCACATCAACATCACCGAAGACTGCAATGGTGTTGTGCCATGGAGTGACTCAGAATGTCAGCGGGTCATCTTCAGTAGAGAGTCCTGCTTTTGTCTTGGTGGAGATGACCAACAAATCCATGTGTGGAGGCACCGTGGTCAGCACCAAGATGAACGGTTTGTTGTCACGGGTCACATGTCCAGCAGGTCTGGTGTCACTCCACCTCTACCCCTGCTGCACAATCTGCAGGAACTGTGTGAAAATATTCAAACTGCATGGGGTGGATTATCACAGGACACCATTAGGAACCTCTACAACTCCATGCCAAGACGTCTAGCATGTTGCGTTAGCAAATATGGTGGCCTGGCGCCATACTGAGAGACACTACTTCTGTATGTGTAGCTCAATAAATGTTGCCCATATCAGCCTAAAATTATCGTCATTTATTGTTCCTGGTAACCTTTATCTTCCTTCCCAATAGCATTGCAATCTGACACTTCCTTCTGGGTGCAGCTATTCTTTTGATGATGAGTGTAGTTTCTGTCACACTAAATGAGTCTTAAGTATAAGTTTAAACTGTATTTTATAAGAATGTTTAAAATATGAAATCTGAACAAGAAAGTAAGAAGTGTGTGTGTGGTTGGGAGTGATCAGGCAATCGAAATGTCTCAAATCTGAAAACAACCAGTTTTGGTCTAAATTTGATCATTTTGTGCTCTGAAATGGGTCAGGTTTGACATGCAGCATAACAGGAGTGACAGGATGTCCTTTATGGTTTGATCTTTGTTCTAATGAGGAATGCCACCAATTTTCTGAATAATTCAGTCATTGAGATGTAAAGAGATTCATTCGGTGTGGTTTATATTAAATGGTTCATTGTAGAGAAACTTTAAAAACTTTATCAGAAAAGCATCACAATGTGTCAGGCAGCACATATTCTCTGGGGCAGCTTTTAGAGGCATTACACTCTTCAGATGTCTGGTTCCTTTTACCACCACTGTGAACAATTCTGACTTGTCAAGTTTCGTAAGAAAAGAGCATTTCACAACCAAGCACTCTGAATGGTTATGTTTACATCTAAGCCATTTAATTATGTAGGATTTTTGAAAAAATGGTGGAGTTCCCCTTTAATTTATTACATTCCTAAGCAAATTATGTTTTATGCCGTATTATTCAGTGCATACATGTAAACAATGCAGACTGTCTGTTTTTATATTTTAGGAGCAAGAATTATAGGCTATATGGACTGGGGGATGAAGGGTACAATGGCTACATAATACATCAAATTGGAAATGTGGTGTTGCAGAGTTTGCTGGTCCCAAGCTGGTCCTGTCTCGTAATACCACTTTGTACCTCAAGTCGAATCAATCAAACATGAAAGGATGAAAAGTTAGTAAGTTAATCTTAAGTTAACATTGGCTGTCCTGGCAAGTAATTGGGATGAAATTTGAGGATCTAACATAACTCAACCGCAATTTTTATTTTTTTCAAACTTATGCCGATTCTGATGCTACTCCTCAGCAGGCACAACATGCCACTCTTCTATCTGCTACCTGAGGTCTTTTGCCTTCATGCACTTTTTGGCTTTAACATTTCATTGAATTCTTGTCAACTTCTAACACTTCTCCTCGTTCATCAAAGCAGCAGTCCGTGCTTTCACAACAACAAAGCAGTGACAGTGATAAAGCTGAAGGAAAGGGCTGAAGATACGCCACCACCTTTAAATTTGCAGACTGAGCTTTAGATGCATTACGCTGATACAGTCAGCAACCTGATAAAATGTGTTTTGAAGCTCCAGGCGCACTGTTGACGGGGACTTTGGTCATAAATTAAATCAAAACCTTCATTTATTGAGTTTTCTTGGCCTTGTGATTGTTTATATGCTGTGAATGCGGTGGAAGCAAAAACAGATTAAAATCTGAACGTGGCATCAGAAGTGTAAGTGTGCTGCTAACTACGTGCGTTTGTGTGTTGTTTTTTTTTTGTCTCTACCTGCATCATAAAGACGTCCCGCATGTGTCTCGTGAAGGTTGATTAGTGGTGGGTAAGTGCTGATGACTGCTGTAATTCTGTAGAATAAGCAGCAAACAAAGACTCAATTACTGCAGCAGCTGTAAACATGTTTGCTCTGGGAGCTTTATGAGACCATAAAGAGGAGAAATTTCTTCTTAATCACAAGCACACTGAGAGATGTGTGTGTGTGTGTGGTGTGAGGGAATGTGTGTGTGTGTGTGTACTGTCCTTCAGTAGCTGTCCATCTGTGTTTGCTCTAGGTGAAGACCCGTTGGCTCCTAGGTGTTATAATCAGCGTGCAAACGTGAGGACCCAGAGAGTCACATCAGCACCTCCACACACACAGCACAGTTAAACTCACATTCTTACGTACTGTTCTACACTCACAGTAAAACAAGCAACATGCCTTTAAATACATTACACACTGGGGAACCCTCAGGACCTTCTAGGCCCTCGGAGAAACACAAATCTATTTTTATTGAATATACTTATCCTGCTTGTTGTGTCTGCTAGTCCTGCAAGCTTTGCAGTGTTATGTAATAATCATTGATTTCTGTTTGGAAATAAAAAGGTAACATTCTTCGAATGACTAATGAAAAATGATCCAATGAGACACACTGAAGCTCTGATCCACCGCATCAGTCCCACAGCTGTTGACTGAAGTGAGCTGGGAGTAGGTCGCCGTCTGGCCATCTGATGTGCCTATCTCAGTATGTGCTGGCCTGGTTGCAGTAGGGATATTGACAGGCCCATGTCTGCTGTCCATGCTGCGCTTGACTCATGACTGGCTTCCCATTCCCCACTGGTTGATGCTAATGGCACAGCCCGGTGAGGTAGCACAGCCCGTTGAGGTGAGCCCGGTGAGCCACACAGCTTGAGCTCAATTAAACAAACGTTACTCGCCGCAGCCCTCTGAAGCTCACCAGTCAGATGTTGGAACTTCTGCTGTTTTTGTTAGATGCATGAGCGGGCTCAATAAATGGGTTTTCTGCTGGACTCTGGAGCTGTTTTTTGCCTGGATTCAGCTGTTGAAATGCACACAATTCACATTCTCTTTGTTGCAACATCATCCTATGATTGTGAAAGTCAACAACTGTGGAAAATATTTGCGGTCGGCTGAAATGCGTGTAATCATCTAAAATAATTGCGATCAGACGATTATGATGATTGTAATTGTGAAAAGCCTACACACATGTTTGTAACCAGTTTGTAACCATATGTAATAATAATAATATGAATAGTTTTCTTCAACAATGACTAACACAATGTAGACTCAAATATTATAAACTAGACACTAAACATTCAGTACTTAAGTTATTAAATAATAAACAACATACTAAATTTATTGTGCATTATTATTATTATTATTATTGTTGTTGTTGTTGTTGTTGTTTTCTGTAATTTCAATTACTATGGGTGATTCTGGTTACTAACTGTATTATAACATCATTGCCAGAGTTTCTTAGTAATTCTAGCTCTTTTTATCATTCTGGACTCATTTGAAATTGTTCATTTTTAATATCTTCTTACTGATTTATTTGAAACCTGTAAAGCAGCACAGTACTAGTGTGGAATTAATATCACGCTATACATGTATCTGCAACTTAATCGCTTTTATGTTACAGTGATTCCAAACTTGTATAGTGATTGCAGCCCCTCCCCCCAACCCGCTTTGCTTCAGCGGTGCGTCTTCCCAGTGAACCAGAGTCAGTAATAACAGTGAGCCGAACCACTACTGAGAGATAATGTATTCATGAATTAATTGACAGGCTTGACTCAGAGCTGTTAGCAGTGACCGCTGACCTGTGTGTGGGTGTTTATGGCAGCGTTTCAGCAGCACTCTCGCACCAGTGGAACCGCCAGTCCACCTCCATTACAGCTTCCATTACTAGGAGGGAAAACCAGTCAAAGAAGGTGAATTTTACCATATGAGCAGAAATGGTTCTAGTGATTGAGTGAGTGAACTAGTTCGAAGTCTTTTGGACACATGACCTCTGTCACTACACTATGGAGGTGCAAGTGTTTGTGGGTGAGGAGGAGGAGAAGGAGGATGATGAAGATTGTGGTAGAATGCAGACTCAGACATTTTGAAAGCTGATAAGACAAACTGCCCTTAACCTCAACAAATGCCCCTGTGACCCCTCAGAGCTTTTCAAGTCTCTCTTTAGCAGTTGCTCCAGCTGCCCCATTCCCTTTTACCAGTCTACTAGTGATGCCAAAGCACAATAATAACCATACACTAAAAACAGTGCTTTGACCTCTGATATGAGTGCACCACTGGCCATTATTATTATTATTATTATTATTATTAATGTTCTACTATTCGTAGCTAATAGTAACTACTAACTATATGCTATACCTAGAACCCTACATGCATATCTTGGGCTTTGTGAACATAGTTCTTGTGTTCTGCATGCTCACTTATTAATAAAATATTGATCATAAAACATAATGCTTTGAAATAAAAGAACTAGTTAAATTAACTTAAATCAAATACTCTTTTCTATGTAATGTTTTGGCATCAGTTGGCATCAGACCATTTTGTGCAGTAACAAATAAATGGCTTAGATAAGAGTAGAATCACTCATTTCTGAGAACTCTTGAAATTAATGTATATTTGCCTTTCTGTTAGCAATCATAGCTCCAGGCTGAACTGGTTAACTTGAGCACAAAACACCATCAGGGTGAGAATAACAACAACATGTAAAATGTGTTCAACGTTCATGTTTAATAGAGTGTTCTATGACACAAAAATAACATTTTTCAAAGAGATTAATAGTTATAAATTAGAAAAATAAAAGATAATTAACCAACAAAACGCTGGGAATGCTGGGAAACATTTTTACAGGGAATCTGTAGGACTTACTATTGATCCTAATTAGTTTGAACTAATAAGTAAAGTAAAGTAAAGTAAAGTAAAGGACAAAAATATATATGCATCCTCTATGCTTCTGAAACCAAAACGATGCCTTTTTAAAGACCCTGAAAACTAGCCTGCCTGACCAGAGACTGGAAGAATAACACCACACATAAAGTTTTGAAGTGTCAAAATATAGTGTGTGTGTGTGCGTGTGTGTGTGCCTGCCTGCCAGTTCAGCTCTTATCTATGTGCATTCTTTTACTGATAACCTCAGGAGCTGATAATGCTGTATTTGTTTTCCTTTGACTCTTTCACCCTCTCCCTCTTTCTTTCTCTCTTTCTCTCTCTCTGTTGTAATCATTAAAGAAACAGTTTAATATCTTGCAGTTAAACCCTTTTTATACAAGCAGAAAACGTCAGATGAAATCATCAGTGCCATTTTTCCTCATTGCTTTCCTTTTGGACTTACCTAATATGTTGATTTAAACAAAACCCAAACCTTTAAAACCAACTGCAACAAACTATTACAACTTTCCTGAGTTAGTCAAGCATTAATGTAGATACCAATATAACAGTTCCTAGAATTCTGAGCTCAGTATTGACTCAATTTTAAAACATGTTCATTTATTCACTTGCCTGCCTACTTTCTGTACACTGATGAGGAAGATACCCAGAGGGCCAGTCATATAGCCAGTGGGTAACTTTCACGGTGAGGTTGCATTGAGTTTGCATTAATAGCCAGCTTCGAACAGAAACAGAGATGTGTTTTCCGTCAAACCTTTGCTTGTTTAGTCATTTTTATGTTGTAAAGCTGTAAATCAGGCTTTCAAGTTGCTGTCCCTCAATCACTAACAAACCTTTATGCTATTTACATAAATAAACAAATGTTTGTACATGAATATGTGCAATTTGTAGGTCTTTAGGGGATTTTGCTTTGTATATTAATTTCATATGCTTGTTTACGAGACCAGATAGGCCCGGAAAAACAGAACATGTGGGGGTAAAAAGGCTTCTAAAACTGGCAAAACTCTGTTTTGGGTGAAGTGCTAATCACTCCTGTCCTTAGTTGGTACAAAGAATGCTCTACTGTGATTCATAGGCAGCCATTTATCATTCTACATTCCCACATACCCACACTGCTGCAGCCGTGCAATGATTTCCCAGAGAACGAGGTTAAGCAAAAACCCTTGTATTATTTAGATTTGACGTTTTCAAGCAGTGTGAAATGAAGATCTTCATAGACCTTGATATTAGCCGCTTCTCCCAGACAGCAGGGATGATGCAAGATTGCCCAGAACTGAACCTCTCTCATAAGGCTGAGCGCTCATTTCAGAACGCCATTTACATCCTTTTCTCTCGTTCCCTCTCTCCCTCTCTCATTCTCACATTAATGAGAGCCATGATAGAGAGGGAAGTGGAGAGAGGAGAGAAACAGCAGGTCATCGCTGACAACATATTACCCATCATCCTCTCTGCACCACAGGGACCAGTGTCATCTCACTCTGAGAGCCCCTCAATTTCCTCAGTGTGGGTGTGTATGTGTGTTTCTGGGGAAGAAAGCCTGGGTAGGGCCAGTCTGCCAGACCACTAAGGAGACAAACAATGCCAGACGAAAGAAAGTGAAACGCACAATAGAGGGAGGAGATCGTAAAAGCACTGACTCTAATCCGCTTCAATTTTAACCGTAACTCAGCAACAGGATACATAAAGATCACAGAGGAGGTACTCAGGGATGACAGTCTCATCATCACCCAACGTTTAAAGCTATAGTTTTAGATTTCAAGATGGCTGCCACTATAGAGTTGCATGATGAGCTTTAGTCCATATTTACTGATCGTACTGTAACCTACAGTATCAATAACCACATAAGCAAATTTATTTGAGTTTGAGGAAGGTATGTCATGATTTGTAGCATGCATGTTTGGGTGTGGCCATAAGGGTGAGCGGTATGAGCCTCAGGGGTTAGGTGGTCCGGGTGTTTTTTTTTTTGTGTCCTATTTGCACTACAGGGCTCCTCTTTACGGTCACTACTGTAGCTTCCAGATACATGATTTGTTAGCAGTTATGAATGTCATTGCATAAAAATATTTAACATAAATCCTCTTTAATGCACTTTCTCTGCATCATTCCATGGGAACATAAAAATGGGTGAGGTAGCGTGAGAGCGTGAGATTAGACCTACATGTGTGAATCATTGCCAGTGCATGAGAGTGGGCAGCCCTGAAAACACTGGACTATGAATTTCAGCCGTGACAGTTTCACACCCTGAACATTTCACTCTGGCAAACAAAGACATGCATCCACCATAATTTTATCTGGTGGCAGAATTTTGACTATCGGCAGAATCTCACAATGGATCGCCAGCAAGGGACTCGGTTTCATAGGATCAACTTAATGCTAATAAGCTTCCATAATGTGTTAGTTATTTTATCTTTATAGTTGAAATGATCAAACTTCAGACACAAGACATGTCTTGGCTGATTTACTACGAGGGGAAATTAGTGTCAGTTTGCTTTTTCGTCAAAACTCTAATACCTACACTGAAGTCTGGCAGTGCCAAGTTTAGCCTTAAACCAACTGAAATTGATTGGGCTTTAATTGAAGTCAGCCTGGGAGCAGGATCCGCTCTGCCTCGCTCTTATGCAGTGTGAGACTGAAGGCCGTTGGCCAATGGAGAGTTTAGAGTGTATGGTGGCAGAGCTGCTGCTGATCCATATCCAAACACTGCTGCACTGGACCCTGATCCAGGAGGCATCCCTGGAATTCCTGCCCCCCTCTGCCCTCTCCACCCCAAAGCCCTGCTCCGTCTTCCCCTAATCTCCTGCTCAGACACCCAGAATTAACACCACATTCTGCGCTGATAAGAGTTTAATACAAGCCTCTGAAGCATCAGGCTCCTATAAAGCTGATAGTCAACAGACAGATTACACGCCACATCGCTCCCTAGTGATTTTAGCTCAACGTCCGAGACACGATTAGAGCCCATTTATCAGGCAGGGAGGACCACTTTCAGATGCTCACGCACGTCAAGAGGCTTGATGGTTTCAGGGCATGGAGGTAATATCAAACCTGATGTTTGGAGTGCTCATTCCTCCCACTCTCAAACAGCTTTCAAAGAACAATATCCACAGGTTAATCCATGACGGTGCCCAGGAACGCTAGTAGTGAAATTTTTGGCTATACAAATTGTGTTTTAACGCTGAATTAAGATTCTTAAGCTCCTTCAATGGCATCTCACGTGATTCATGCATGTAGTGACCTCACTGTGTCAAGCAGCAAGCGCGCTGTGATCATTACTGAATTCAGTTAATGAGAATGCTTTTGAGATGAATCACCTCCACTCACCTCCTCAGTTACAGTCAAAAGTTTGGACACACTCATAGAAGGGATTTTCCTTATGTTTGGTGTTTTCCACACCTTGGAATAATAGCACTACAAAACAATTTTTTCTTCCTGGCTTCTTTGTTTTACATTCCAGTTTCTGTGTAAAACATAAACAGACACAGCCATATTCATCACAAACTTAGTTTTCTGTGACCAGGACAATAGAATGAAAAAAAAACGAATCATTTATTTCACACGTCACTTGGTAATGTGTAAGGTATTAATGCAGCACATAAACTATGTCTATGTATATTTTGCTAGGACATCGACAATTGTTACAAAATATTATTATTATCTTTATTATTATCAAATTTCTTATTAACCACACTTTTTCAAACTTCAATGAATCCTCAAAATTTACAGAATAAAATTCCTTCATCTAAGTGAGCAGCAATCTGTTTAAGGGTCAGAGACAAGCATGTACGGGACACACAAATAAGACAAATGACGTTAGAAATTTGATGAAGCCAATGTTAGCTTCTTATTTGAACTCATCTTCTGAATGAGAAGATTTGAACCCTCTAACTCATCTTCTAAACTGCTTTATCACAGGGAGTGCTGGAGTCTATCCCTACATTCAATGGGCAAATGGCAGGAAACACCCTGGATAGGTGGCCAATCCATCGTAGGGCAGGCACACAGACATACACACACTCACGCCTAGAGGCAATTTAGCAACCCCAAATCACAGCCTTTGGACTGTGTGAGGGAACCCGTGCAGACATGTGGAGGGCATGCAAGCTCCACACAGAAAAAGGACCCCTGACACCACCAGCCAGAAAGCAAACCCAAGCCCTTCCTGCTCTGAGGTGACTGCGCTACCCACTGCACCATCGTGCTGCCCGGGAAATTACTTTGTACAGGCACCAGAATATAACTGTGACACCATTTAAGGTGGAATTAAAAAAATACAAAAATAAAACTGTCCGTTAAGAAGCCAACATCAGCCTGGAAATTAAGGCTTGATTTGTCACCAATTTAGGCAGGCTGATGGGGTTCATGGTAGAAAGCAATACTGACAATAGGTTTATTGTTGTTAAAGTATTTTTTTTTTTGTTTCATTTTAAATGTATTTCAGATTTACCTCAGTGTTACAGTTTGGAACATCCAAAAATAATAAACCACTGCTAACCTACAGCAATAGGTTTACTCAAGTGATAAGTAGAGTTATGCATGTCTTAGAAGTAGTATGCAAAAGTTTGGGCAACTTTGGTCAAAAGATACGTTTAATTTAACATTTTGAAAAAAAAAAAACCATTAAAAATGCATAAAACGGGGCTTGTGCAAAAGTTATGGCAGTTTTTTATTTTTCAGTTTTATTATTTTTAATATGCTAAGCTAAAGCTAATAAATACAAAATGTTTTGCGATATGTTTAGCAAATAACTAAAATTTGTGCTCTAAAGTTAGAAATAATAAAAAACATGTTAAATCAATAAAATTTCATTTGGCCATGTGCGTGTGTGTGCCTGCTCTGCTAACACAGCAAAGCTTCATTAAAACTCTCATGTGCCTGAATGCTGCTTTCAGCCTTAACCTGGTTAGCATAGCCAGCCTCCACACTAAGCCTAATCAACAAGTGTCCTAAAGAGCAGTGAGTCACTAGAGCAAACAAAGAAACACCCTCAGCTGTTCACACACACTTACACACTTCTACACACACATGCCCACACACACATACACCCATACAGACTCATAAACAGGGAACAAACACGGCAGTCCTGTTGGTAGCCAGAGTGGAGCGTCACAGTGCTGTTTGCTGAGGGATTTTGGGAGTAAATCTGCTCCTACATTCCTATTGAGATTCAAACTGAGCCGTGTGAAAGAGCCGGATTACTGCTCTGGCTCTAAAGACACCACTGTACACTCACTGTGCGGCTTAGGAGCCCAACACAAACCACTGCAATGGAATAAGGGGTGGGGGGTGGAGGGGGTTGAATTTGGCATTTTAAATGTCTTCACTCTGTGATGTAGTCTGTTTTCATCAAACTAGCAGTGTTATCTAATCACGTACCAAGAAACCGAGATATCTTACTTAAATAGACAGAGCATGGGAGTGTGTGCCGTGTGTGCATCCGTGTGCAAGTGTGTGTTTGTGTTGGCACCTTGCCCCAGCAACAGAGTGCAGTAAGTTAAGGGTTTATTGAATAAAGGTGTGGGTCGAAGGCATTATTAAGACGAACAGCCATGAGGAGCAATGTGAACAAAACCTTCAAAGCTTTATAAAGGCTGAGAATTTATTTTAAAGGAATATTACATATCTCCATTTTTCTGTTTTTGACATCATCTGAAAGTGCATGTTGGCTCTTACATTGTGTGTACATTTCATGATGAATGGACCAAAAGAATTGGACCAAAATTACCTGGGGAGATGTCTGGTTACATTGACTTGCTTTAAAAGTAAAGTATGTCCTTTCCTTCCTCTGTAAAGCTCACTTCAGATCATTTTGGAAATATGAGGTTTTGATCTGACAGCAGTGATATGGTGGATTACTGCAGATAATAATTTTTCTTGTGATTTCCTGTACTTAGATAAGAGCTGAAAACCCCTAGACTTAAAACAAACGGTTAATGGAAGCCATGGGGCAGTCGGTGAATTATGTCACGTATGCAAAACATGCATTCCGTACACTTCCAAAGTTTTACACTCATCACCGAAAAATATAGTTGCACCCAGAAGGAATCAGCTGACAGGAATGGAACTTGGTGGGTGGGTTTGACATCATGAGACATGAGAATGATCCATGCTTCATGCTCGGCCATGCATGTGACGTAAGCAAGGATGGGCCTTTTCGTTGTACCTGACTCACTATATAAGGTCATCCTGTTGCACGTGCTTTCCATTCTGTCTCATGCTGTTGTGTTGGTTGAATCCTTTGCAAGCAAAACATGCTTAGAAGAAGAGTTCGAAAGCAATTCAAGCAGCTCTTATTGACCGTACTGGATACTATCATAGCATGCTGTTGACGGCAGTAGATAGGAGAAGGCACACACCAGCGACATGTTGCGTTAGCAAGCATGGGACCCATGCCATACTGAGAGACACTACTTCTGTAAATATTGCCCATATCAGTCAGAACAACATTTATTGCTCCTGGTAACCTTTATCTTTCTTCCCAATATCATTGCAATCCAACACTTCCTTCTCGGTGCAACTATTTTTTGATGATGAGTGTACAACACTGTTCTATAACCTAAGAATAACATATTCTAAGTAAATAAACCAAAGAAGTCCACGCGATTACTGAATCATAAGCCTTAGTATGTAATAAGGCTGAATGCCAGAAAACCTTAGTGAGGGTAACCAGAATGTTTGTTTTACTGTATTGCCCCAGGGTTCTAAAGTTGGATATAACTTCATAAGAACAGCTTTGGTAGGACATTCTGTTTTCAGCCTTAACCTGTTTTGCTAGAGTGTGCCAGCTGAGGGACAAATAGTAGGAGAGACCGGAATAAATTGGTGGGGAAACATAACAAGTGCAAATGCTTCTAGACAGCATGATACAATTAAGCCATTAACATCCTACCATGCTCTGCGGCACGTATCAAAATGCTGAGCAAACCCAGGTGACCTTGATGTTGGATCAAGATGGCAAGAAGTAAAGATCTAAGTGACTTTGGAAGAGGGTTCATTACTATTGCAAAGAACGCACAAGCCTCAATCACAAAGACTGCTCTGCTGCCTAGTATTACATGTTATAGTGACATCTGCATTTGACATCCATGGGAAGGACATCAGCAAATAGGGCTGCGTGGTCAAAACTGCACTTTCAGTGAACATACTGTTTGTGCATTAGTGTGGTATGTAAGCAAAATCAAAAGATCAACACAGGTAACTGGAAATGGATATGATAAGTAAGAGCAGTCCATCCACGACTGCATAAACAGGATGATTACAGCAGAATTTTATTGCACAAACCCATCATTACTAAGATGGCTGCTCATTTGAGAGGTCTACAGAGGTGTAGAAAGAAATTATATGGTTGGGTGGGCATCCTTCACCATACTTGCCACAAGTGGGTGAATGCATGTGTGACATACACCAAAGAAAACATTACAGGCCTGAATGTACACATAGAGGAAAGGATCCCTGCAAATCAATACAGTCATTCACACCAACTACAGCACTTCTAATCTGGTGGGAGTGCTCTGTTCCAGGATGACAAAGCCCCCAGCCATAGGTGTCACTGAATGGTTTCACGAGTGACATGTTAGATTTCTTTTCACCATCATCAGCAAGAAACCACTTGAGGGAATGTCTTTTGGAAGAATGGTGTTTTCCGTCCCTTCAGTACAGCTGACTTATGTCTTGTTTTTGTTGGGTTAATCCACAGGACAATAAAAGGAACCCAAATAACAGTCATTGTGGTGCACCTTGGTACTGAAATCGACCCAGCTGCTATGAAAAAAGTTGCATACTTTAGTTTGACTTTGCTTCAGTTTGTTGTTGTGATTAGAAGGACATCTGGAGGAGGTAGTCTGAATGAAGTTTCTTATATCTATAGCCTCAATAGCAGGCAAAATCGCTCGTCTTCATAACATACGGATCACATCCAACATGTTTTGTAACGTTCTGTATATACCTTTCTCATGTAACATTGTCTAAACGATCACAGTACTGACTTGCCTTGTCCATTCTGCTTTTCCTCCATTATTGGAATCCTGTGACTACCTATTGACCAATGGCTTTTATTATACGTTAGCTTTGAGTTAGCAGGTAATTGGTTGTTTGAAGGTAAAAGTACAGCATATGTTAAAATTATTGCCCATGGTAACTCATGGTATTGTCCAGATGTGACAGAGAGCAACATCTGTTATCTTGTAACATCATCTAAACTAGCATAGTGGCTTGTCCATTCTGCTTTCCTCCATTTGGATTTTGTGCATTATTGGAATCCTGTGACTAGCTATGGACCTATGGGTTTTATTATAAGCTTCAGGTTTATTGGTTGCTTGAAGGTACAAGTACAGGATATGTTGAAATTATTGCCCATGGTAACTGATGGCATTGTCCTGACATGATAGAGATTGCATTGAGAAGTGCTAGGTTATACCTGTAAAGCCAAATGAATCCCATAACATGAAAAGAGACAGCATGTGTAATTGCATGTGAAGACTGCCCTTCTCTGTCTTTGGCTGGCTCTGAAGCGGGGCCAATCTCATCTCAGTCAGGAAGCAAATCCAGGGAACCGATGACATAATGCTTTTTTTTAATATTTCATAGCTCTCTAATGTTGTTTCAGCTCAGCCTGATACCCAGTTATGAAATATTTTCTACCATCCTATAATAAGCGCATCAATATCATTTGGTTTCCCCCCACCGGCTTTTCCCAACATCTGTCTGTGAAGATCCTCTGTGTGCTGCAGGCTCCAAGCAGTGAGCATCACTCGGTGGGAGCGTTTAGTGAATCTTCATGCGATCATCTAACGAGGGATGTCTGCCAGACAGCACAACGGGTACACTTGCTGTAACATTTAAGGGTGAACATGAAATGGAGACAAAGGCAAATTGTTGATGGCGTTGCTATAATTGGTGCTGAACTGGTAGCTAGATGAAATGAAGGAAAAGCTATATAAATAAATAAAAATCAGAGGTGCCCAGCATGGTTTGATTTGATATGATAAATGGCTGGCTCTGCTCGGAGGACTGTAGGAGGAGGATCCCATTGATCTGCTTTTTAACAACCAGGCAGCCAGCTGCTGCCTGCGCACAGCCCGTTTATACAAGATTTATACATAAGATTTATACACACGCCCGCACTGCTGCTAAACCATCCAGGCCCATTCATTTAGATAGGAAACATCATTTGCAGGAGTATTAGGCTTTTATTAAAATTCATTGTTTGTGCACTTTTGGCTGAAGTCAGTGTGATGCGGCAGGAGTGCAGAGTGCTTCTCTCAGTGAGAATTCTGCAGGAGGTATGTGTATGAGAGTGTCCTGATATCTTTCACTAAAGGACCATACATTAACCAATGCGTTCGGGGAGTATAAAGTAATGTTTTAAAGCAGAGAATGAGCTCATATATCACCACTTATCAGCCTTATTGCTGATAATATGCCCATACAGTTATACTGCTGCTGATAATGCCTTACTACAACTGTAATTCTGCTTATGATCACAGTCCATGCAGTACTGTCCTTCTATGGCCAGCACTAATACAAAGTACTCCTACTGCTGCAGGTACTTTACTAAATTTGACCACCTTTACCTTGAGATTTCAGTCAGGCTCACATGATTCATGGCAGCAGTCAAATGGGAGAGCTGCCGGTAACAATACACAATAAAAAGAAGTCAATGTCCTGTACAAACATTAATGTTCCAGTAAAGCAGCCCTTGAGACTGCCATTAATCTACCAGCTGGCTTATGTATGACTACGTGAACAATGTTAAACATTAAAAACTTGTGTAGTGGTGATACATTGACTGGTAATGCCCTGTGGCACATAAACAGGGCTCTGTTTGAGGGGGGCAACGCAAAGGAAACGGGTAGTGTTACTGGGCTTGTTCAAAACCAGCTCAAAATACTCCGAAACTAAATAAAACATAGTTTCTATCTGGTTAACATTTATAATAATATGTAAGTTTTCCTCTGGTGTAATATTAAAAGAAACAGAACAGAACAAAACAGAATTGTTTAGTAGGTCTCAGGAAGCATGAATTCAATAACGTTATGAGGCGGATGAAACAGTTTTAAATGCTTCTTTAATAGAGTCTAAGGGGCTGAATCAATATAATGCCTTGCTCTACTATGAGTAACTTCATAAATGTGATTATTTAGTCTTGAATGTCTTTATTTATCATTTCAACCATACAGTCATATGCAAAAGTTTGAATTCCCCTGTCAAATTACAATTTCTTCTTTTATTTTCTAAGTGGAAATAAGCTAACACATCCGCTAATGGATTAACCATCAATATGGTATTTTCAGTTCAGTTCAGTTCATTTTTAACATATTGGAAGAAAAATAAAACAATATAAAATGTCCTGTAAGTTTTGCACAGGCCACATGTGGTTTGTTGTATTTCCAGTATGTTAAATTCAGCAAATGTACAATAACTGCATATTAAAGATGTCCAGAAGTGTGCTCTCTGTGAAGGATGTGTCACATTATTTAGTTAACACAAACAAGTATTTTGGCCAGGGACACCAGAAATGGCGTGTCTTCAGGGCTAAGGTGCAACATGCAAAACATGCTACCCAAGACTGGAGTCCTGGAGATTTTCTCTGACAGTACATACATATCAGTATGCGCTCAGTAACGGCTTATCACAGGCAGTCATAAAAGGAGTAGTAGCAGCAGTCAGAATAGTAATTAGTATAATTGGGATTACAGTAGTCATTAGTAAGCAGTGTGGAGGGTAGTATGTTACATGCATGGAGCTATACAGTGATTATAGAGTGATACATAATGGGTTTTGTTAAATGCGTCACATCTAAACTATTAGGTAAAGTGACAGAAAAGGTAAACTCATCATCAAAAAACAGCTCCACCCAGAAGGAAGTGTCGGACTGCAATGCGGAAAGGAAGATAAAGGTTGCCAGGAACAATAAATGATGAAGTATGTAGACTGATATGGGCAATATTTAATGAGCTACACATAGAAGTATTTTTTAGTGACACTGCACCAATTTCTGCTTTCAGATTCCATATCAGGGAAAAACTTTTTTTCTTCACTTTCTTTTCAACTGAAAGAGATTAATGTAATGTATTACACTATAAGAAGCTGTAAGGAGTGTTTCTGGCTGGACTGTTTTTTAATGATGCACAACATAGGACGGTCAATCAGAACAGAGAACATCATCATATATCAGTTGCATATTTCCATGTACCAGTCTTAAAGTCACATTAACAAAACCAGCCTGCTTAACCCTATTGGATAAAGTAAGGTTGGACAATGGCATTGAAAATGAATCAGGACTTGAATCAGAAACCACATTAACAACAACGTAAGTGGAGTGGAGGGAAAAAAATAATTTAATTTTCTTTTCACCAGGCTGGAAGAAGGGTGGGCACCACGTATGAGTATTTATACACAGGGACCAGCCGTCTTTCCGCTTAATCCATTCCCGTATTAACAACGCGGTCCCATATGGCTGTATGTGTTACTGCTGCGGCAGAGTTAGAACAGTAAAGCCGCAGGGAGAGGCTGACCGCACCCACTGGACAGATGAGAATTAGATAAAGATTATATAAACCCATAACCTTTGATTCTGACTACGTCTCAGAATTAATCTATGATTATTATGGATGTTTACACACTAGGATTCTTAATGTGTGCTAATATGCACAAGCACACACACACCCACACACACAATCACACACCCATACACACACACACACACACACACACAAACGCACACTTTATGAAAGAGCAGATGAAAGCCTATTTTCAGCCTATTCCAGACTCTATATTTAGCTGGTGAATTTTTCAGTTGAAACCCCACTGATCAGACCAACATCAAAAAGACAGAGAGGGAGAGAGGGGGAGAGAGAGAGAGAGGGGGATGAGTTTGATAGTGAAGTAATCTGCTGCAGCAGTTGGGAGAGAGGGAGTGATGGCAGAAGATGAAAAGGGTGAAAGGAAGAGAGAGAAAGAGTGAGCGAGAGAGAGAGAGAGAGTGAATGGCTTCTCCCGCTTAATGACTGTGGGGGCGCGCAGAGAGAAGTCCTTCGTTTCTCCTCTCCTCTATCCATTTTTACTCTCATTCATTGTCATATCAGTGTGGTGGAGGAGAAGCGTCACGATCAGATAAACTCTTCAACATTGTGTGTTTACTCAATAATCTCTCACACTCGAAGGCTCATTTGAAATGAGTCAGAGAATGGCGGGCTGTGTCTGATACAGGCTGCTACATGATGCCTTACTCACACACACACACACACAGACAGACACGCGCACATGCACACATACACACACACATGCTCACACACACACACACACACACACACTGTTTTCATACCTCGTCAGGACATGCGGTAATGCAGATAGGATATTTTATTACATAGAGACACGTATTTGTACATATCTATATGTGATAATAACATGCCACATATGCATAACATACAGATGTAGGTACATACAAGGAATAATATGTCCCATATGTAATGAAACCTACATGTCATAATAATATATCCCACATGTATTATACTTTATTAGGAACACCTCGTTGTATCTACACTCATTGTCCATTATACCAGCTCCACTTAACACATAAGTGGTCTTTGTAGTTTTACAATTACAGGCTGTAGTCCATCTGTTTCTCTGTATACTTAGTCAGACCCCCTTTTAGCCTGTTCTTCAATGGTCAGAGCAGGTATTATGTGGGTGGTGGATCATTCTCAGCACTGCAGTGACACTGACGTGGTGGTGGTGTGTTAGTGTGTGTTGTGCTGGCGTGGTGTAGATCAGACACAGCAGTGCTGCTGGAGTGTTTAAACACTGTGTCCACTCACTGTCCACTCTATTAGACACTCCTACCTTGTTGGTGCACCTTGTAGATGTAAAGTCTGAGACGATAGCTGATCTGCTGCTGCACAGTTTGTGTTGCATCCTGTAGTTCTTTATCAGTGGTCACTGGGTGGCTAAATATGTTTGGTTGGTGAACTATTCTCAGTCTAGCAGTGAGAGTGAAGTGTTTAAAAACTCCAGCAGTCAGGAGCGTTTTGTTGGTCCTGACATTGTAGATCTGTCCTGAAAATACGCACGCACGCATGCATGCACAAACACACACATGCACACACACACACACACACACACACACACACACACACACACACACACACACACACATACACAGACAAAGACACCCAACACCCCCACACTCAGTAATGAAAACACAAATCCATTACACGTTACAGCTTATCAACATCTTGAATGGTGCAAAACTGTCTCCACATCTAGGCTTGTTTAAACCTGTGCGTGTCTACGTGTGTGTGTGCATGTGTGTGGTGAGTGTGTGTGTGTGTGCGTCTGTCATGCTGTGGTGACTTCATTTGAGCTCACTCATGTCACTAAGCTCAACTGCTGATGGCGTTAAACGAGTCAAACAGGCATTTCAGCCTCCCGCTAACCCCCTAACCCCACAGCAGCACACAGAAAGGGGTGGGGGGGGCTTCAAATAAACTCAGTCAGGCACAGAGTGGTGGGTGGTTGACACACGAAGAAACCCAAAAAGCCCAGCCCTAAATCTCTCTCTCTCTGTCCAACAATAGCAGGACGCACAAAGGCCAGCCTCAGGAGCGCGAGCCTGTATAGAGGATTAGAGCCTTTGTTGGCAAAATACAAATTACACACATATCCCTACCTCTCTCTCTTTCTCTTTCTCTTTTCTATCTCTCTAATGCCCTCTCTATTCTCACTGATCTCTATAACTCTTTCTCCTCTCTTTCTCTCCTCTCTCTGCACTCTAACTCTCTTCTCTCTAACTCTCTCTCATCTCTTTCTCTCCTAACTCTCTCTTACACACTCTCTTAATGCTCTCTCCTCTCTAAACCTCTCTCTGTCTCTTTCTCACTTTTTAAGGCTCTCTCTATTCACTCTAACTCTCCTTCCTCTTTCTCTCGCTTCTCTTTTTTCTATTTATCTAATGCTCTCTTTCCTATCTTTCTTCTATAACTCTTGCTGTTCTCTCTCTTCTTTTTCTGTTTTCTATCTCTAATGCTCTCTCGCTCTTCTATGTTGTCTTAACTGTTTCTCTCTTCTCTCTCTCTCCGCTCTCTCCTTTCATTCACTGAGTTCTATCTGATGCTCTCTGTGCTATCTGTTCTCTTTTTTCTGTTTTCACGCTAATCTCTCTCTCTTTCTATCTCTCTCTATCTCTCTCTAGCTTTCTGTCACTGTCTCTCACTCACACACATTCACTCTCCCCTGTCTCTTTCGCTTGCTCTGTCCTTGTATCATCTCTCTCTCTCTCTCTCTCTCTCTCTCTTTCTCTCTTTCTCTACCTCGTCTTTCACTGTGCTGTCTTTCTCAATATCCTCATGTTTTCTGTCTCTCTCTCTCGCTCACACTTTGTAGTTCTACAATTGCAGACTGTAGTTCATCTGTTTCTCTGCATGCTATGTTATCCTCCTGTCTTCAATGGTCAGGACCCCCACAGGACCACCACAGAGCAGGTATTATTTGGGTGGTGGATCATTCTCAGCACTGCAGTGACACTGACGTGGTGGTGGTGTGTTAGTGTGCATTGTGCTGGTGTGAGTGGATCAGACACAGCAGTGCTGGTGGAGTATTTAAACACTGTGTCCACTCACTGTCCACTCTATTAGACACTGCTACCTTGCTGGTCCACCTTGTAGATGTACAGTAAGAGACGATAGCTCATCTTCTGCTGCCCAGTTTTTGTTGATGATCCTCTAATCAGTGGTCACAGGGTGCTGTTGGCTCTCTCTCTCTCTCTCTCTCTTTCTCTCTCTCTCTCTCTCTCTCTCTCTCTTTTCATCTTTCTTGCCTCTGCTGAAGTGTATGTGAGATAAAAAAGTAGAGAGAGAGAGAGAGAGAGAGAGAGAGAGAATGCTAGCACGGGGCAAAGAGCACTTTGGCAATGGCAAGTGATGCAACTCAACCGTAATAAAAAATTCAATCAACATCAAATATTAATGGACAATATCTTTCATCTTCCAAACTTTTTGCAGGGTCAGTATGAAGAGCAGTTCTACTGATTATAAACTTTCAAAAATCGGTTTAAATAAGAGGTCACTAATGCTGCCACTCGCTTCAAAACACCATGATGTTCTGTCTTTGAAGACTGCAAGTTGCATTTAGTAGCACCGCTTTAAAACAGTTTAGGCCTCTACACCCCCTGCACATCAGATGTTTGAGGCCACTTTGACTTCTCCTGAAACTTTCAAAGATTTGATTTTTGACTTCTCCACCAGGTAAGAAGTCCCTGCAAACACTTTAACTGTCTGTGTCTATTACCAGAAATAGCATATAGTATACACAACTATGTGTTCAGTAGAATAACAACATGCTGTTGTTTATGTTAGCTAAGAATGAGCCCTTCATACACTATATGGACAAAAGTATTGGGACACACCTCTTAATCATTTAATTCAGGTGTATCATTCAGTCACTCTGCCACAGGTGCATAAAACCAAGCACATAGCCAGGCAGTCTGCCTTTACAAAAATTTGTGAAAGTTCTAGCGAATCACTGAATTTAAGTGTGGTACTAAAATAGAATGCCACCTTTACAAGTCAGTTTATGAAATTTCTTCCCTTCTAGATACTTGATGATCAACTGTGAGTAGTATTACTGAAAAGTGGAAGTGTTTAGGAACCACAGCAACTCTGCCATGAAGTGTCAGACCACGTAAAGTTACAGAGCAGGGTTGTGAGTGCAGAGGCACATAGTCACCAATGCTCTGCAGACTCAATAACTGCAGAGTTCTAAACCTTCTCTGGCATAAACATCAGCACAAAAACTGTGTGCCAGGAGCTTCTTGGCATGGGTTTCCATGGCATGCAAGCCTTACATCACCAAGCACAATGCCAAATGTCAAATGGAGTGGTGTAAAGCACACTGCCACTGGACTCCGTAGCAGTGGAAACATCTTCTGTGGAGTGACAGATGACGCTTATCTATCTGGCAGTCTGACGGACGAATCTGGGTTTGGCAAATGCCAGGAGAATGTTACCTGTAAATTTTGGAGGAGGAGAGATAATGCTATGCTATAATGCTATGTTGTGTTTCGTGGTAGGCCTAGGCTCCTTAGTTCCATTGAAGGGAAATCTTAATACTTCAGCATATCAAGACATTTTGAACAATTGTATGTTTCCAACAGAAATTGTATGTTTGGAAACAGCTTGCGGAAGGCCCTTTTCTCTTCCAGCATGACTGTGCCACATGGCACAAAGCAAGCTCTATAAAGGCCCAGTTGGGTGAGTTTGGTGTGTGACTTCAACCCCATCAAACACCTTTGCTATGAGCTAGAATGAAGACTGAGAGTGAGGCTCTGTTATCCAATATCAGTGTTTGACCTCACAAATGCTCTTGTGGAGGAGTGAGCAAAAAATCCTACAGACACACTCCGAAGTCTTGTAGAAAGTGTTCCCAGATGAGTGGAAGCTGTTATCACTCCAATCTGGGGACCAACCCCCTTAATAATGTCTATGGATTTAGAATGGGATGTCATGAAAACTTTTGTAGGTGTAACGTATAGGTGTCCCAATTTTGTCCATATAGTGTATCTACATAAGAGTGAGTCTCCTTCCAAAAGACAAACCACGCACTGGCTGCAGAGAGTGCCATTTGCAGTTTTACACTGAAGCAGCAGCTTGAATTTGGTGGTGCTATAGCACCAGCTGCAAGACGGAGAAGAAATTCATTATTAAAATGTTCTACCGCAACACATATTTATCAGTAGCTCCATACATAGGTAGGACATTTTAAGCTTAAATCTCCTTATCAAATACTACCAGCATTAAAACCACAAGGCTAAAGCCAGCTTCTTATTTAAATGTTCCCGTGCCACCTTAATCAGTGCTTTAGTTATTTTCTGGTGCTGACACTCAGTTTCTGACTTACCAGCTTTTGTTTAAATTTTCTCATGCCACCTTAAATGTTCATGTGCTGTTCACCAGCTTGTTTGTTTGAATTGTCCCCATTTTTGTTTTTTGGAATTTTCCCCTTACGCCTTATATGGTAAAGCACTTACATTGTAGCACCTGAGTCTGCACCATTTAAGGTGGAACAGAATGGAATGATGTTTAATTAGCATTAAGAATCACTGCAAATACATATAACTACTTTATCACGTTAGGATCCCCTGTATATGTCACTATATGAATTTAGATTATTATAAAACCAGAGAAAAAACAATCACACTAGCGATTTCTCTCTGCTATACAACAAACACAATATTCTTGAAATATGGCCATCTTGCTGCTCTGCTCTGTAGTGCTCTGTAATGGCGCTGAATGCAGTTGGGCAGCATTGTTGACCGCCCCAAAATGGCAGTGTATTTGACTTGCCTGTCTGAACCCAATGCGGCATCTATGTATGTGTATCTATGGTTTCAGCACCTGAATGGTTTAAGGTCTGATGAGTGTTGACTTTGTTTTAGTTATTGCAAAGAAAAATGGCACGATCTAAACAGCTTCCTAAATAATGTTCAGCTACTGCAAACCAGCTAAATAAACATGCTCATTTGTATTAAGCCATTTTGAAAATCTACAAGTTTTGATGGGCAGCACCGATGTTTACAGTATAAACACAAGGTCTGCTGAACACACATACACACAACACGCATACTGGAACAAAAGTAGCATCACAGTCTTGCGTCACAGAAATTAAAACAGTCTGTGCTTTAAAAATGCAGCCCATGCAGAATACACAACTTTGTATTTCACGCTATTACTGTCAACCTCTATTTATCTCTCTCTCTTTTTCTCTCTGTCTTTCTCTCTCTCTCTCTCTCTCTCTCTCTCTCACACACACACACACACACATACACTCACACACACACATTGTCTGAGTGCCTGTGTAAACCTTTCACCTCTGTGCCAGCCTGTGAGAAAGCTGCGGGTTGCCAGATTGTCTAGCGCTGTGTTTTTCCTCTTAGTCTTGGGCACTCGTTGCTCTTTGAAGACCACGCTGGCTGATGAAGACCAGGTGTGAATATGTGTGTGTGTTGTAATGCTGAAAGCGAGCGAGTGAGTGTGTCAGACAGAGACAGAAAGAGAAGGATGGAGTGTGTGTGTGCATGTGTGTGCGTGTGTGTGTGTATGTGTGAATGCGTCTGTGTGTATTTCATCCAGACGTTCTTTGTATTGTGCAGGAAGAAAACTGAATGCAGCTTTTACAGAGAGCAACCACGTAAAACAACAAATCAACTCAATATAAACAAGTCAATCAGCCACCAGTAAACACACACAAACACATTCATGCAGTGAAATTTCCACATAAATAACACACACTGTATATCACACTCCCAGTTCATGCCAAGCGTTACGCTATGGCTTTTATTCCTCTACTGAGCCAAACAGTTCTACCAGAAAGATATAATAGGCAAGAGTGAAGGAAGATAATTATGATTCTCGACATGATTTGGCAATTACTTGGAAATTAAAAAGTGTTTAACGTAGACCCTGCCCATGGGACGGCAGGGGAAAAACCCACCCCAGGATAACTGAGCAGGGCCAAACTGGTGGTGGTGGGGAGAAAGGAGGGGAACGTTGAAACATCAGCACCTGAAAGCAGCAGGAAGGGTGTGCGAGTAAAGTCATTTTAAAGACAGGTGTAGGGCAGCGATTGGTTGGGAGTAATGAATGAATGACGTAGCATTTGAGCCTTCCTGCCAGAACTTTCACTAAAACTTCTTCCATTTCTGAGAAAGGAGAGTAACCATTCCAGTGGCATTTCCACACGGACACGGTTCGGCACAGAATGTTTACAAATGTTGATCAATACAGTTTCCTCAGCATGGCTAGCTAACCATGCACAGAACTCACTGGATGGGATTGCCTTAACAATGTGGGCCACATTTTTGCTGGTTCTATGCTTATGTTGCTTTTGTGCTACCTTATTCTGCGCTAGTTCAAAATAAAAAAAATAATTACATACTTTACGACAGCAACATTAGCATAGCTATGCTACAAATCCAATCAGTACAGGTTCAGTATGGTTCAAACAGGTTCAAACTGTCTGAGAGTACACAGTTGAGCGATAGAAAGTCGAGTGTTGAAGCAATACAAAGCACACTTGTTCTATAGGATTTAAGGCTGAAGCTCGTTAATGTTAGCTGAGCTGCATATAGGCCCACACCAAGAAAAGAAACAATCAAAATGAGATCTAAAATTAAACTCATGTACTGCTCTTATTCATGGTCTAGTCCTGCATGAAGGACATACTGGCTGACCAGCATACTATTGTCAAAACACGATGTATGTTGGTTTTGCTGGTGCTCAACTCATCAACTCTCATTGCTGCTGACCAGCATCTAAAACACAACATATGCTGGTTTTGGTGGTGATCAGCTCACCAACTCCCATTGATGGCTGACCAGCATCCAAAACATAACATATACTGGTTTTGGCGGTGATCAACTCATCAATTCCTGTTGTTGCTGACCAGCATCCTAAACACGACGTATGCTGGTTTTGGTGGTGATCAGCTCATCAACTCCTGTTGCTGCTGACCAGCATCCTAAACACGACATATGCTGGTTTTGGTGGTGACCAGCAATGCTGGCCTGTCCTGGTTTTTGTTTCTAACTTTATCTCAATCTTAACTGAATAATAAATTTCCATAAGAACAATGTGATCATTTTCTTACATAGCTCTCTTCTACATCAACTCTTTATAACTCTTCAGCAGCCCATCAGTTTAGAAAAAGAGCTCAAGCTTTTCTCAGTTATCACCAGAACGTCTAATAACGGAATGATTGTGTTAATCTCCTATTTGGGAGAAAGATTTCAGAAATCAGTAAGTGATTGATACAATATTGAGATCTCCCTTATTTCCTTAAGACAGTCTTAACAAAGAGACTTGGAGAACTGGATTACAAAGTTGAGAGACTAGTGTTGGAGAGGTAGCTGGAATCAAATGTGTTCTGTAGTGTAACTATTAGCCTATTAGCCTCCACTGAGACACTTTTGTGCATAGTATTTCTTCAAGATTTCCTGGTCCTGGCTTGCAGCACATCAGAAGGAAATAGAAATTATAACAGTCTTTGCTGGAACAGAACAGTCTGGTATGGTCTTGGGATCCATTTGGCTCTGCAGTGGAAGAGAGGCTTTTGTGTTCAAAATTATCTGGACACCTAATTAGTGAATTCAACTACTTTAAGTGTACCCATGGCTGACACTGGTGTTCACCTGGGCACATACTACTTGTATAATCCCCATGGAAAAGCATTGCTAATAAAATGGGATAAAATGGGGCGTAATGGGGGTAAGTTGACAAGCATCAGGTAGACGGGTATGAAGCCCTTCCAGCACGAAGCAGTGGAGCAGTGGAACTGTTTTGCCTGCAGTGATGGAGCTCCATCTGATACCTTTGGGGGGGATCCATAGAGGTGTTTTTGATGCAGAACTAATCATCCAACATCAGTACCTGATCTCCCTTGTGGATGAACACAACTCACAGCAATGCTCCAACATCTAAAGGCTGTGCAGAAGAGTAGAGGCTGTTACTGCAGGAAAAGAAGGGGTAAAGCCCTTGATTTCAGAAGAAACGTAGGATAAGCAGGTTTTAGTGGCTTATTTTAGAGCTGCGCACACATACACACACATACACACATGCATACACACACACAGATGCACGCTCAGTATTCCACAATGTCGTCATCACTTCACAGTTTGTTCTTTTCATGCAATTTGCTTTGAAACCTAATTAATTGAATCCTCTCTCTGAATGCAAACTATTGCTTCCCCATGCTTATACTGAGAGTTAATGAATTCTCAGAGTGCTCCTATGGAAACAGGGTGGAGTCTGTGGTGTTTATTTTTATCCAGCTTTTATTTATTCAGCCCTTCTGACCTTCATTTCTTTTTAAAGCTCTTCCGCTACCTTCAAGCTATGGAGACCACGCTTGGCAGCCTGAGCCTACATTTATCTACACTACATCCCCTTTACGTACCTGTAAAAAGCATTTCTTCAAAAGGTTTCCTTTTTTATCCTCAAATTCTGCATAAACCTAAATCTTTTTGCTATTCAGCTTTTGAGCTTCTACTCTCCATAGCAAGTGGTACACTTTGATGAACATGAAGATGGGAGCTACCAAATATATTAAAAGCATTAACAAATAGTTGTTTCATGTTGACAAAAGCTTTGTAGAGATTTTTCGTACTTAAATAAAAAATAGTAATGGCAAAAAACATACAATAACATGAGCTGGGTAGTTTCAGACAAAGGAAGAGCGTCTTTAAACCACTCAGCCCTCATAATTTGCTCCCAAACTTCACTCTCTGTTGTTTTAGTGTCTATTTATCACATTTTGAACTGATCTCTCGCTTCTCTGTCCCTATCTTTCTCTCTCTTGCGTCATTCTCTCTCTCTGAGAGGATCCTGTGTGGCTAAAGCATTTCTGTCAGTGGTGCTAGGCTTAAATCCAATTTGCCAACCAAAGCAAAAGTTACTGAGATGTGCTCCTATTACTACTGCCGCAGCGTTAAACACACGCACGCACACACACATATGTCCGTTACTATGTCTGTGTATGGTCAGAGCGGTATGCGTGTGTGGTGAGGTTTCTGTAGCGTGTGTTCAGACAGCTGTATGAAGCCTGTGTACCCCATGCTGAAACCAGAATGTTCTGAGAGGAGCGCAGAAACAGCGTTTCAACTCTGTGTAAACAAAATCTTCTCTTTTAATAGAGCAGCTCCTGAATTACACTTAACCAGTAACCCACAGAACAGGCTCTGATTGCAAAAACACACACAGATGCGCAGAGACGCCCACACGCACACACACGTGCACACCCACACTAACACATAAAACTTTCCTAAACTTTCAAAGTCTCAAAAAGTGTTTTATTTGTTACTTTCAAAAAGTATACATTCTTTTGATCTGTAAAAACACATTTTTAAAAAGATAAGTCAAATTTTAAAAGTTGAACGTAATAAATGTATTGATCTGTGAAATCAGATTCAAAAGAAAAGCATCCATTTATCTGTAAAGTGTAATTCAAAGTGTAAAGATGCTTTTGATCTGGAAAAATACATTTTAAAAAGATCTATAAAGTTACAAGTCAAATTCCAAAAGTGTTTATTCTTTTAAACTATAAAACAAATTTAAATAAGCCTATATCCTTCTGATCTGTACAGTCGAATTCAGGAAAGACCTTTAAAGTCAAATAACAAAATACATCCTATTGATCTGTAAAACAACTATTAAAAACATATGTGAACTTCTGTCAAATACCAAAAGTATTCATTGTTTTGATCGTAAAGTCAAAGTTTAAAAAAACACACACATCCCTTTGATCTGTAAAGTAAAAATTTTAAAAAGCATGCATCCTTTTGATTTGTAAAGTCAAATAAAAAACAAATACACATCATTTTGATGAGTCAAATACAGAACTGTATATCCCTTTGACCTATAAAGTCAAGGGATAAGAAAAAGTTGATCTCTAAAGTCAAAATGTAAAAATGTATACATCCTTTTAAATCAAAATCTAAAGAGTATACATTCTTTTGATCTGTAAAGGCAAATGAAAAAGATATATCCCTTTGATCTATATAGTCTAGTAAGACTAATCTGTAAAGTCAAAATTAAAAATATATTTGTGATCTATAAACTTTCCTGATTCTGAGCTGTATTATTGTGATTTGCCTGTAAATGGGGCGTTTGTCATTCCTCTGTTATTCTTGCAGCAGGTTAAGAAAGCATAACATTAGTGTGAGAGTGTGAATGTGCTGCAGTGTGTGCGAGAGTGTGAGGTGCAGACAGCCTATTAAAACCATGTGAGAGCTGATGTTTAATAAAGAGAGAGCGAGATGTCTGTGTGTACGTGCCACAGTCTGGACTTGTTTTGACAGGAGGTTCACATCTCAAGAGATCTGTCTGAAAGAGTAACCCACGGCTCCCTGTCTGGGTGTGTGTGTGAATGTGTAGGTGTGTGTGTGTGTGTGTGTGTGGACATGTAGAATGGCATGCGTCGCTCAATCTCAGGACAAAAGTAGCTTTGAACGGTGCTGTGTAAAACCCATGCTTTATTGATGCGCAATAAGACACCACACACACACACATCCACATACAGGCTTATGAACTGTAACACATTCAGTGTGGGGTTGTTAGTCAGTCTATCCAAATCTGATCTGATTAAGACACATGTAACTTCACTTACAGTCTAGCGTCTTGCAGAAACATACTAAACATACTACATACTAGAACATGCTAAAAATACCCAACCAAATGTTTTGTTCTAAAATGTTCTGAGAATGTGCAGTGTAAAGTCACATTAATGTTTTCAGCGGGACGTTTTCCTTTGGTTCCCAGAATGTTCTTTCAAAATGTAGGAGAACATTTCAGGTCTCAGTAACATCCATAAAACATCTTCCATAATGTTGTGTTGAGAATGAATTCTTCTTTTGTTATCATGTAGCATAATCTATGGCCCTGACACCATCCTCCAAACATCCTCTGAACGTTGCAGTTAACACGTTATTTCTGCCACGAAAAGCAAACGTGATGGGAAACGATATTTTAACGCTCAGTAAAGTGTACAGTTCGATGAATCCCTGCGGCCTTAAGAAATAAAGAGTCTTTGGCGAAGGCCTAGGTCTTGAAGCGCTTGGAACCTAATCCCTGGACAACACAACCGGGAATATACTGGTGGGAATGGGCGAAGCAGAACATAGAAACATCGGCACCTGAAAGCAGCAGAACAGGAGCGTAAGCTATATCCTTTCAAAGACAAGTGGAACGCTGCGATTGGCCAGAGGAATGAATGAGTGATGTAGCTTTGGAGTCTTCCTGGCATAATTTGTGCTAAAGCTTTAATGTCTGGGTTAACATTTAACCTTATAGCAACATTATCTGAAATTATAAACATATTTAAAAGGTTCTTTGGACATTAGATTAGAACAGTTTCTTTATTAGAACCTGTAGGTACCATTAGCCAAAGTTCTGGACAGCTGGGCAGTTTTTTTCTGAAAATTACTTTCAGAGATGTTCTATTAACCTTTAGCTATACATTCGGAGAACTTAGCAATGGCCCTCAAAAATCTTTCTCTCACAAGCTTCACTTTTACAACCTTTTTCAGTCTTTTTAATTTTTTACTCTGACAATAAAAAGCATCTCACTGAGGTCAGGACAATATAGTATTTCCAAAATGATAGCTTTGCAGGACAAGGAGAAACATACTTTACTGTTACTGTAATCCAATGGAACCAGAGTTTTTTCCTATTTGGGGCCATTCCTTTGGCTCCATTCATTACGAAATTTACACACAATTTAAAGGGCAACAGGCATTTTAAAATTATATCCAAAATTGAAGATGGTGATATGAAAAATGGAGATATGAGGTTTTGTTCCTATAGTAGTGACTTACTGATTTTAATTTTGTGGCCTGAAAGAGCAAAACAAATCACTATTCATCCAAATAAAACTGTGTGTACGTTTTATAAAGTTATAGAAAACATGTAAGCATAGAGAAATCTCTGATGCTACACTGTGATATGTTTCACCCTGACCAACACGGACAGTCAGTTTTCTAAGGTCAGGTTCACTGCAAATCAAATAAAGGTAAGAGCAGCATTGAGAAGTCATGTAATCAACAGAGAATACAAGATTAAATAAGAGAAAGAGCAACAATTTGCTCACACCTCACAGTTTTAAACTAAGTTCACATGATCCACACATGAAGAACTTTACCCAAACCAATGCCCCCAGAAGATCCTGCAGACGATTAATTTGTCAATTAATAAATTACACCTTCTTAAATTTGAAAATAGCATGCATTCTTGAGTATAGACGTTGTATACATATCATTGCTGTCTAAAAAGATCAAGTATCTGCAAAATGACAACTTTACAGGAGGGGGCAAAAACCTGATTTAATTTTATTGTAAGTCAATGGAACCAGGCTTTTTTCCATGCAATTTTGGACCATTTATGTTGGTCCATTCATCACGCATTTTTACACAATGTAAACGGTAGCTCATGTGATTAAATTATGCATAAAAGTAAAAAAATCATCATTGGAGTGTCATTCTTTGGACAGTGAAGATATTTATTTCCCCATGTTTGCAAGCCAGTTATAGGCCTCCAACCAACTTCTGCCTCTACACATGACAGCATAGCAGACTGCACAGCACATTTGTAGAAAGATTACTTCAGTTCTTCAACACACATGGAGGAGTATGCTAAGCTGGAAGGCAAATTCCCCAGTGACTGGAGCATCAGTGAATGTTGTGAATTAATTCCATATCCCAGCAGGATGGCCATAACATGTATGATGATATTTAACTATTATAAGTTCATAGTTTTTGCTTGCCATTGTGCTCTACTGAAACATCAATAATTACATTTAATTATGGAGTAACTGATTAACTGATTATCCATTTAGTGACAGAAACATAACATGTTTGACCAATGCTTTCGGGTACAAAGTCAATTTAATTTCCAATAAACAACTGAAACACTATCAGCAAGTAGGTAACTAAGCTACAACTCATTTTTTAAACGTCATGCAGCCTTTAGCTGTAGCCTGCAAATGTGTTAATGGTTAGCCTACATAGTTAGCCCAGTGACAATAATAAAAGTTTAAAGGACACATTTTATGCTTTTTATTTGTTTTTTTTTCTTTTCTTTAGTGTGCTATGAAGCTTTTTGGGCATGTAAAGAGTCTTATAAAGCACAAAGAGGGAGAAACTCTCCCCCACAGAAGCCACTTTTCTCAGCTGCATGAAATGCCCTGCTGGAATTTCAGCCCTTTTCTCTGTTACAAGGTGACATCATCTGGTAACACAGTCCTTATTGCCCGCCTACCGGCAAGCTTGACACACCCTCACACAACTCACAGCAACTACTGGAGGCTGTGTTTGGGTGGAACTGCTCTGCAGATTGACCAGTCGGACCACACTGGGCTAATCGGGTTGAGGGGGGCTTAAAGTCACAGGAGCTTGAGCAGAGTGTTTTAGATGGAGGGTGAATACAGATGTACAGTATGAGAAAAACTTGTGTTTTGGAAAAATGTAACCATGTAAATCTAGCTGTGAGCTATGGACTTAAACTATGCAGATGAACTTCCCGGCAGTCACAGTCAGGCCATTTGTCTTTGTTAACTTGGGCCAAGAATATGTGGCAAATGTAAGTAAGTAGACTACAGCACCTTACTGTACTGATCTGTTATGTTATGGTGTTTTTTCATTCAGTAAAGCCTAAAGCCTTGGTTATATGAAACTGTGTTTTGTTGATTAGTGATTAATCAATGAGCAATAAGGCCTGGTTATCGATCACAAAGAATTTGCCAAATTTATCATGATGTAAGTTTAGAATCTACACTT
This sequence comes from Semaprochilodus insignis, assembly GCA_034552555.1. Lineage (NCBI taxonomy): Eukaryota > Metazoa > Chordata > Actinopteri > Characiformes > Prochilodontidae > Semaprochilodus > Semaprochilodus insignis. The sequence goes on from CM067478.1 coordinate 8,480,442, forward strand.
TCCACAGAATGTCTCTGCTTGTTATAATAAGCTACAAGTGTAAATGGTGGAACTTAAAAGTGTTGTGGTGACAGAACCCGGTCATATTAGGACCTGAAAGTCAGCTTGTTACAGAGAGTTGTAGAAAATGATTTACAATGTTGAACGGTATGTGTGTCTACCTAAACATGTACCCACGTGCATATACAGTATATATATATATATATATATATATATATATATATATATATATATATATATATATATATACATTATATATAT
>CM067478.1:8509916-8581713 GCA_034552555.1 Semaprochilodus insignis
AGCTCATGCAGTGAATTGCTGCGGATAATGAGGCAGATGTCTGTCTGCAGGCCTAACACAGCAGGGACACACACACACATGCACACACACACACCCTTGCTCTCTCTCTCTCTCTCTCTCTCTCTCTCTCACTCTTTCACTCTCTCTCACTTTCACCCCCGCCCCCCCCATCCCCTCATTCACCCGCTTTCCCCTGAAGTTTTAATTACCCCTCTCCAGACAGAGAGAGGTGCGACCATCCCGTGCGTGTATGCATGCTGAAGGTCAGCCCTCATAGCCTTGGAGTAACAGAGTTGAGTCGGGGTCTCCCCTTTCTCACAACACTCTCCCCCAATCACGGTGTTTCCTAGCGTTCTTTTCCATCCTCTCCGGCCAATCAGAGTACTCCATTTTGCCCCTATAAAGCCAATCATGCTGATTAATTTATTCAGAGAAATCTCCCCCCTCTTTTCCCTGCAGGAATGAGTGCGCACTCCCTCCCCCCTTCCACCCCCAAAGCCTTGCTCTCTTTTTCTCCCTCTCTCCTGCCCTCCTCCACCCCCCCTTCTTTTCATTCCTTTATTGCGAAGAATGCGGCTTATTCTTTTACAGGCTCTTTTAGTATGTAACCCCTCTCTCTCCTCTCTTCTCTCCTTCTTTTCGCTCTTTCTTCCGCTCCTCTCCAAAGTAATTAGACAGAGGCGTGTAAAGAGGAGAAATTCATTTCTTTGAAAGGAATGGAGAACAAAAGAGAGAGAGAGAGAGGGAGAGAGAGAGGAGAAAGAGAGAGAGAGAGAGTAGCACAAACTTATGCTGTTAAGTGTCATTGTGCGGGTCTGAACGTGGAGGAAATAAAAAACGGGATTACTGATAAATAAACCCTCCTCTCTCACTCAAACACAGACACACGGTCCCTGTCCCCCTCTCCCGCCTTTTCTCTCTCTATGTCTCTTTCTGGCTCTCTCTCAGGCCATGGCTGCGGGGTGAAGAGCCTGACATCATCGCTTCCTGTAGTAAACAGGTGTGAGAAGGAGAATGGAGAAGAAAAGAGAGGAAGATAAAGCGCCGTGTAAAGGCCTCCCTGAGTAAAGGCCTCTTTCTGCAGCCCGCCGCTTAGCCTGATGTTCGGTCTGACCTTCTGTCTCTGAGTCGTCTAAGAGCCCTGACAACTCCAGCAACAAAGAGCCAACACATTCTCCGCAAACACTCTCACCTATCTGAGCAAAGGCTGGTCTCACTGACGCCCTTATTTTATCAACTATTTAGCTAATATTTATTTACAACGTCGTGCAAAAGTCTTAGATATGAATAAATATAAATATATTAATAATATTCACACAGTAAAAAGTAACAAGCTTTTCAAAAAAGCTGAACACAAGATGTCCTTGAGGCACCCAACCCCCTGCAAGTCCACAACCATCACACCTGATTTAACCCATAGAAAAATTTGGTGTGTAAACGATCACTCAAAGCTTGTGGAAGAAATGGACAGTCGATAAATTGCAAAAGTGCAGATATGAGCATTTTAACCGATATCATTTGGGCTAAAATTCTTCTGCTCGGAGATAGAATGTTGGACCCTCTTGTGGTAGGACTGACCTAGGTCTGTGGAACATGGAGGAAATGGGGGTGGTGATGGGGAAACTCAAAACTTAAGTTGAAACTTAAGGTAGAGTTGAGAAGTTGTAAACCATTAGATTGGAAAGTGGAGAGGCTTCAGGCATGACCCATCCCCCAAAATTTCAGTTATGCCATGCCTCAGTTTTGAATTTGATGGCAGGTTGTAGTTGTGCATACAGTCTTATTATGTGAAATGTCTTATTGGGCATATAACATGTTGTCATTGAGTTGCTGCAGCACAAACTACAGATGGAGGGCAGGAAGTGATTTTTCTACAAAGGCACAGGCTCTCACATGGTTTGTGTTGTTTTTGGTTACTTAAATAGATTTAATTGAGAAACCTCAAGGAGTTTTTTGGAGTACTAAAAGTTGTTGTTCATGAGGGGAAAAATGCAAGAATCTGACCAAAAGTCACTAGCAAAAAAATGGCTTGCAGTCTTGCGGCTGCAGTCACAACGAGTCACAATGTAGCTTCCTATTCACTAGCTTCTTGTCCAGATTTTACCGTTCCACCTTAACTATTGCTTTTAACTTATCAACGGTGCAACAGTCCATACAAAACTCTCCTCCTGACTACAGATTTGTATTTACTTTGTGTTTGTCAGTTTTCCTGTTCCAACTTAAAATGGTGCAGCACTTATATTCTCGTGCCTGCTGCACCATTTTAAGGTAGAACAGGAAAACTGACGGATACGAAGCTGACTTTATCTGTGGTCAGGAGGAGAGTTTTGTATGTGGGTGTGCACCGCTGATAGGTTTAAAGCAATAGCTACAAGCAACATCATTAACACTTAAATCAGGGTTGACAGGTACACAAAAGACAGATGAATGGAAATAACTAAACCTGTCATGCAGTTGCAATGAGCCGTAATGACTACTCCATCCTATTTTTCGCTAATCCACATCTTTGGTGCTGTTTCACCAGACCTTTGAAAGTAGCTAACATACTTTAAACAAACAACTGTATTGTTGATGTCAAGCGATGTTGCACAGTTTAATGTTTTTCCTGGGTTAATCCACAGGACAATAAACCAAAACTAAATATCATTGTAAAGCACCTTACTGAATTCAGCCCAAGCCCTATCAACAAGGTTGTATATCTCAGTACTTTTGTATGTTTTTCTTTGATTTCATGAGAAGAAGGACACCTGGAAGAGAAGGCAGTTTCTTATATGTACTGTCTCATCAGCAAACAAGTCTTTCAAAATTGCTCTTTCATAAACATCACCACCAACATATTCTGTTCATACCTTTCTCTTGTAATATCGTCTAAACAAGCACATTATGGGCTCACCTCCATCTTGTTCAATTTGCTTTTCCGTTCCCTCTTCTGGATTTTGCATACCATTGGGATCATGTGACTCCAAACTACTACTATTAAAATATTGCCATGTAAATGGCAAAAAATGATGTACAGACTCAAACCTGTCAATGCAAAATGCAAATCAGATGTTACTAGCTGTAATTGCCTTCTTATATTTTCAGGCTTATTTCTCATAGAACTACATGGCCCACAATGCAAGGAGTGATTCCTAAAATATATATTCCACCAGTCTTACAGACTCTACAGGCTTACACTTAATAGCTCCAACGGATGACTTTTATCTGTTTTTTGCACAATTTAAAAGCTCTAGTTACTCTTTTAATTTAGTGAGTATTCATGAAGGACCAATAGAACTGGTCCAAATTGCTTAGAAGAAGAAATTCTTGTTATGTCAGCCCCCATTGTGAGTTAAGAAAGCTTCAATGAGTAGCCGTGTCTAAACTTTTGACTAGCAGTAGAGGTGTGTAATGTAGTTTGCTACTGAAGGACACATTGGACGGTAGCTACAGACACTGTGTTGCCCCCAGAAGTGGTTTGACAACATTTAACACTAAATCACAACTGAATTAAAATATATTTATGTTCACTCTAATAAAAGTCTTTGGGTTTGGAATAAAAGTATCAGATAGCTCAAGGTTCATGGCAATGTACTTTTTTCCCTCCGTCTGTATCTCCTCTTCTACCTCACTCACTTCTTTGTTCTCTATGAGACACTCTCCCTGTCTTCCCTTATCTCTCTCTCCTGCCTCTTCTTCCGTTTTGCCCCACTGTTGCTGTCAATCTTGGGTTTGCTTTTTATCCCACTCCTTCTCCTTGCTTTTGATTTTCCCCTCCTTGGTGATTTACAGTGTAGGACACACACACACACACACACACACACACACACACACACACACTCTCTCTCTCACACACACATATGCACAGGTGCACCTACACATGCATGCACATATGCAAAAGCATTCAATCACATCAAACAAGGCGTCAACTTTATTTGACACTGAATGTCACAGCGAACGACCAAATTTATGTTACTCACACATACACAGATGCTTTGGAAATTCATGTTTGTGACTCACGCACACACAGATGCTATGGAAGCTTGTGTCTGTTATTCAGCGCAGACTGGTGTGGTTTCACTTTGTTCTGCAAAAGCAATTTGTTGACTTATAATCAAACTGAAGAGTTAGATTTATTTCCTCTGTGGCTGTTTCCTGTCATACATTCATTCATTTATTTAACTTCTTGTCCAATGTTATGAAAAGCTGAAATCTAGAAAGATACATTTCCAAGTTTCAGCATTAGAAGTCACATTTTCTACTTCTCACAATCCACGTCGTCCTAAATACTCTCTCTCAGTGATGGTAAGGTCTGGAATAATAGTTGTTAGGGGTGACTGTTCAGACAAATAGGCCCCAATATCGTGTACATGTCCAATACCATTTAAATATGTTGTATAAACTACACTCATTGTCAAAAAATAGTTGTGCAAATAGTTGCACCCTGAAGGAATCAACCGACAGGAATGAAACTTGGTGGGTAGGTTTGACTTTGTGAGACATGTGATTGGTTCAAGTTTCGCCGGCGCATGTGATGTAAGCAAGGACAGACCTGACTGAAGTACCAGTCATGATTGCTGACATTCAGCGGGCAGTGATGCCCTCCATGAGTCAGCCTGTTAGTCCCAGCACTATTGGCAGACGGCTGCACAACGCAGGACTACATGTACACAGATTGTTACGACGACTGCCCTTCTGATTTTTTTAACTCGACAATTTTATGATGAAATTCGCATCGACATCAAGTAATCACCAAGGATGTTATGTATAAAACCACAGGAGAGGAGAATATTTTGCAACAAGTGACAATCCGTGACAAAGCTAAACTCCACACTTCCAGCAAGCCCTGGGTCACGTTGCAAGCTTTCAGGAAACCGGAGATACGGGCCCAGGAATCTCATAAATCAGGCGGCCTTGCAGAGGCGCTCACCAGTAGTGGAGGTCCAGAGAGCCACAGACATTTTGTGTGCTTTAACCCAGCGAAAAATAAGATTAACTGACTACAAACTTCACAGAGTAATAGGCTATCATGCCCCCTTTCCAATTACACATGACTTTTATTAATAGTGTTGGGGAAACAAGAGATAATGGCATTCGATATCTGATCTTTGAAGCACTGTGGACTGGTGGAGAAATGTTAGAATGAAGCCACCGGTCAGTATAAAATGCCTTTTTCAGACAGCCCTGTATGGCATTGCTAGCCTTCGGGAAATCAGAGAAATTACCAGGCTCCTTACCTGCTGTCTTCTCTGAGACGTCCATGTTGTTAGTGTGATCGACATTAGCCACAAGCTTACAGCGTCACCATGAAACAGTGAAGGCGACTAGTCTCATCCACTTAGTGAGGAACAGAAGGCTCAATATTTTAACTCTTAATATGTCATTCAGCCTGGCCTGCATCTGACATTACTCAGGAGTCACTTTTTTGATTGTCTTATTTCCATAGACGTGCCTCCACTGCAGCCATATGACATCATCACGCTGTGACAATGGTGGCCTACGTGTAGAGGAATTTCGCCTATTGGTAAAGTTTTTGTAATAATAAACAAAACAGTTACATCTGATTTATATATGATATTTTAATAGTATTGGACATGTACACTGTAAGGCGTAAAAGTCTCAACAGTCAGGTTTCCCTCACCCTCATTGTACAAGTGGATTATTTTATATCCGATCTCTTCAGGAATAGCTCCTGAAATATTTGTACTTATTGGCTGTTCTGACTGGAAACTAAATAAATGAGGAGTGCTCTCAGATTTTTGCACAGCTACTGGGCATATATGTGTGTGTGTGTGTTTGAGTGTGTGAGTGTATGTGTGTTGAAGAGATAGAACTCGCACATTAAAGGATATTTGAATGTCATTTGCCCGATAATACTTTTCCTCTGCTCTCCAATAGCACGATCTCCAGGGTATTCATTAGTGACGACACTACACCTCCCCTCTCACTTACACACATATACACACACACACACACACACACACACACACACACAGACCTGTCATTGGATCACACAGAGTTTGGAAATAGCTCCATTTTGACTGTCTGTATTTCTGGCTAGAGCATGCCAAGATCCAAGAACACACACGGAGACTGGGCTGATGTACCGCAGACTTGCATGTGTGTGTGTGTGTGTGCGTGAGTGTAAGTATGTGCATGTGTGTGTGTGTCTGTGAATGTGCGTGAGTGTATGTGGGTGTAGGTAGGTGCACCTTCAAAAAATGGTATTAAGCCATCACTGGGGTTGTACCTTCAGGGATATCTTTCACACCTTTGGTTACCTTTATTCGGCGACTCCATACACCCTGTCTGGAATTCTGTTGCTATTTTAAGCTATGAAAACGTGCCCTTTTCCCCTGTGAAAATAAAGGTGGTGCACCATTAACGTTTATTCAGGGAACACATTTGGACCTTAAGTCCATTGTTATGAGGGTGCATTTACATTGCTTGTATCCTGTGGGACTGAAATGTACATTGAGTGCAGGACACAGTAAAACACAGTTTATGTGAAAGTGTTGTGTCCTGTGCTGCTGCCTTCAGTTTCAGGGACCAAAACACGAGGGGTAGACTGTGACTCGGGGGTAGACTGTGTGTGCATATGTGTGTGTGAGTGAGTGATGGGGGGAGTCTGTGGCTGCTTTGGCAGGGCTGTAAGGCGTCAGCGCACTGCCTCATGGGACATTCTGGCAAAGTGACATACCCACAGTATGTGCACACACACACACACATGCTCACATACTGACACAGATACAGACACAAAGCCGCAGAACTGCAGTTTAGATAATTAAAACCACACACATATTCACACACACTCTGACATGCACTTTCTGACTCAAACACACACACACACACACACACACTCATACTGCCATTTTTCAAATCATAGAATCAATCTCTATATATCTTTCTCTCTCAAGTTCAGTCAAGTTTATTATTAAATAATAATATAAGAAATAATATTCCAAAACCTAAATGATAAATGTATAGGGCAATGTGTGATTTTGTAGTCACTCGCTGTCCCAGAGTGACACTGCTGGCACGTCTTCTTATATAATCACTCATTTATCATTATATATATATACCAATATTTATTCTTCATGAATTTAGCAGGACGTGCGCCTCACCTCTGCTGTACCTCACCTGTCCTCTTCGTAACCAGTGCGTTTTAAACCTATCAGGCTGTGGACCTATCAAGTCTGTATTTGGTGAGGATCCGTCTCTGCTTCATATATTGGACAGTAACCAGAATTTTGGCCAATCAGTGTTTGAGGGCCAGGAATGTTCCAGTATCCCAGAGTAAATCATTTGACATGCTTTGATTGGTGTTTGGGAAGCAGTGTTGGTCAGTGAGTTTGTGTTGTTGGGAGTCCGTGTTGTGGTTAGTCTCTGTATTAGCCAATACAGGGGGACTCTATCAGGGTTCAGCTCTGGAAAATTCTGCATGCAGGACTTTAGTGGTATGATTGTCTCATCTAGTGTAGTGGTGATGACTGAGTGGACCTTGGACTCCACTACCATGCAGCACAAAGGGCAGGACTCTACTATTCATGGTCCTCAAACAGATTCTAGTCAAGATCAATTTGAAGAACCATTTCCTGATTGAGTAGCGGGATCTGCTGTCTCAGTCTCTCTCTCTCTCTCTCTCTCTCTCTCCCTGTCATCTCTATACATACGCCTTTCTCTCTATCTCTGTCTCTCTCAGTATATTCCACTTTTTCTCTTTCTCTTTTGCATGCACAAAAAACAGATCAACTTATAAAGCCTTGCTTGTGTTTACCAGGTTTATGCCACATTGTAGGGACCAAAACCTGTTTATACACTACCAGACTAAAGTTTAGACACCCTACAGGCTTACACTTAACAGATCCACCTGATGAGATGTCAAATGAAGCTCATCAAAATATTCATGAGTGTACCATATAAGGCAAAACAGCTCATTTCATTCTAGAGCCAAATCAGAGGGTTGTAAATTGGCGAGTGAAGCCGCATCTGGGCATTTTGTCATCATGGCCAAAGTCACATACCTTCTATGTAGACATCAGAGAACAATTTAAAATGTTGAAACGTCTAAAATCAGGATCATCGAATTTCATTTGTCGATGCTTCAGGACATCTGCATTAGCAGGGTGAAGACGCGCACTGACAAAACTTCATCTGATCCCTCTCATTCTGGATATCACCTCTTCCAGACGCTTCCCATCTGGTGTCAGGCCCATCAAAACCAGCTCAGTCAGATATGCCAACAGCTTCTTCCCCAGAGCTGTTGTTTTCATTGAGCACAGTGGACGCCTCGAATTTTAAACTTAAGCTGAAGCCAGAACTAATTTTTTGTCGTTGTGCTTGTCTGGTTCAGTATGCTACAAGTCATACATGTGCGCTCGCCAAGATAAATTCCTTGTGGGTGTGACATACATGGCAAAATAAAGTTATTCTGTTTCTTATCACTGTACCGTTGCACCTGGATGTCTATGCTTGAACTATAACAATGAAAAGTTAGCTAAATATATAGTAATGTACCGTAACGTGATACACAGCTTTTCTTGAGCTAGTGCAGCTTGAGTTCACCATGCACAGATTTCTTAGTTTAGCCAACACTCAACAATATAGTGTTAGTTTGGTATTAGTTTCCCCACTGAGACTCTTTTAATCACATGATCCCATCCAACATTAACTACTCTTGAACAGCCAGTCGTGAATGGCTGCTGCATTGCTAGGGTACCTGAATGGCTGTTGCATCGTTGGGGTGAACGCTTAACTATAACAACTAACCTTTAGCTTTAAATAATAGTAATTTCTCTCTCTCTCTCTCTCTCTCTCTCTCTCTCTCTCTCGCGCTCTCTCTTTGTCTTTGTTTTACACTATGCGCATTTGCGTAAGTCTGACAGATCAAGAAGTTGTACTGTTATGAAAATATGGCTTTGCTTATAAGTCTATTCTGAGTACGTTCAGAAGATTTCTCCAATCTCAGAGCTTTTCTGAGAGGAAAGAGAAAAGAGAGGCTCTCTATTGTGGAATTAGAGTTTGCTGAAGAATTTTCCCATAAAACTCGAACCCTACTGCGGTTTAAAGCTGCTCTTTCTCCCTTTTTTCCTCTCCTCCTCTGTCATTCTCTTAGTCGGGTTGGGTTTCGCTCATGATGACTCCTCTTCCCCACCAGTTCTCCTGCTCATCCTTCTGAAGATCTGTCGCATTTGGGTCGGGGTTTGGGGTGGGATTAGGGTGAGGGACAGAGATGTGACCTCATACGCGCAGAGTCATGGGATGGTGGGGATGGTGATAATGTCTGTGGTCTATCTGGCACAAACAAAATAAAAAAATACATAATTACTCCAAGCTGGAGGATATCATTTCGATTTGCTGAATTTGGGAAATATTTGGGGGCTACATTAAGCTGAATGTAAATTACAGGCCTGGGTGGAACAGCGTTTGAAGAGAAATGTGCTCTAGCTTCTGAGCTGAGCTGAGGATGAATGAATGAGAGGAAAGTGTTCTGTGGCGTACTGCCGTTCGAAAAGAGCTGAGACAGAGTTTCTGGCCTGTTTTCGACACTTCCATTTAACTCCAAGACACACACAAACACACGCTCCTCACACTTTCTGAACCATGCAGGTCTGTTGTTTTTAACAGTCTGTCTTGTTGCTCTGCCATTAAATATATTGTCTTCTAGAAGCTATCTAACAGCTCTGTTTGGCAGTGTAAACCTCCACAAACACGAATAACAGCTGAGATCCAATTTGGCATGGACTGGACAAGTTTCTGGATGTAGGCCACATCAATGTTCAGCCATTCCTGCATCAAAGAATTGTGCAGTTGGGCCAGATTCGGTGGATGCCTTCCCTGGCACAATTCTGAGGAGAATTTCCTGTAGACTGGGATTTTAGCCACTGCTGGTAGACCCATATGATCATATACTTCTATACACCTGCAAATTCAGCTACTTCCTTCACACTATGGTCTTTGGCACACCCAAATGCAATCACTTCTTTTAGCCAATCATTAACTTCTGCTTTGGCCCCTTTTTCCACACATGGAACGAGACATTCACTGCACTGTACCACCTCTTCTCTTCTCAATCTATGAATCTCGTCACTCACACCCCACAGGTATTTACAGCCCGATCAACCTTGTGCATTGCCATCTGCAGGAGCCTGAAGATACTAACAGCTTAAAATGCAAGGTTACTACTTTCTTGCCTGTTGTGCTTATGTACAGTGCTGTGAATAAGTATTCCCACCTCACCTGATTCTTCTATTTTTGCTAATTTGTCAAACTTAAATATTTCAGATCACCCAACCGATTTAAACATAAGACAGATAAAGCAGCATGAGCAAATTCAAAATGCAGCTTTGAATTGATCATTCCATTTATTGAAGATAAGGATTTATTCAAAGCCTATATCACCCATATGAAAAAGTAATTGCCCCCCTGAATCTAATAACTGGTTGTGCCTCCCTTGACAGTAACAACTGCAATCAAACGTTTGCAATAACTTGCAACTGCAGTCTTTTAGATCGCTGTGGAGGACTTTTGGTCCACTACTTTTTACAGAATTGTTTTAATTTGGCTACATTAAAGGGTTTTTGAACATGAACTGTTTGTTTAAGGTTTTGCCACAGCATCTCAATGGGATTCAGGTCAGGACTTTTAGAGGTCAAACTTGTTTGTGTGCTTCAGATCATTGTCTTGCTGCATCACCCAACTGTGCTTGAATTCATATGACAAGTCATCAGGGTCCACCATGTTTGATTGTTGGTATGATGTTCCTATAGTGGAATGCAGTGTTAGCTTTATGCCAGATGTTCCGGGATCCATGTCTTCCAGAAAGTTCCACTTTGACTCATCAGTCCACAGAATATTATCCCAAAAGTCTCGGGGGTCATCTTGATGTTTTTGGGAAATTTGAGACAAGCCTTTGTGCATGTTTTGGTCAGCAGTGGTTTGCGCCTTGCAACTCTCCCATGGATGGTATTTTTGCCCAGTCTCTTTCTTATTGTGGAACTGTGTACACTGACCTTAACTGAGGCAAGTGAGGCCTGCAGTTCTGTAGATATTTGTCTGTCCTCTTTTGTAAACCTACTGATAGAGACAATGTGCTCTTGGTGAAATTCCGGTAGGCTGGCTACTCCTGGGAAGGCTCACTGCTGTTCCAAGCTTTCTGTATGAAAACCAATGGCTTTGTAGCCCTTTCCAGACTGGTAGATTTCCGTGGCTTTGTTTTGCATCTGTATTTGAACGTTTTTAGAATGTGTCGTCATGTGCGGCTTTTTGAGACCTTCTAACTGAGACCTCTGTAGAAGTTCAAACATGGAGCTCCTAAAATTGTACAAAACAAAAATTCATTTTTAACTTTATGTCCTTTGGAGATCGGTCCACATTCTGCTCACTTAACTATTCATAGAAACAGATATTTTGATGCCCAAACTTTTGTATGCCAACATTTTTGTTGTACATTTGAAAATGCCTGTTGCTCTTTACATAGTGTGTAAATTTCCTGATAAATGGACATCCTGTCTAGTCTTGCTCCTGTTTATTTCCGTTTTCTCTGGTTTTCTGTTTCTGTCTTTCTCTTGTCATTTCCATGTGCCTTTTTGTTGTCCTGTTCCATGTGCTTCTGTTTGTTTTGGTTATTGCTCCTCCTGTCTCCGCCCCTTTGTCAGGCCCTTCACCTGTCCCTAGATTGTAGCTCCGTCCCTTCCCAGGTGTTCCTTGTCAGTCCTTGTTCTTTTATACTCCCTGTTGTTCCCTTTTTTTCTTGCTTGGTGTTTTGTCTCTGTCAGTTGTTTTTTGTAACCCTGGTCCATGGTAGTGTTTTGATTCTTATTTTTTCTAGTGTCTTTGGTCTTTGTTTTTTCTTATTAGTTTTCTGCATCCTGTCTCCTCGTCTGTCCCTGTTACAAGACTAAAGGAAATGGGTCTAAATCACACAAAAAAGTCTGGTTACATTGACCTACATTAAAGAACACACACACACACACACACACACACATATATATATCAGAAATGGCACATGTTTATGACCAGTATGACCACATCCTGAGCTTATATAACTCATAAGAACATATTTGAGTGTGTGTGTGTGTGTGTGTGTGTGTGGTGTCCAGTATATGGAATGCACATCCTGATGAGTAGTTTGGAGTGCAGCTGTTGAGGTCTTTGACTTTCTTTAGCTTCTGTAAGGAAGTAGTAATTGTGCCATTCTAACCAAAGGCCAGCCTCAACTGCCTATCCACAAAGTACACACATTTTTTTCAGCATGTTTTTGCCACAAACCCATATGTGCTCTTTACTGGAAGGGTCACTCGAAAGCGTTTTTTTTGGTCTTTGTTTCTAATATTAAGGATAATGGCGGCTACTGTTAACAGATGCATGCTAGTGCGTTATTCCTGTGGTATGCATGTGGATTTTGGGTTTTAGATTGTCTGTCTGTATGCCTTTATTGGGAATGAATGGGATTTGGCTTGATGTTGAGACTGAGATCTCTGAGGAGCTTATTTCTTCTCCATATCTATATGAATATCTCACCACAATGAGATCACTACATTCCTTGATCAATTTTTGAACATGATAGCGTGTGTATGTGTGCGCTCGCACATGCGTGACCATAGAGTCATGCATGCACTCAAGTGTTCTTTTAGACAATATATTTTGGAAGTTGGAATGTGAGTTTGTGTACGCATGTGTATGTGTGTGCACATGTGTGTCTTATGGTGTATTCTGACTGCATTCATCCAATTCCTCCAAGCATCTCTCTCATCTGTCTCTCAGGCATGAGTGAGAGAGAGAATTATGAGAGAGACAGAGGGGTAGAAGAAGGAAGACCCTCGCATATACGTGTCTATTAGCAGCGGATGTACATTTCCTCAGTACAATCATGTGTGGAGCACATGGTTGGTGCTCACTGTGATGAGGGGCCAACATAAATTAGCCCACTTCCTGTGGACAGCCCTTCTAGGATCTGCAACTTCCTGTCGTGAGAGAGAGATCCAAACGCAACTCTGCATTATTTTTAGCCAGGAGTTATTGTTAGAGTCAGGTGCTCTCGCTCACACTCACTCTCCTTCTCTCACACAGCATGAATGAAGGAGTACTGAGCTGTTTATCTGTTCTGAATGGGAGCGCTGTGTTCAGCCACGTGTGCTAATGTTTTCTCTGTTGTAGAAGATGTTGGAGATAAAGAGAAGTCAGGAAAGCTAAGCAACTGAGCTGCCAAAAACTGAAGCGTGTAACATGGCACACTCTTTGCAGGTTATCATATGTAACAGAACACTGCTGAAAAAAAAACAGCACCGACTGGCATGTATTCCAACTTGGTCTAAACTGATTTATGCTGGCCTAGTACTGGTCTGGTGCTGGTTTAGCTGGTCACCCAACGGGGTCATGCTGGTTGATCAGCACACCAGCATTCAGAACACATCATTCAGAACGCACCAGCTGCCCTTCGCAGTGAGTGAAAGATTGGCACGGGGATGCTTGTTTTTCTTTGGACAGCAAGGATATGTTGGATTTGCTGGTATATTAACTTCCATGCTGCTAACCAGCCCACCAGCATCCTAATCACATTATTCGAGCAGCTGCCCTTAACAGTGAGTGAAAATTTCATAATGATTGGACCAATACAGTTGTTCCAGAATCGCTTGGAATAAAACCTTTTTTAAATTAAGATAAATTAAAAGTTAAGAAAGTTTTTCCCTCTTCTTTAATGTTGCCATTTTGGGGATACTTGTTTTTCTTTGGACAGCAACATTATGCTGCATAGGAAAAAAAGACAGCCAGTTGTACACATTTTGCTTCATAACTGAAACACAAGAGAAAGAGAAAGTGAAGCAAAGTGAAGAGGCTATCTGGAGGCTCAGAGTTACCAGGTAAGGAGAGACTTCAATGTTTTAACATTGTCGGTTGTTGGTTGGATATATGTTTATGTGTTGCCTGTGTGATGAAGTAGATAGGGCCTGAATTGAGACACAAGGAATGTCAGTGAACTTAACATCCAACATGGCTGATTTGTCCTTGAATTCTTTGAATTCTCTGTTGGTCCACACACATTGTTGTTAGTGCCTCTGTATTCCTAAGGGTTAAGTAGACAAGTCTCAATATTGGTAACTTAGTTCCTCTTGAAAAGTTGAGTCCATGTTGCCTGTGTTAGAAAAAAAATCCTCATACTTGATCACTTCCCAGCAGCCAAGCAGCAATTACCCAGCATACCAGGGCACTTTGTGGTTGGCCAAGACGGTTCTGTCCCTCCAGTTAGCACGCCTCCTCTTCCTCAGCGCAGCGGGGCAGCGAGTGGCTGCTTGGACACACTGCTGCGGTGTGGTGTGTGTATGTTTGTGTGTTTCAGCAAACCTCACCACAGCTTTGGAGCTGTCACACCAACAGCCATTAAGCAACAATAAAGCTGCTCTTCTGTTTCACCCATAATAGCCCCCCAAAGTCCATACTTCAGCACATAGCTGTATGATGAGCTTCTATACTGGGACGCTGGGTAACGGAGTTTATAGAAACTCATATGTGGCCTGTCTTCAATTGCCCACTGACTTAGCTGGACTATGTGCACATCTAAAGTTGGCGAGGATTCTGCATGTTGATTGGTCAGGGAGCTGCTGCCCACTCATCCCTATATAAGTGGATTTTAACGTAGGTCAGCCTGCTTGACCTCTGACCCCTGGGCAGGTCTAGTCCAATGACCCACACACAGACACAGTGCTATGTGATGCAACCTTACCCTTCTGGATCGAGAGCAGACCAGTGATGTCTCTAGGAGTCCCTAAGCGCATGACCTTTGATCTCTCCATCTTAGGAATAAGCCCTGATTTACAGTCGCAGTCAGACCCACACAGGCGACCTCTGACTTCTGACCCTTCATAAAGAGTGAAAGGGCCACTCTGGGCAGCTTCAGTCATGCAGCTTTTATTTTTATTCCCATGTCTTCTCCAATGTCTTCCGGTACATCGTTAAAACAGGATGGCGCAGTGTTATCTATGGCAATAAACAAATTATGGACACAGTGCTCATAATCCTGTTTATAGTCATATGTATAGATAACAGCCTGCCCTTGTGCCAAAAATCCCAAAGTTGCATAAGTAACAGTTGCATGTGTTTATTTAATTCCACCACCAGCACTTAGCAACAATATATAAAAGCTATAATAATGATTGATAATAATTGTAATAATGATAATAATAGTACAAATAATAATCAAATACTATTAAATAATACAAAATGAAGTATACTATTAAAACAAAATAGTAAAAATACTATTAAAATTTAAAAGACTATTTCAAATGTTTCCTAAAATTATGTACTGAACTTACAGTCCATACCGTTTTCTCCAGACCTCAAATGTCAGTGAGCTACAATATCTATAAAAATGGACAAATGTATGGACTGAATTCAGGATGCTACCCAGCAGCAGGTATACAGTGGTTTTCTGGCTTAATAAAGTTGGCCCCCCTCTGACTGTATAACACTGTCCTGCATGCAAGACCTAACGAGCTAGCTTTAATCTCCTCAGACAGTTTTTAAATGTACACTGTTTTCAGAAAATAAACAAAATAATACAAGCATTATTGTAGACTTAGAATAAGACACAGTGAGCGTAGCGCAGTAGGCAAATACTCTTTTATTGAACACAGCAGCAGAGAGAACTGTCACCACTAGCTGACACAAGAACAGAGCAAGCCGGTCACTTCTAACCACACAACTCTACTTGACTATGTGTACATTAAAGCTGATGAACTGCTAAGAGAAGCCTATACGCTGTTTTGATAAGCTGCTGTGGGTAAAGACAGACACTCAATGGACAACAGACAGATACAGAATCCCCTCTGACACAGTAAGTTTAACTCTTTTAGCTATCTCATTTCAAACACATAGACCAGTGTTACTGTCTTTTAGTATTTATGGTAAAGATTTATATTAGTTATTACAGCACAGAACTTCTGCATTACTGGTGGCAGTCGCTGGAGACCCCCAGTTGCTTTTCTGTCAGTGGGCCAACCGTGACCCACTATCCACTTGCTACCTGTGTGCTTTTATTTTTTAGTTATGCAATGTGCTTTTGTCCATAAAAATATGATTTTGTTGCTAACAGTATGCCATCCGAGTACTACACCACTTAATCGCTGGGTTAGGAACTGTGTGGGATGGAAACAGTTGCATTTGTCCAAACCAAAAAATGATACCACAGGAAAGAAAAAGTACATTTTATAGTGATACTGAGGGTGGCATGTTTTGGCAGCATACCAGACAACCTTCCTGTTTCATGCTATGCTGGGTGGTGCTTCTTTTAGCCATTGTTAAGGTTTGTGTTGATGTGCCTTTTCAAAAATAAAGAGCTTTTGCCTAAAAAAATCATGTTATGTTTGAATGTCCTCCAGTCAACCGTGTCTCTGGCCCCATCCCAAACTGCATACTGCCATACTAAATAGCATACAAATAATAGTACACAACCAAGTGCTTTCAGTTTCACTTAGCTCTTAGCCAAAGTGTGGTGTTTGGGATTCAGCCTCACTGTCTAACATTAACATTAACCTTGTCTCAGTCTTGTAACACTGGAACTTTACGTTAATATAAATGGTTTTGTCGTCTTATTTCAGCAGAGTGCCACCAAAACAAACAAATAAGCAAACAAATAAATTAAATAAAGAAATAAATATAACCATCAATACAACCGATTATCATTGATCAAGTATTAGTTACAGTGGAATAAGCTAGCTGCTAATATTTTAGGGGATGCGGTGAGCTTTTCAGAGTGCCCAATGTCAAACTCACTTGTACGTCTTACTTGTACTTGTACTTAATGGTTCTATAAGCTTACCAGACCAAAGATTTGTCACCTTGCATGTCTAAGGTGGCAGTAACTTCAGGCTCCTGCAAATGGCGTTGCACAAGGATGATGACCAAATCGAATCACAGCTGTTATTCGTGCTTGTGGAAGTATTACATGCTTTTAGGTATGTTTCAGTCACAGGTCAATGAATTTGTTGTCCAGTGAGTTACATACCTATTGACACCAAACATGTTGTGGCTGATTGACTACATTTGGGGTGAGGGTGAAATGTTTGGCTAAATCAGAGACACTGCTCTGGGCTCAGTAGCAGTGGCAGTAGGGTAGTAGGCTAATGTAGTATAGTGTGGTGCAGTGCTGCGGGGCTGGAGTGCGTATTGTCTGGCAGGAATGGTTAGTTGAGCTGTAAGCTGTATTGAGAGAGGCCCATTCTGGCTCAGTCGTGCAGCATGCTGTGCCAGGCGGGCAGATGTTGGCACAGGGGAGCAGCGGCGGAAATCTCCCCTTATCAATGCCAGTCTGCCAGCCTGGGGCCATGCTGCTCAGGCTGCACACACACTCCTGTCCTGCCCTCCCTGCTGTAACACACACACCCTCAGGATCACCGCGCACTCTCGCTGTGTGCTGTTGTTCTTCAACTCTGCTTACATCCTGTGTGTGCATGTGTTTGTGTGTATGTGTGTGTGTGTGGGGGGGTGGGGTGTTAATCTTTCAATAATTGCTGTTGTGTTACAAAAAACAGACTCTTATCACATAATTATGTGTTTTAAGGAAGTCCATCAAATAGTAGATGTTACTTAATTTCCCTAAAGTGTTTGTTTTTTCCCCTCAGTGAATGAGGGGCATTACTCATAGTGTGTGTGTAACTGAGTGTGTGTGTGTGGTTTCTTGCAGATGTAAGAGTGGTGCATCATGTACTTCACCACTAAAAAGAGTCTCCACTGAAAAGGAGAAAGGCAGTCAAAGACGGGACCCCCCGCCCCATACACAAACATGCGACACGCACACACACACACAAAACACAACACACAGCACATATGAAGAGTTTTATTTTTCCTTTTTTCTCCAGCCTTTCATCACAGTCCCCATATGTAACTAATTCAAAGGATCGTCTTTGTGCCTCCCACTCTCTCTCTCTCTCTCTCTCTCTCTCTCTCTCTCTCTCTCTCCTTCTTCTTCTGTCTCTCTCTCCCTCTCTCTGCCTGTCTCGTCCTTCCTTTCACTCTCTCTCTCCTTCTCTCTCTCCCTCTATTCTCTCTGAAGTGGAAAATCTGAAGTAATTGCTTTCTGAATTAAAGACTGAAGCCTGCGAGAAATACAAGCCATCATTTTGCTCTCTCTCTCTTTCTCCCTCTCTCTCAGAGGCTGTATATGTGTGTGGATGTAGGTCTATCTGAAACTGTGCTGTTGTGTTTCTGGCCACATAATAACTCTGTGCGTGATCACACACTCTCACTCTGGGGTGTTTAGGTCACTTGTGTGCACACACCCACTAACATTTGAGGCTTAAGAGGTGCCGCTCTGCGGGCCTTTACTCTCAGATAAAAAGCACTGAGTTTGGCAGACAGCTCACTGCGGAAGACGTAATTGACTGACTTACTCATGATGTTGTGGAAAGTGTGCAGTATGAAAGGCTAATCAGATAGGAGGTCATCGATTTCACCTCTGCTAGACTCTCACCACTGTCCTGTGTCTGAGGGCATCTACTGTCCTTTGGCCTCCACATCCACTGCCTCACCCCAGAAGCCTCAAAGGCAGAAGCCATCCTCCTCCTCTGGTCTGCACTACACAGAGGAATGACATGAGAGTACAAGCGAGACTAACAGAGAGACTCGTTCTAGATAGAGCAAGTGTCAGTGTAAGAGTACTGGTGGACTACTAATGATGTGTTTGACATTCCAACAATAAGAAAATACATATGAGAACACAGGTAAGAAGTACTGAATGAATGGTCCAGTTTTACAATGTGTGGCAACTAGATGATCATTGGCACTAACATGAGCATTTAGCCTGTATGAAACACATGTTGAATGTAAAGGCCCTATAAAAGTGTAATATCCTTCTACATATTTACTTTAATTATTTAATTATTTTTAATTTAGATTTTAAACTATCATCTGTTCCGTTGATTATCATATGCCAGCACCATTGGCAGACAGCTGCACGACGCAGGACTACATGCAGGACTGTTACGACGACTGTGTCGTTAACACCACGACAATGTCACCAAAGCCTGCAATGGTGTCGTGCCAGACAGTCATGGAGTGACTCAGAATGGCAGCGGATCATCTTCAGTAATGAGGCCCACTTTTGTCTTGGTGGAGATGACCAACGTATCCATGTTAGAGGCACTGTGCCAAGGTATATGCTTTATTGTCATGCGTCACACGTCCAGAAGGCCTGGTGTTTCTGGTAACCTTTATATTCCTTCCCAATAGCGGTGCAATCTGACACCTCCTTCAGGTAGCAGATATTTTTTTGATGATGAGTCTATGTGAAGTGAAATTGCACTTTTATTAGTTAATTTATGATTTGCTGTCTGCTTAAGAAGAACCAAAGAAATAAACTCTGTTCTGTAGTGAAATGTATAGCATCATGTTCTGTCGTATTGTGTTGAACTGCATTGTGTTGAATCTCAAATCACACTGCATCTAAATGCCCTGCATCTCAATAGGGGTAAATCATATTGCATCATATTAGTAGTTGCTTCATATGTGTCTTTAATGTTGTATCATATCATTGGTAATGCATTAAGATGAGTATAGCATCAGCCTTATTAATGAAGATACACATCCCTAATACAGACTTACAACTGACCATATAATAATGATTAATATCGCATGATATGGAAATACATATTGTCCAGTCCTTACCACAAGCACATATACATACCTCGACTCATTTTAATAATAATGATCACTAGTCACTAGCCTTCACACACTCCACAAAGACGATCAAGGTGACCAGGAATCAGGCCAAAATGTCCACCGATTTCCATGATGTACCAGCTGTTTTCAAAGAGATTGTGCTGACCTCTTTCAGCTCTCTGATCAATGATGTGCTTTGTACAGACAGCTGAGGTTGCAGTTTCCTCAACTGCTCTGGTTTCCTGAGGCTTCTGTTTTTCTTTTGAGCGAGCATGGACCATAAAGCCCTAACAACAGCTTAGACCAGCCACAATTACAGTGTACGGCATCCTGGGATGCAGGAAACAACAAAATCAAGCCAAATTTCTGTAGTGGAGCACAGTGTGAGAGCCAGAGGAAATATTCAGTTACTCAGAATGTTTGGTTTATTGGATAGAAGCAGGCAGGATTGGCATTGGTTGCAGCTAAACTATTGTCATGAAAATGTACCTTCATAAAAGCAATAGTAGCACCAAATCAATCCCCTTATAAAGTGTTTGTATCTTTGAATTGAAAAGCAAGCCATTCCACACCTTATAGTAGTAGGTGGGCGACAGCGGCAAGAAGAAAAGCAAACGGATGATTATCAGAAGAGCATTTTAGCAGTATTCATGTGGAAGACAGGAGTGGCTCTGTACTCTTATTTTTGATGTATAATACTGGGTTTGTGTGGAATTCAACAATGAGACCTTCTATGGCTCCCAAAAAAATAACATCCTGCTGCTAATGGCAAAAGTTGGGGAAATGTAACTCTTTGAGAGTGGCAGAATTTTCTGTTGTGGTTCCATTATAAACAATGGTATATCCAGTTTGCCACTGTCCATCTACTGCAAACATGTGAACACAGCATCAGTCTGAATCACTCAATCGACTATCCATCTGTCCACACTTTAACCACCAATCCATTCTTGTTCTAGCGACTGTTGTTGGGTTGGACAAGCTTTACAGAGCACTGGCAAAAGCCTCTTTCCACCTAATCAGAACTTTTGTCATACAGTTTAAAATACATTTTGATTGCAATTTGATTGATTTCAAATTGTATTGTTTTTGTATGTGAGAGGTCACACTCTTTTCAATCTGCCTAGTTATAAGTAATTAGTTACAACAACATAGTCCACCTTGATAGCGTATCATTTTAAAGTGGAACCCCAATGTTCTGTAAATGACCCTAAATTTTGACCTGTTTTTGTGATTTTTGTCACCAAGCTTGTCCAACCTAGCAATAGTTGCTATGAAAGAACATGTTTGTAGCTGGAGCATGGTTACGTTAATTACACTGCCCAATCCTACATGCTCAAGGCCAACACTGCTGGATTACATTTATTGCTAAGCACTGTGATATTTCAGTTAATGGAGAGTGAGACACAAAGAGAATGAGAAAGTGAGAGAAAGATAGATGCGATACCCGTGGCAGCTCAAACACAGCATGTCTCTATTAGAATCCTCTTTGAAATCCTATGATCCTATCCTATTAGCTTTGGTGTGAGTACGACGGGGAAGCAACTGCTATCATCACTTGAACTTTAAAGGAAAGGGGAAGATGATTTAAAACAGGAGAACAGTTATAAAACAGGGGGATGAGAAATAAAAATGGAACCCAAAGCCATTGGGTCATTTGGCCTTTCAGAACCTGTAATTGTGCAGGCTGAAGCGGGAAGGTTTTGGGCAGTGGAAAGCGTACTGTATTTGTGGACAGATTGGTGAGGTTTTCTCTCCAGCCAGCCACTCTGTAGATGGTGGGTGAAGGCCACTGGGTCTCTAATCTGAGACGGCTCGCTCTTCTACCGTGGCCCACAGCTGCTCTCTCCATGCTGCTGTTTGCTTGTGTGCTAGCATAGACTATAAAGACCTAACAACAGCTTAGGCCAGCCACAATTACACTGTACAACATCCTGAGACGCAGGAAACGGAGGAATTCAGCCAATGAAACAGGAAAAAAGGTTCTTCAAGGGTTCTTCAGTGAAGGCACTGGTTATATATAGAACTCAAAGAATCAGCTTGAATGCCCAAATTGATCTTTGCAAGGTTCTTCATTATGATGGGGAACCTGTTGTAGACGTTTTCTTGTTTTGTAATCCTTTAAGGTTGATGCCACATGGCTGCTTTTACTTCTCTATTAATAGTGTGATATCTTAAGGCTGTTACTGCATTGATTTGACGTGTAAAACATACAATCTTTTATTTCTTATGTGCTTCTTTTTGAACAAGAGAATGTACAAAAGGCTGTGCTTTATTGTTGCCCTGATTAAGCTGCAGTGCGAAATACAGGGGTCCTGGGGGGTCCTGGGGAGGTCTCACAGTCAAAATTCTGGGTGGGTCCCTGAAATTAAACTTGTTATGCTGTCTGTTAGGGTAAAATAGATGGTCATACACAGGTCCAGGGAAATGTCATTGTTTAGCTGCTTCACCCACAATCTGTGAGCTCCTGTCTTTGATATCCTTAATTAACATAGAGATGCAGATCTGCTCTGTGTCAGGGTGGTCTGTAACACACAAGTTCACCCAGTTGGCCCTTCATAGCCCAGCTACTGTAACTATACCTGGGATACCTCTGAAAAACTTTACAGTTACAGTAGCAAATCTGTAAGTCTGAAAGCTTGCCCAGTTTCCCAAGACTGTGGTGGAAAGAGAGAATTGCTGTGTATTTCTGAAACCAAAGACAAAAGAGGAGAGGAGTAAGATCTCAGTTACTGAATGGAAGAGTTCATCACTGAATTAGAGCATCTCCAGAAGAAGAATCATTAAACAAAACATTTTGCTGGCATTTAAGCTAGCATCAGCGACGTCACGGGAAATGAGTTAGCGGTCAGCCAATGCTAGAGTAGTCAGCCAACATGGGACCCCATGAATACCGGAGGGTATTTCACACACTGGATTAAGCCAAACAATAATAAGGGATAACAGATAAGAACTCCTCTCTAAATGAACTCTTGCTAGCAATGAAAATCGCAGTACATCCAACCCTACAGAAAACCTCAGGCATCTTTTATACCATGAGAGAAAACGGTGGGACACATAAAGCTCTAATTCTTCATGCCGATATGTTTACGTGCTCCAGTGTAAACATACACATGGCATAATTCCTCTGCCAACAAGTTTAAGGGGACATCAGCAAGCTTGAAAGGGATCACCAGAAAGACGCTCAATTCAAGCAGGTTTAAAAAATGGCTCTTTCGTGTCCTATTGTCCTGTTTTCGATGTTATAAGCAATAGAACTGAACAATAGAAGCATGTAGTGGCCTGTGTGTGAGGGAGAAAGAAAGTGGGAGGTACAAATAGGAGTGTGTGTTTGGCCCGTTTTAGTCTTATCTCTTAGCCCTGTCACATTAGTGAAAACAGTAAATGAGTGATGCAGTGCTCGGCCATGTCCCCGTAACAGAGCAAGTGAAAAGAGAGATGGCTTTTTTATCTGTTTTCTTGTGGCTTCAAACTGTACGTGTGTGTTTGTGTGTGTGTCTCTCCATACAGTCCTTGCGCTTGTGTGATAACCCTCTCCAACACTCCAGGGTTAATCCTATTTGGATTACCCTGGGTCTCTCTCTCTCTCTCTCTCTTTCTCTCCCCTTATCTCTCTCTCTCCCTGAGTGTGTTAAATGTGCAGTGGCGACCTACTGAATGGTCACTAACCGTGCGGGACAGCACTTTCTTAACTCAGACAAAGTAAGTGGCCTTTCAAATAAAGTGCACTGACCTTAGAACTGCTAAAGCCTTGTCCTGCTACACAAACACACACAGGCCATCTGGAGATTTCATTGGGGTTTTAGGGTTCCCTCTGTATCCACTGTCTTTTTGCCTGCACCCTTTAAAAAAGAATGTTTCTTCAAGTCTTCTTTAGTAAAGACAGTGGTTATCAGAGGTGGATGAAGTACAGTTAAATGAGTAAAAGTAGAGATACCCAGAGTAAAATATTCCTCCAGTAAAAGTAGAAGTTCCTCCCTTTAGACCTCCCCTTGAGTAAAAGTACTAACATATTTACCTTCTAATGTACTTAAGTATGGAGAGTAACAGTAGCATGATTTATTATGGCTCTAATGTCCTATTATCATTTCTGGAACAAGACTCTTAATCAGTTCACTGTAGGTGAAGAGACTCTAGTGTCTCTCGGTCCTCCAGTCTTTTTTGTAGAAGGTCATTAATTAGTTTGACACTGATGTCTATTCAAATTATCATAAGCACAAAACACTGAAGGAGAACAGTTTCCATTAGCTAGAACCAAGCTCCATCCAACAGGTCAAAACAAGCTCAAAACAAAGTGACCGCTGTGCCCTGATTGGTGGGCTCACTTCACGCTTCTTGGTGTTTTTATGCACATATTAGCCAAAAATAAAGGACAGATTTGGCCATAATGTAGTGGAGTAAACAGTAAGATAATAGAGTTTGAATTGTAGTGGAGTTACAGTAAAAACCCATCCAGAATGGAAATACTTCAGTACAGATACGCCAACACACTACTTAAGTAGAGTAACCAATTGCATATACTTCATTACTGTCCACCACTCATAGTTCTACAGTGCTATGTAAAAGTCAGAGACCACCACTCACTAAATATAATATCAGATGTTTCAGTATTTAGCGTGTCCACACTTTGACAGGCGACCTGCAGGTTTAGTCTTTTGGTTGTTAGGAGTCCCATTTTCTCTGTATCATTTAATAAATTTTTGAACTCCAGTTTTGGAAACCCCCATTTTTTCACTCATTCCTTATGCAATTATCTCAGATCTTGTCTCCTCAGAAATGTCACCTAAAAAATTAATAGCTTGTACTTAATGGTAATTTTAACTTGAAATGAACTAAATGAAGGGTGGTGTTTGACTTTTGCACTGTGCTGTACATAGAACCGTATAGTTCCATGCACTATTAAAAAGATGCAGGGTTCAATAGTAAAAACAACAGATCAGTAAGGAACTATAAACACTCAGAGCCAGTCTGATGGTGGAACAGTTATTCAGATTGGTGGAGAATTTGTTGTATAAGGTTCATACAGCATCAAAAAAGGTTCGGATATTATTATGATGTCATGCTTGTAATAAGATGAGACGCTACAGTGTAGTAGTCAAGGTGATGTCTGTTTGGTTGGTGTGGCTCAGCAGGTAACACCACTACCTGCCAGGCAGCTACCACCTCATGTGGGAGACGGGGGTTTGATTCCTGGTCTGGGTGACTATGCTGGGCTACACCAATAAGAGTCCTTGGACAAGACTCATAACACTACACTGGCCTACCTGTAATACGGCTAACCTTGTAAGTCGCTCTGGATAAGAGTGTTAGCTAAATCCCATAAATAAATAACAATAGTGTAACCCACTTTGGTGCTAGATAGATAGATACTTTATTGATCCCGAAGGAAATTTAGCAGCCAGTAGCAGTTACACAATACCAGGGTTGTACAGTATGAAAAACCTAAATGGGTGGTACCGGCAGCAGTATTGTTAACTGTTAACTATAAACTATAAACTATACATAGTACAGGTCACTATGGATAAATATATAAATATCTCACCTCGCTAGGAGGCAAGAAATATATACAAGAAATACAAATATAACTGTAGACCTGTAGAAAGTGCAATAGTAATAAATAAATGTGCATGAATGTGCAAGGGGCGCAGTTATCAGCAGATAATGGCTGAATTAACATAATAAACGTGCATATATTGGTATTTAAGTAAAGTGGAGTGTCCATGGGTTTAGATGTACAGTATATACAGTAGAGTGTCCAGGAGTTAAGATGTACAGTATATACAGTAAAGTGTCCAGGAGTTAAGATCTACAGTATATACAGTAAAGTGTAATAGTGCAAAATAAATAAACCTATGATTTACCAAAAGAGTTTAGTCCTCATCTGTCCTCTTCCCTCTTCCAGCCCCGCTGGGAAGAGTTGAAGAGCCTGATGGCTCTTGGGACAAAGGATCTCTTGAGTCTGTCTGTGGAGCAGCTCTGTGACAGCAGCCTGCCACTGAACTTGCTTCTTTTGTCCATGATGATGGTGTGCAGTGGTTGCCCATCATCATCCGTAATAGACAGTAGTTTTTGCAGTGTCCTCCTCTCCGCCACCTTCACCAGAGTCCAGCTCCACACCAACAACTGACCCTGCTCGCCTGACCAGCTTGTCCAGACGCATCTCGTCTCTCTTCGTAATGCTTCCTCCCCAGCACACCACAGCATAGAAGAGACAGCTGGACACCACAGTCTGACAGAACATCTGCAGGAGCTTCCTACCTACCCCTACCCCAAGGACCCCAGCCTCCTCAGGAAGTAGAGTCGGCTCTGCCCCTTTCTGTACAGGATGTCCGTGTTGGCTGACCAGTCCAACCTATCATCCAGGTGCAGTCCGAGATACCTGTAGGTCTTAACCATCTCTACTTAGAACCATTATCAAAAAAGTTTTATATAGAATCATGTACAATACATTATCCATCAATCTGAAACATTGAGTGTTCAAGGTTCTATACAGAAACACTGTCTTTACTCAATGCCTCTTCAAGAACCCCGTATTTTTAAGAGTGTATGAATGCATAAATGGTTCTTTTCATGGTTAAATGTTTTTATGATGTATATATATGGTTCCTTAAACAACCATTTTTGGTTCTGCACAGTTTTGCTGTTGTTAAAAGAACTGTTTATGGCACTATATAAAACCCTTTTACCAAGAATATGGTACATATGTCCTTTATATATTCTATACTTTTAAAGGAAGCACATAATATTGTCACTGTCATATCAAAACTCAAAACACTTCATACAGCATGAACATTGTGAGGCGAATGAATCAACAGAAACAGTTTTCAGCATTTTTCCTATGAAGTAACCATGTTGGAGATGTTGACAGTGTTGACAAAGCTGCATTAAACCCTCACAAAGAAATCTGTCATAACTACTGATAGGTGTGTTATTAGGCTTGAACTGATATGAAGTTAATGAAATTATAATGATTCATGCGGTTTTATAATGACCCTCATTTGCAAGCTGTGTGTCTCTCAAAGTGCTGAAGTGGTGCCACTCACACATACACACCTACACTAGCACATGACAGCATATTAACATCAGGCCCATCTCTACAGTGAACCTTGGCGAGGTGAAAATCACAGACGTAAGAGGCAGTAATGGAAGAAAACAGCTGAGCTCAGTCTCTGACTTTTCCCCAGGCACTGATTATATGACTTTTTTGTGGATCTAGGTAGTTTCAGAGATGTGAGTATGGATCTGGTATTTGCAGCTGTGGTGCATGACTCAAATCAATACTGATGGATCAGAGAGCTTTGTCATCAATGAAGACCATGAACAGCATGTACACAACACATGCCCAGCAACTGTCAGCACAATGTTTATATGCTTAGGAACTGAGTTACACAGCGAAATCAGGCTCTCTCACTGGTAGTGATAATGATAGTAGCTTTTGAATGTCCATGTTCCTTTCAGACTCAGTATCATTGCATTTGCCAAGATTTTTAGGTGTCAACATAGAGTACTGTGTAAAAATCAGTGGCTGTGTTTTGTTTATTTTGTTTCCAGTCAAAGTACAAATTCATTTTCAGTGTTATATTTAAAGAAAACTGCACACATGCCTCGGGTGCAATATTACATCTATAGGTACTTATCCCTAGGGCTCCTAACAACCACCTGGTAGACCACCACACCTGTCACCATCAGATAAACAGTGCTTAAAACTTCTTAAATAGCTGAGATAGAGGAGAACATCAAGCTCCACTTTTGCTTCAGATCTGAAAACATCCACAGGTGCTTCTGTCCATCCTTCCACTGTGAGATGCCAGTTCAATCCTATGAGTCTGAAAAGATGCATAACTGTCAAGAGGCCATTAATAAGAAAAGGGAATACACAAAAGACTTTTGTGCTAGATTGTGCTAGAACCTGAGATGAGTTTTTATGGACTGTTGAGTCTGAATTTGTTCTTAAGATTACATAGGCCGTGAGGAGCCATCTGATGTGTTTCAGCTGACAATGTCGGCGAAATCATGATCGGAAATTGTTTTGTAGTACTAAAGTTTTGCTTCTCTGCTAAGTTACCTTAGTGTGCCTCCACCTATGGTCATCTTGAGCAGAATGATACCACATGTTGTGCTGTGATAAAAGTGGTTCTGGTTACTTTCAATGGCTGGTATTCTGCAACTAGGGTAAGGGATAAATTATGTTAATTTGATTTTTTTTTTTTTGGCAAATTATTCCTTTAATAGCTGCCTTGAAAAGAACAAAGGTTGGTCTCTCATTTTTACACAGGACTGCAAATTCCAAAGAGAAGATGGAAACTAAATGTACATAATAATCTACACATATTCAAAAAGCGCTGCAAACTTTCTAACTATCACTCTCGGTCAGGTCCTGCGGTGCTTATATGTAATTACTAGAAGGTAATTCTTGAGGAAATCTCACTGGTGACAAGCAAGGTTTGTATGCTATTCACACTGTTTCTCCCTCAGGGCCACTGCTTCTGCCTGGAATTAGAAATTACTTAGGCATCAAAAAGATGGCCTCCAGCAGGCTAATCACATCTCCGTCCAGCCTAGATACTTCAGAATTGGTGTTTGTGTATGTGTGTGTGTGTGTGTGTGTGTGTGTGTGTGTGTGTGTGTGTGAGTGAATGTGTGTCCTGGTGCAGGGCTTTGTTTAGTGTCTGAACATTGATCAGCTCCATTGTTGCAGTTGTGAGCGGAGGCCTGAGGTGAATAGCCTGCTGGGGAGGGCACTCTGGAGCTCCCCCAATGAAGATGTTCCCACAGATAGAGACATCACACTTATGCGTGCACACACACACACACTTATACACACAATGACAATGTAACATAGACACACACACATGAAAAGACAAAGCAGACAAATACATACATCACAGCAATTTGCATTTAATCTCCATGTAAAAATCTGCATGCATGTGCATGTGAGTGATGCTTCTCGTTCATGAAGTGGTAGAGCACACAGACATACATGGGGAGTGTTGACACTGAACATTCCTGTCCTGTTGCTGTGGAGATGGGGCAGTGTGTCTCTGGCGCCCCCTTGTGGTCAGGGTGGGAGTTCAAAGGGTTTTACCTCAGCTAGCCTGAATCATCAGCTGTTCAGAGCCACAGCCAAAGCGCTTCTGCTTGAGGTTATGCTGTCTGGTGGCTTACGTCCGCACTTACAAACAACTACAAAGTTAGGAATAGGGTTTATGCAGAGGAGAGAGTGAGTCATTTTGATGTGGGAAGCACTGAACTTAGTTCAGGGTTGAACTCAGCCGACTCATATTTCCACAAGTGAGTTTCACTTGTGCCTCTTTTGAAGGGCTTTCATAGTTTGGTTTGGGAGCTTAAGCATGTGTGTGTGTGTGAGAAGACGTTCACCTCATCACCTCACTCCCACAGCTTATCTTTCCCATGACTCCCTGCTCTGGTCGCTGTGGGTGACAGCATGGCTCCTCCCTCTCCTTGCCGGGCCATTCTCCTGTCTGAATGGAGCCAGTTTACCTCTATCTCAGGGTCAGTGTGTGTGTGTGTGTGTGTGTGTGTGTGTGTGTGTATGTGGGGAGAAAGACACTAAACAAGCACCCTGGCCTGGCTTGACAGGGACGCGCAATATCCCACTGGTGAATACAGTCACACACACCCACACTCTCGCATAAACAATAGCAGCAGCGTATGCAGCGAGTCTGCCGACCCTGCTGAATTACAGTATGCCGGGAGGTAGGTTGTCATGGCAATGGCAGAAAAAAAGGATACCCGCAGCGCTTCCATAACATTGTGAAATTGTACTGTCATAGGTCATATCCATGACAATGACCTTGTCTTACCATCCATTTCATCCCTGTTAGCCCTGCGAACGCTTTTACTCATCCACTGCCAGCTGTTAAAATGGGAGAACAAACCTCCCTTTTCCAGAAACTAGTGGCCCTCGTTACTGAACCCACTGCATACAGAGAAATGCTTTCATACTGTGCAACACAGATCTACATGACATCACATGAAATGCATACTGTGCAAAAGCCTTGTTTTGATAGAATTTCCACTCACAGTGCAAGTTTTTCATTGGTTGTTACCAGTTCCCTACCAAGTTATTATCAAAGTTTACCCAGCTAGAAATGGCTTACTCTAAAAACTTTCTGAGAATATGTTATATAATGTTCCATTAATGTTTTCAGCTGGAAGGTTTCTTTCGGTTCCCAGAATGTTCTTTCTAAAGGTAGGAGAATGTTCTCTAAAGGCATTCTGTTATCTCAGGTCTCAGTAACATCCATAAAATATCTTCCGAATGTTGCACTGAGAAGGAGTTCTTCTTTTGTTATCATGTAACATAATCTGTGGCCCTGACACCATCCTCAAAACATCCTCTGTACATTGCAGTTAAAACGTCTGTCTTAGTTAGCATTTAACCTGATAGGAACTTTAACTGAAATTATAAACATCTTTAAAACGTCCTTTGAACATTAGACTAAAACGTTTACTTTAAGACTTGTAGTTAAAACTTGTCTGAAATGTTAGCCAAAGTTCTGGGAATGTTCCCTGCTAGCTGGGATGCTTTTGTACTGTACAGCACTGCTCTACATGACATCATATGAAGTGCATACAGTGCAAAAGCCATTTTTTCATTTTCATTAAATTTCTAGTCACTGTGCAAGTTATTAATTGGTTGTTATCAATTAGTTACTGTCAATCAGTTACTGTCAAAGGTTTACAAGTTACTGATTTCAAAAAAACTGTAGTTCAGAAATGATGAAAAGATCAAAGAGAACAAAACCTCCACATTTATGTTGTTTTGTTGTCCAGATGTTTTACATAATTTGAAAGTACTTGCTGCTCTTTGCATTGTGTGTAGATTTTTTAATACATAATTAATGGAAAAAAAAGAAATGGCTCCAAAATTCCTGGAAAGAAGTCTGGTTACCTTGACTTACATCAAAAGCTTTTTCCCTTCTCCTGTAAAAGTGGAGATATAAAGTTTTTTTTATGTTATTAATTATGCTTGAGTGCCTTTTCACAGAACATTTAGGCATGGAAAAAAGCATTAGAGCAACAGGTATTAGGTTAAACCAGCAAAAAGTCTGGTCATTATATATAATACAGTGGAAGAGTTCAGTAATATAGCTCATATGGGTAGATAACTATAGAATGAGATGAATAAGAGAGAGAAAGATGGCAAGTCTTAAAAATGGGATATGAAGTTCACTGCAGTACATTCACTGAAGTTCACTGCAGTTGAAATGCATCAGCTTACATTATTTTATGCCATTATTATATACAAAAGTAGGTCACTACTGTTGGATTGCATGAAAATATTAACTCACTGAGATACTGACAGGAACACTTATCTAGAGCTGTGATTGGTTAGAGAGCACACTACAAACCATAAAAGTGGTGTGATAGGTTAGATGGCTCTCCAGCCTTCTGTAGTATCAGTATTACAGTGGCTGGTATCTTGATTCTTGGTGACGATTAACAAATTATATTTTGTGCAATCCTACTTGGAATCCAGTGATAAAATTAGAATTTAGGAGAAAGAGGTGACTACATTAAAGTAACGAGAGAGCGAGAGAGAGAGAGAGAGAGAGAGAGAGAGAGAGAGAGAGAGAAAGATCGATAAAGAGAGAATAGAATAGAATAGGATTCCTGCAGGGATAAAAAGGCAAGGGAAACGTCTCTCTCAGCACGGATAAATATTTGGGGTAATCCCGGTTTTCTCATGCAAAGTGGGTGGAAGCTCTGAGCCCTTAGTCCTCCTCACACACACACACACACACGCCTCACACCTCACACTCTGTAACATACTTAATCAAACATAGAAGATATGTACTAGACACTTTCTCACTCTCTCTCTTCTCTTTCTCTCTCTTCTTTCTCTCTCTCTCTTTCTCTCTCTATCTCTCAGACAAACACACATCACAGATAATGCAAGACACTCATCTGTGAGATGAACTCATGAAGATGTTGCCTGTCCTCCACAACACACACGCACACACACAATTGATGCTAAGGCATGCTAATCTGTGGGCTTAAGAGCACTGCTGCTTTCAGAAGTGGTGGAAAGTTCACACACAACAGTTGCATTTGAGTGCGGATTTAGTTGATGATTTCATAAGGAATGCTTGAGTGAGCAGCTATAGCCCTCCCTCTGTCCTCTCTCTCTCTCTCTCTCTCTCGTCTCTCCTCCAGTTCTCTCCCTTCTCTCTCCTCCTTTCTCCTCCTTGGTAGTCATTTACTGTGCTGGGGGTGTTTGTGTACTGATAAAAGAAAAAAAAACACCCTCTTCCCATTTAGTGCCCAGGCACAATAGACTGCCCCACCTCTGCGCACACACACACACACCCTTCCTTCATCACACTCCTCTCACTCCCTCGCAGCCCTGTGATACTATTCTCAGGATACGAATCTACATTGTGTGCCAGTGTGAATAGGCTTTGTATCAGTCACTGATGCTTTATGGCACTTGCATCTTCATTGAGCTCATGAAGCTCAGGGCATAGACGACCATTCACATATCTGCACTGACTTTTGCTCATTTTCCCATATCAGGCAATTTTCTTGTATTCTGTGTTTCTCTCTCCAGGTCACCGTGTGATGTTTGTGTGGGTTTACATACCAAAAACAGTCCTAATTCATTTTTAGGGTCTCTCAACCCTCTCTTTATCCCTTTTGTCCCTTAGAACAGGCATGTCCACTCTTCTGCTGCGTTCACATGAAAAAAAACTTTATTATGCATCTTATAGAGATTAACCATTCAAAACCGGTGAAAATGGATGATTATCAGAGGACCGTATTAGCAGTGTAAGAATAGTGTAAGAATAGTTGCACACACGGTTGCACCCAGAAGGAATCAACCAACAAGAATTAAACTTGGTGGGTAGGTTTGACTGCCTGAAGTTTCATGCTTGGCCGCATATGTAACGTAAGCAAGGACGGGCCTTATCATTGTATCTGACTGACCCAACAGCCACGATTGCGGACATTCACTGAACAGTGATTCCTTCCTTGAGTCATCCTGCAGCAGCACCATTGGCAGACGGCTGCACAACGCAGGACTTACATGCATGCAGACTGTTATGCAGACTGCCCTTCAACCACCACGTCAACCTCGTCAAATACTTCAATGGTGCCATGCCAGACTGTCAAGGAGTGACTCAGAATGGCAGCAGATCATCTTCAGTGACCCGACGCCATACTGAAAGACACTACTTCTGTATGTGTAGCTCAATAAATATTGCCCATATCAGTCTAAATTTATCATCATTTATTGTTCCTGGTAAACTTCATTTTCCATCTTAATAGCATTGCAATCTGACACCTCCTTTTGCATGCAACTATTTTTCTGATGATGAGTGTAGTTTATTTAATGTGAAGGAAGGAAGGAGGACGCTCTGGACTCTGGTTTTTGTTGTATAATACTGGGTTCATCCGGAATTCAACGATGAGATGTTTGGCGTCCATGGCTCCCCCAAAATATCAACATCCGCTCTAATCCAATGCTGTGGTTTACGGCAGATGCTGGGAAAATTGAACTCTTGACGGAGTGTTCCACTTACTGCTGTGGTCAGCGGAACGTTGCCGCTTGCGGTGGCAGAATTTTCTGTTGCGGCTCCATTGAAAACAAATGATTTTGCCATCGGAGAACACAGCAGCATTCGCGAGAGGCCAGTGTGGCTGCAGGTTTTCATTCCTAACAGAGCAGCAGCACACATAACCAGTTGTTTGCCTGAGACCAATTGATTTAGCAAGTGGATTCAGGTGTGCTCCTATTTGTTCCCTTTGTGGGAGTGGACCACCCTGCCTTAGGATGTTTATACATGTCGATATATGTATTTGGTTCTCTTGTGTTGTGGATCATTTAAATAGCAGTCCCGGCCTGAAACACTCCTTATTACCTCAGTGCGAATGGGCGGGGCTAAATGCTGTAGGCTGAGTAGGTGGATGTGTATAAATATGTTCATTTTCTGTGACATCACGAAAACTACAATTTAAAAACATGGACTTGGATGGACTGGGGAATGAACAGTACATTTAGAAACCCTAAGAAACCCTAACCATGTACGCATACATACTACATCAGACTACTTTAACTCAAAAGAACATATGTTTTTCCATGATATGGGCCTGTTAAAGTCAAGGTATTTTAATGTACTTTATTTGTATTATTCTTCCCCTCTAAAGCAGTTTGAGCTGCTTTGTATGAAAAGTGCTATAAAAATTAACATTATCATAAAATTATTATTATTATTATTATTATTATTATTATCTGCTGTTTAATACAATGAATATTGCTTATAGTACTCTGCTAGTCTGGCCATGATTGTTAATATTCCTGTGTATGTGCGTGCGGCTGTGCAGAAACTGTGTAGGAGTCTGAGCTCATCCTGTTTTAATCCCCCAGCATGGCGGCTGAAGAGATAAGTGAGTGAGTCCTTGGAAAGTGAAAAGTGAAATTTCTCTCTCTCTTTATTCCACTCCCCCCAAAACCCACCCATACGATAATTGTTTATTTTTGGATGATGCCTGTCTATTTGTTATGTGTGTTTATTTGTATGTATATTGTTAATCGTTTTTTCCTCTGTACAAACGTCTAATGCACCACTGTGTTCACGCTCAAATTCATACAGGGAATTGCATTCATTAGTATTCTGTAAAATTCTTTGAACATTATCAGTGCAGCACAACTCTCTCTCTTTCTCTTTCTTTCTCTGTATGTGTGCTGGTACTTGTATTGCTATACTTGTGAAGTACTGATGCTGGGAGGTCCTTTTGGCTGGTTCCCCTAAATGTACCTCCATTTATTGCATAGAAATAATATTTCCTTTCTCTGAAATAGCACACAAATATTTACGTTAGACTATGTTAAAGCTTTAGGACAGTGGACAATACCCCTCTGCCTGGAGATCTACCTCCCTGCAGGTTTCAATTCCAAACCATATCTGATATATCCCATTCAGCTATCTGAAGGCATTAATTAGATGGAACAGGTGGAGTAAATTAGGGTTGGAGCTATGTGGAAATCTGTAAGAAGGTATAGTCGGTCTCCAGGAGTAGCGGGGGAGGCACTGCTTTAGGATTTAGGTTATTTTGTGTCAGTTTAATTGCAGTGGAAGACCCTGTAAGGACAGCAATACATTGGCAGTAATACAAGCCTGCACATGTGTGTGTGTTAGTTCCAATAGACGTTATTATTGAATGTGTTAATTGGCAGTTGTTCTCCATGTAAATGGAATTACATAATGAATATAAACTGTTCTCAGGTCATTAGCAGCTAATCGCTAATCCTCAGAATAGAGTCAAATTCAGTCTCCTTATCGCACACCCAGCTACCGTTCAGCTCCTGTCCTGAGCTGAACTCCTTCCAATGAAATAAATGATGTGGATAATAGGCTTCAGTAGTGACAGTCTATATTGTACCCAAATGTGCGTTTTCCCAATGGCTCTAGAGCTTCTTGCAGCTACAGCGCATCCAGAAAATCTCTGGGTCATATAGGTAGGTCAAATCTGCAATGTTAAATAGTCGGAAATGCTCTTGCCCTTTGAACTAATCATTTGATTAGCTTGTGTGGTGTGTATAGCTACTTGAAATTTCCAAACTCCGTCTAGGAAAAAAAAGGAAAAGAAAATACCCTCCTGAATGGGAATTCCTACTCTGATAAGGCGATAAGGTGTCCTGAACTCTGAATTCAGCATATGAGGCTCTATCAACATTACTGAGCTGCACAACTGCCCATCCTGTGCGGGCTGAAGCTGTGGCTTCATCTGCCTTGACTAGGCCCGTAGGTTTGCCTGTATTCTGGACCAGTTTAACTACCACAGAGTTTCCTGCTGTCCAGTGCTATGTGGAAAGCTGTAGGCTCCTAAAAGTTGTTATTTATCTTCATGGTTTTTTATTGTGATATGTTCTAAACAGTTCACTAGTAACAGGGACTGATTTTCATCTGATTTTCAGATCTGTTTCTCAGTGTTGCTCTGATTGGACTGTTATCACTGGTTAATCCAAATACTTCTGTCCAATTACTTCCTTTTCTCTGTCTTCAATTTCATATGTAATTGAAAGATCTTCACTTTTTCATATTGCTTTTGTGCTTTGCCTTGCTGTCTGGTGTCGACCAGAATAGGATGGGCCATCCTTTTGAGTCTTGGTTCTCTTCTTTTCTTCTCGTCTTTTGAGGTTTCTTCTTCTTGCTCATAAGGAGATTTGCCTTGGCACTGTTGCCCTTGGCTTGCTCATTAGGGGCGTGGACCTGGATTTTCTGATGATGGACTTTGTGTTGATGTCGAGATCGCAAGCGAGTATCTAGTGTAGGCAACATTAGCCACTAGCAAGCTAAGAAACATTAGCATAGCTAGCTAAATGGTCTAACAGTGTAGCTTATTACTCAGAGGATCATTTTATTGTCTATTTTGACATGTTGCTTCTGTGTGATCATCATGATGTCTCACTGTAAACCAGCCAATTAGAGCAGAGCTCATCAAATGATGCATGATGCAAAAAAGGAAAAGGCAACCTATTTCATTGTAGAAACAAGCCAATCAGGTGTAAATGGGTGTATTAAACCACGTCTGGGAAGTTTTTCACCCTGAAGTCACATATCTTCTATTGTAGACATCAGAGCACAATTCAAAATGCTGAATAAATGCATTTTATGACACCTGAAATCCGGTTCACGCAAATGTGGTCTGTCCATTAGCTTCTGCTCTAGATATTCCAGCTATAAAATATTCTTGCTTTCATCTCCTCTCTCAGTTCTATGAATGTATTACAGGCTTCCTGACTGGAAGTACACAAAACAGCATTTCAGTGTATTGTTTGCTCCATGCTCACAAATGCGCTTATCACCCACATTCCTCTCATGTCAGAGGTGTATCTGTATGCGGTAGGGAAACGCTCATTAAAGTCTGTATCAGATTTTTTTCTCTTTTTGTTACAGGCTGTATAGCAGAAAGAGATATGAGAGCCATTAATATTCTATCACCTCTGACTAAAAACCCTGCATGTCAACTGCCTGTTTATACAACACACACACACGCACACACAGGACCAGCAGCTGATACTACATCACATGACTGTAACAGATGCGAGTGTGAGAATGGTGTTGATTATAATGAATTTGGCCAGAGGAAGGAGCCGGAGATTCATAGTGATTATTTGTAATCATGTTATTGTTCAGCCTAATCACTTAAAACAACAGAATAAATAGTACACCTCCCACTCCCTATGCCACACACAGCACACACACACACACGTGGGTGAATATAAGTGTTGGAGTGTTCTCAAGGCACCATTTATTAATCCTGTTCCACTTGGAAAAAAGAGATTGGCTTTAGAGTGTAAACCTGTAACATGGTGAAGTGCAGCGTACCGGCTCATGCTAAATCGTTTTTTCTCTTTCTCATGCTTACACACATACACACACAGAGAGAGAGAGAGAGAGAGAGCAGAGTTATTACTGCTTTAGTTTTTCATGAAGTTTAATTTTTTCCGGGTAAGCCCTCGGCAGATTGCACATTCACTCAGCCACCCGCTCCCTCCCCACTTTACTGCGGCGAGAACAAGTGAGAACTGCAATTCTGATGTTTTTGCTACCTTTTGCTACCATTTGTAGTTAGGCTTTTAGGCTGCTCGGCCTGCCGGACCCTCTTAACAATGCACTCTATTAGCAATATTTTGTGCCCAGTCACCCCAATCAAAACTATGTCTGTGTGTTTCATTTCTGAGCTCAGCAACTGCCCATCTAATGCTGTCACAGACATTGCTTCATCAGGAGCCACCATGGAGCCTCCTGCATGTCCATTCATCCTCCTGCTGTGCAGAAAGCCTCACTTGCATGTACTTAGTCCCAGTTAAGACAGAGCAAAATATTAAAACTGTTTGTACGACACTAAAACTGAGTGTTGTATTAAACATTCAGACAGCTCTCTGTCCAACATTTCTTAGCCTGTTCCGCCACTCATACAGAACGAAAAATCAAACGAAAACAAAGAACAAGAACATTGAACAGCTACAGACAAACAGATCAGCAGATGGACAGGTGGATGAAGCAACATGTGAAGGAAAAGATAAACAGTATGTAGATGGACAAACAAATGTTAGTGTATTAATAAATGAATGAAAGCACTACAGGCAGCGATAGACAGGAGGTCTAGGGAATGGTCCGGGGAATGCTTATGGAAGCAAGTTTAGGACCACCCAGTTTACGTTGAGAGTAGAGAAATATGGTGAAATATATCAGTAATTTTTTTGCCATTGGTGCATGTTTACCGTTTGCCTGCCAGCAGAAGACTAACCTAATTAGAAAGAAAACACTTGGTTATGTGTCTCATTGCCTTTAACCATTACACCCATCTCTTGAGTTCTTGTTGATTTTTTCCATGAACTGGAACTACACATTCAGCTGGAGTTTGCGTGTGTCCATTTCAGCATTCCGCCCGCTCCTGATTTTGCTGGTCAGTCAAAGTGTCCCACACTCTTAAAAAAAAGATCTTCAAGGATTGAAATATTGAACCATTTTTTAAAAGTTTCTGTATAAAGCCATGGACACCTTCACCATCAATCTGAAGAACCATTTCACCACGCAGAGAACCGTTTATGTGTCCAGACCCCATGTAGAATTATTGTCTTTGCTAAAAAAAAAACGTCAAAGAACCACCTTTTTAAGAGTACAGTGTTCCATCAGGTCTGCTGAACCAGTCACATACGTACACCCTATGGTGCTCACCCTGGAATGTAGGAGTGTCAGTGTTGTGTTCTGCTCAGACTTGAATAGCATGGACAGGAACTGAATGAATAAGTGGCTGGTGTAATCCTGACCTGACAGAATCGACTTTGTTATTAAGGCACAGGGATGCTTAACTGGGTATTAGAGAAGATATTATATGTGCAATCACTTTTTTCCAGGAACTTATTAGCCCATGTGATTTACAAACACATAAATGCACAGTCGTCTCTGGAAGGTCAGGAATGGCAAGGTTAGTTGCTAGTTTTTTACATTTGTGTTTGGATCAAAAGATAGATATGATGCAATAGATCAACATTTCAGCTTCTGTTTCCTGATTCATTATTTGATCTCAAACCCCAAATGTTGTCAGTGTTTAGCAAAAAGGAATGAATTAGCCTTGTCCTTTCAGTACTTTCTGGGGGGACTGTATGTTTTGTGGTTGGAATGTTACATGTTATAATGATTAGGATCTTTCTATATCCATATGGCCTTAAAATGTGTCTTGGGTGATCTGATCACATGTGGAAAGTGGTAAAAACAGATGTGACTGAGGTCCAATTCAACTTGGAGAGTCCACTCACCCGCTCGATCCACTACATGCATATTGTGAATGCTAAGGAGTCCCGGAGCATCCTCTCCAATGAAGGACGTCAGTTTGTTTAAAAGTTTGTGAAGTTGAGTGATGCTGAGTGGCCATGAAGGATTGGGTTCACTCCAACTGGCTGTGTGGATACCTCCAAGTAAGTGCCGGAGATATTTTTATATAATAAAAGAGCAAACATGTGCTCAGGTTGTAAGCCACTCCTTTAGTCTCGTGGCTAACATCCAGCGGCCACTGCAATTCAGGCATAGGCAGCAGCCTAGTAAGTCTGAAGGCCATGAGGCCAGAGAGACTTTGCACTGAAGTTACCCTCCAAGGAAGAACCTAAAAGAACACACTCTCTTTCCCAGTGCTTAAATACTATAAGCCCCACCCCTCAGTTAAGCTTAGGCTACACCATATTATCTTCAGTATAAAACAGAACATATAGTTCTGTAGGTCTCTATAGACATTCACACAGTTCTTCAGGTATCATTATTACTGGTAACTACATTCAGGCCTTTGGTACCACCATTCATATAGACACACAGGAAAATACATGTCCCGTAACATACATGTAAATTTAACATTTTGACTTTATAATTTATTAATTAAATGCTTAGGTGTGGTGCATTAAATAAATAGTCCTGTTAATGAGGCAGATTTGCAGTTGCATTAGCAATCCATGCAATCTAAATGCCTGTACTTGCGACATCCTAGGTAGCAAATCTCGATATGGCCCAAACCTGGGCCACATCCGGTATTTACCCATGGCCCACATACCGCAAAGAATGATGGGCCAGGTGCAGTTGCCAGAACACAGCCTGTTTACTGGATTTAGAAGGCTCTATCTCAGACACCTTTAAACCAACACTGCCAGAACTGACCCACTCAAAACCACTAGCACGAAATCCAGGCCATTGCAAAAACAGCCTGTTGGGTGGGACCTCCACATTTGTACAGTGCCACCAGGCTCAGAGAGTGGAGCCAGCACAAGCTCCCCTTTCTTGGACTATCAGCTGCAGAAAGCAGATGGCACTGATAGGATTTGAAGGATTGAGGATCACCCGAGGATGGGCCAATGCTCATCATTTTGCACCACTCTGACCCTCTTGTGCCTACTCCTACATTTCCAAAAACCTTAATTTAAAGTAAGTAACAAGGCTGGCTTGAACGTTTAAGTCCACTGAACATCAGATTTCTATTGTTCTATTAACTTATTATTTGATGTTCAATGAACACAACATGCTCAGCAGCTACAAATCATCAACTCAAACTAAACCTGAATTAAACTGCAAACTTGGACATGTAGTAAAGTTCCTAGTACTGAGGCACATAGTGTTGGACTAAATACAATAGACATTTTAACCCAGCATTATTCTTTGATCAAATAACACACGAAAAGTCACATATATGCCATTACATATTACATTCACATCTTGTCAGCATTGGCCGTCTTTGTCGGAAGTGGCCCAGATCTGTTTTGAGACATGTAAGTCATACAGATTATTGTATTACGTGGGTCATTTTTGGTTCACATGCAGTTTGTCAGTGTCGACCATGGCCAGCAGCGCCATATCTTTGCCAGAAGTGGCTCATATTCGCATGGTATCTGGGATATAAAAACAGCAGGTACAATGTCTGATCTGATCACCTGAGACAGATGTTAAAACCATGCAGCATGCCTCATTGTTGAATGCTGTTCAGTATTTATACTCATCGTCAAAAAAACAAATAGTTGCACCCAGAAGGAATTAAACGAGAGGAATGAAACTTGGTGGGTTTCATTGCTCATATCAGTCTAAATGTATCATCATTTATTGTTCCCGGTAACCTTTACCTTCCTTCTCAATAGCATTGCAACCCAACACTTCCTTCTGGGTGCAGCTATTCTTTTGATAATGAATGTACACTGTCTGGCCCAAAAAAAGGTCACCCACTCTAATATTTTGTTGGACCGTTGGACATCATTTCCACAAGCTTCTGCAATGTCACAACATTTATTTCTGTCCAGAGTTGCATTCATTTTTCCCCAAGATCTTGTATTGATGATGGGAGATTTGGACCACTGTGCAAAGTCTTCTTGCTGAACCTAGACCTGACCAACTGCAGCAACCCCAGATCATAGCACTACCCCCATAGGCTTGTACGGTAGGCACTAGGCATGATGGGTGCATCTTCTTACCCTGATGCACCCATCAGTCAGGGTAAATCTGGACTCATCAGACCACAGGACCTTCTTCCATTGCTCCAGAGTCCAATCTTTATTCTCCCCAGCAAACTGACAGCAAACCGTTTTTGCCGGTTAGCCTCACTGACAAGTGGTTTTCTTAAGCCTAAACAGCTGTTTAGTCCCAATCCCTTGAGTTCCCTTTGCACTGTATGTGTGGAAATGCTCTTACTTTCACTATTAAACATATCCCTGAGTTCTACTGTTAATGAGAAGTTACTCACTGCATCAGTTAAGGTTAAATAACTTGTTGCCAGCTGAAACATAATCACCCATGTAGTAATTATCCAATGGGAGGCTCTTACCTATTTGCTTAGTTAAATCCAGGTGGTGACCTTTTTTTTTGGCCAGGGAATGTATATGCATATGTGTGGTAACCCGAAAATGGATGTGCACTCTACCAAATGTACAAACAATAACAAAATAATACAATAATATTTAAAAACACCCTATTCTTTTAGTTAGGCCTGTCCAGGGTATTTCCTGCCTTCCACCACCCCCTGTGACCTCTGCTTATCTGGAGAAAATGGACAAGGAAAGGTAGGGTGAGATCATGTTAGTAATGTTAGGCTATGTATCTAAGGGTTAAGAGAAAAGGAAGGTTAATTACTCAGGAATTCTGTCATGTAATTAGAGCAGGCCCTACTA
The DNA here is from genome assembly GCA_034552555.1 of Semaprochilodus insignis. Taxonomy (NCBI): domain Eukaryota; kingdom Metazoa; phylum Chordata; class Actinopteri; order Characiformes; family Prochilodontidae; genus Semaprochilodus; species Semaprochilodus insignis. Next base: position 8,551,717 of record CM067478.1, read on the forward strand.
ATCAGACTCAATGCTGGAGTATCTGCATGCATCATTACGTCATACAAACGAGCCTTAAGCTAATGAGCTTAGCGCCAGGGCTGGAATTAACGCAGCCACTATACATAATTAACAATCAGAGTCTTCCTCGCCACTATTAAAAACCAATTTCCACTGTTTCTGTCGGCTTCAGCCAGAACACAATTAATGAGTTTCTCTCCGTTCCTGTTTCTCTGCAAAGCTCCCCTCTATCTCTCTTCCCTTTTTTCTCATTATCCACCTTTACTCTTTTCTTCCATCTCTCTCTTCTCTTTCCATCGTTGTTTTTGTTTCTCTACCCATTTATCCCTCTCTCTTTTCCACACTCTTTCTCTCCACATTAGTACAGTCTTTGGAGGGATGAAAGGACGACTTCAGTTCAGAACTCTGTAATGAGTCTCATCCGCTTTTATAAACTCCTCTGGCAGTCTCTGTTGTCATCAGGTTCTTTCTCTCTATTCGTTTAAAAGGCAGCCAGAGGAAGAGAGAGGGAGAGACAGAAAGAGACAGAGGTGGAGGCAGGCATTTTCTGGTGAAAGTGTTCCTCTGGAGGATGTGAAACGCTCTCTATGAAGCTCACCTTTCTGAGCTCATTTCCTGCCTCGGTCCCATGATGCTTCTCTGATTAACACAAGATGAGTTTGTGTTCCTCTTCAGGTTCTACTACACATACTGAAGCACTTTCATTTGATTTGTATGATTACTTCCTGAAATGGGATTTGCACACTTTAAAATTCTCTCCATGATGCTGCCTTCGTACTTCAGCGTGCATTCATTCACACACCTACACGTACAGGTGCACATTAGAAAAAAGGCTATTAGCAATGAGGGAAAACACTCCAGGACACGTATGAATTGCCTGGAGAAGGCAGAAAACCTTCATCTAGAGCTCCTCAGCTGCAGACGGCAAATCTTCCTCTCTGCCATCCTTCCTCATCCGATGCTAATGTATCTGATCCAGCCAGTGAAGAACCTCTAATGAAGTTACATGGCTGGAGATGGGTTTAAAACCAGACTCTTCGGAAAGGTAGATCTCCAGGACCAGGGTTGGTGACAACTAGGTCTGCACAATATTGGAAAAAACTGACATTGCAATATTTTTTCCCTGTGATATATGTTACAATATGAGGAAATAATCAGGAACTTTCACCAGATGACTTGAAAAACAATTTTTAGAAAACATTATTCATTATCATATACACTCATCGACAAAAGAATAGTTGCACACATAGTTGCACCCAGAAAGAATCGACAGACAGGAATGAAACTTGGTGGGTAGGTCTGACTTCGTGAGACATGCGAATGATTCAAGTTTCACACTCGGCTGCGCATGTGGTGTAAGCAAGTACGGGTCTTATTGTCGTACCTGACTGACGCACCAGCCACTACTGCGGACATTCAGTGAGCAGAGATGCCCTCCATTTATCATCCTGACAGTGCCAGCACCATTGGCAAATGGTTGCATGACACAGGACAATGTGCACACATGCACGATGACAACACCATGTCAGCGTCACCAAACACTGCATTGATGTCGTCCCAGACTGCCATGGAGTGACTCAGATTGGCATCGAGTCGGCACCGTGGTCGGCACTAAGATAAACAATTTGTTGTCATGCGTCACACGTCCAGAAGGCCTGGTGTCTCTACACCTCCACCCCTACCTCACAATCTGCAGGAACTGTGTGAGAATATTCAAGATGCATGGATTATCACAAGACACCATTAGGAACCTCTACAGCTCCATCTGGCATGTTGCGTTAGCAAACACGGCAGCCTGACGCCATACTGATAGACACTACTTCTGTAGGTGTAGCTAAATATTGCCCATATCAGTCTAAATTTATCATTGTTTATTGTTCCTTTATCTTCCTTCACAATAGCACTGCAAGCCGACACTTCCTTCTGGGTGCAAATGTTTTTTGAAGATGTGTGTGTTTGGGGGGGTGAAAGTGAAAATAATAATAAAAAAAATCTGAGAAATTACTTTTTAGTACTCTCGTAAGATTGAACCATGTTTTCTGGAACTAATTGGTTTCAGTGCACCAAACACAAAAACTGTGACTGCTCTTCTCTGTTTCTGAGAAGCCTTAAATCAGAGTCAAGGAACCATGCAAGTTTTTCTATTGTATCAAGTAGCCAAAAAAGTTGTAGCCTAACATGTGTCATTACATTTGTATTTCTTGACATTGCATGTCCTGCAATGTGAGTATTGCATATGCGCACCATGCGCTGGCGATGCTGAAACAATATGTTGTGCAGCCCTAGTGACCACTATCTTAGAGTTCCACCATCACAGTCCACTATCCATGGACAGATTCCACTATACTTAGTGCGGGAGAATGGCTTCCTTTCAGTGCTTCCCCATCCTTCTTTATAGGCATCCTGACTTGAAATCCTGGAAAGCTGTTTAGTGACTGTTTAATTCAGTAAACATTACTGTCACATTTAGATATAGTAGAGCAGAATAGGGTAAAATGAGCCGGTGGGTAAGATGTGCCACCCCAAGTATCAGCAACCATAAACAAAATAAACAAAGTGAGATGAGAGCACTGGGGGAATAGGGTGAGTGATTTATGTTAAAAATGATTAGGAGATTATTCAGATAAATTACATTTCACTCTGTGCTCTCATACGTTCTGAAGTGCTCCCTGAGGAAAAGCTTAGACTGCTGTGTAAAGCAGTTTGGTCAGAGTGAGGGTGGTGGGAAAAGATGAATCACCTGGCCAGGGGCAAGCCGAGTCACTGACTTGACATACCCCATGGTTATGGAATCATAAGCAGCCCACTCCACAGTGATTGGTACCTGTGGTAAAGATGAGTAAAAAGGGTTATAGAAATTCACCCTTTGGTGAAACAGCCTCAATTTCCCAGCTTTGTATTCTCCAGCATTATGAGATGATATAGGAGAAGACTAAGTGCCAAACAGTGCATTTTTATAACACTTATACTCAACAGAAGTGCCAATAATTGTGGAGGGGACCGTATAGTGCCGGGAACTTTCACCTTGTCATTTAGGATTGTGCAAACTGCAAATCAGTGTTTTCCCACTGAGTACTCAAGTGCTCCAAAATCCATATTTTTGCTCAGTCCCGGCTCCCAGCACATCTGAACCAAGCAATGAACAATTGTGGTGGGAGAGGATATACAGCACAAACGTGAACCATCTGATTCCCAGACCTAAATTTTCACACACTTGCCTTTGGAGTTTTTGACACTGTATTGTAATATGATCTATAAAAATGACTAAAAGTACACCACAAAGCTACAAACAGAAGTCACACGCAGCTTATCAGGGAAGGTTTCCAGAACAAAACAGAGTTTTAAAGAAACTGTTTTAATCTAATGTTTAAAGAACGTTGTAAAGATGTTTATAGTAGTTTAGAATAATAATGTGCCTATAAGGTTCAATGCTAACTAAGGCATAGCGCTTTAACTGCAACGTTCAGAAGATGTTTTGAGGATGGTGTCAGGGCCGCAGATTATGTTATATGATAACAAAAGAAGAATTCATTCTCAGCACAACATTTGGAAGATGTTTTAATGATGTTGCTGAGACCTGAGAAGAGAAGAGAAGAGAAGAGAAGAGAAGAGAAGAGAAGAGAAGAGAGATTAAGCATGTTCACCAATTTAAGTGCAAATTTGTTCTGAGAACTACATGAAACAACCATATAATTTTGACAAAAACTCAGAAAAAACTTGGAAAAATGTGTAAAAGGTGAGAAGATAATTTTCAGCCTCAGTCCAATTTCTAGTCTGAAAGGTTCTCACATATTCAAAGGGAAAATGTTTTGTGGCTTTTCACTGTAACAGAAGCTGCAAGGAGTATTAGTTAAAACCAAATCATACCATAACCAAACCATAAAGAAAATCATTAACAGGGTAAACAGATTTACTTTGGGGAGACTGGAAGTTTGAGGTACTCTGTGGCAGCCCTGTGGAACCTCCAAAATGAACTTTATTTATAACCCTCCATATCCACTTACTGAAACAGCGTAAACTCATCAATCCATAAATCAGTAGTCTAACAAAAACCAGTCATGGGACAACACATTTGTCTTATTAACTTATTGGGTACATTTTGCGGAGAGTTGAGGAGAGTTGTGCAAATTAGATTTTACACAGAATGTGATCTCACTCATTATTCATGACATGTTTCAGTGTTGAAGAGCTGAGCCAAATAATGATGTGCCATTATTGTTAAAATAATATATCTATTTATAGTGTGTTTAATTAATACAACTGTTTTAAAAGGCAGGTGATATTATATTTGTTTTCATTTGCAACCATTAATGGCTCAGTTGAATAGAACAGGTTGAACTGTTCATCCAAACCACTTTTTATCTCAACAGACGGTATTCATTACAACAGAGGTATAACACTTTAAGGTATTAATATTCTGTATTCTCTGTACTTTAGTTGAATGCCTATTAGCTTCCACAGAGTGGAACAATACTGACACTTCTTTCTGTAAAAGACTGTCTGTAAGTTTAACGATAAGACTTTATCAACATTACACTAGTTCAGTACATTAAATTACTTAAAACCTAAAAATGTATAGATATAAGTCAAAACAGTCTTATAATGAGAAATATTAGATATAAGAACTAGATCTAAGATATATTTTTCACAGGTAATCATTTGCTTAATGATTTGCTGTTGTACAGTTGTTGCGATGAATAAGCAAGTATAAGTCCATGTGTTTACTGAAACAAACAAAAAAAAAAAACAAAGAGAAAAATAGCAAAATTAGCAAAAGAAAGAAAGAACAAGAAAGTAGGTAAGTCATTTTAATCTATATAGCACATTTAAAACCAAAGTTTGACAAAAGGCTTTCCACCCTCTGCCCAACACAAAACATACATTAACATAGTCCACAATTCACAGTTCAACAGCTGATTTAAGCTTGGAAAGAAAGGGGAAAAGAAAAGAAAAGAAAAGAAAGAAAGAAAGAAAGAACACTCAAGATCAAAATACTGAAACAGAAAGAAACCTGGGGCTGGAAGGAAACTGTGGAAAACACAAAACAGGGCCTGAGAAACCAATAAACATCCAGCAAACACAAACACCAAGAAACACAAGACAAACAACCAGGAGTATAATGCTGCATTCAAGTCTGAAGCTGGAAAATACCAATTTCCCACTTGTAAATTGCATTCAAACGGCTGGCGAAGCTGTTTAACTGGTAAACTTGGGATTCTAAATGATACACAACTTCATGATATGTGACAAATAATGTGACCACTGACTTTTTACTTGAGTACAAAAACTGTGAATTGTTCAGTCAATGTGTACCTGACGTGCCTCTATTAGACATGTCTACCTTCTAACACAGCTTTCTTTCTCCGTATGGTGAAGGTTTCTACAAACAAGGACCCAAACAGAGTGAAGTCATATTTACTAGTTTACGATGAGCACAGCATAAACATACCGGGAGCAAACAAGGAATAACTGGGGCTAATGAAAGGATGGGGCTTCAGTCTAGACACAGGTGAGACAGATGACAAGAGGCAGGACAGGGGCGGAAACAGAGACCAAAACAACAGTAAAATCACATGGCAAGGGAAGGTAAGCAAAGGCAGAAGCAGAAAGAAACACTGAAAGGGCATTTGATGTAACGGTTATCCACAGAAAAGCACCTAAAGCTTATTGTTTTGCCATCTTAGTGTATGCATAGGAGTGAATGTTTACTTTAGCAAGATAATAAAAAAGTGTGGCTTATTCCCCTTTAATGCCAGTGCATCACTGAAATATGAAACAAAAATGCAACAGACATTTAGAACATTTAGAGGAAGAGATTTAAGAATTATCTTTCCTTTTTCTACCCACTTAAGTTTCTCTCTCTCTCTGCTTCTATCTCTGGATCTCTCTCACTCTCTCTCTTGCTCTTTGGGTTCTGTGTAATATCGGTAGTTATCCAGGGTGAGGGTGAAGGCAGGGTACAGTCTTTGGCCAGACTCCATGTTTATTCTAAGACTCACCAGTGTGCAGCACGTCACCACAGTGATGGAGTTACCCGGAGACAGAGGTCGTATTAGTGGTGACAGGCTGTCTATATTGGCCGGTGTATAGATGAACTGTTACTCCTGTTCACACGACACCACAGTCTACACAACATCATTAATCAGGTGCACGCACACACGCACAGTACTGCACAGCAGCACACACATATCTGCACCTTCTACACAGCACACAGCTGTACTTACCTTGTTTTGCACTCCCTAATCAGTCCGATTTTACCAAAACACTGTCATTTTAATCCTTATCAATCTGCATGAAAGCCTGACACACACATTTCAGCACCACCACCACCAGAGAATGGTCTAAACAATACAGTTCACATCAGCGAGTCTCAGTTGTTTATCATTATGTGAAACCCAGCTGTGCGACACTCATCCTAGTCCATTCTTCGTTCACTGCAGACACCCAGCTAAATATGCTAAGTACATTGTAGCCTCATATAATATGAGGGGGAAGCCAGTAATTGGCCTATTTTGTCTTTGTACAGTTCCATTACAGAGAGTGGGACTCTCCAGCCCTGTAACCCAGTTCTAGCCTGAAAGAACACAGACCCCATTGGCCAGGCTTGAAAGCGTCTCATTAAATGCATCCTATTGTTAAATTTAAACCGTGATTCATTCGAGAGGGAAACCGAAGAGCACGAGAATGCAAAAATGATTGTGCTTGAATTGCTACGCGCTCAATATGTAAAGGCTTTTATTACTTCAGCTGGATGTGTGTTTTTCTCTCTCCCTCTTTTTCTTTCTGGGTTCTGCTGGAAATGGAGCTTTGATGACTGACTCCAACTGGAATCACACAGGCCTGCTCGCTGCCTGTGTGTAGTCCTGATGAAGCTCACTGCTGTTAGATGGCAGATCACAGAAGAGAACTTCCATCAGCTCTGGTGAGGACAGTACACAGACCAGACACACATCAGCGATGACAGGAGCGAGTGCGTGCACACATGGGTATGCATCAGAAGTGCATCAAACGCACAGTCCAAAAAACCCTCCTGCACAAACGTGTGCGCAGCTACAAATATATTGACATACAGCACATGTCAAATATTTTGGGATGCCTTTCGTTTGCCAGTTTTGTTAAGTTTATCTTATCTAACAAGTAATGCTTTCAGAAAATGTGGCAATGTCCCCTTTATCTCTTTAAACATGCAACATGTAAAGTTTACATAAGATAAGCATTTGGCAAATGACCATTATCACCACCACTGCCCACTCAAAAAAGCAAAGCAAGAGTTAACATTGATGCTGCTGGAATTCAGGTGAGTCCATTCATTCTCTGTGTGAGGAGTTTAACACCATTTTTGCCAATTGTGTTTGCGTAATTTGTTTTTCACATTTAACCTATGGGTGAAGTGAAACACCTGCACACACACGCACACACACACACAGTGAGCACACTTGCCCAGAGCAGTGGGCAGCCCTATCCACAGTACCAGGGGAGCCGTTGGGGATTGGGTGCCTTGCACAAGGGCACTTCAGTTGTTCCTGTCGGTTGAGGGAATCAAACCAGTGACACTCCGTTCACAAGGCTGGTTCTCTAACCTCCAGCCCATGACTGCCTTTTACATCCTAAAAGATGAATTATGATGCTAAACTCAGAGCTTAAAATACAGTGACTTATTGCTTTAATTTCGGCTTGAGAAATAGAACATACTTGGGCACTTCCTCCAAAGCACACGAACATGCACACAGTATACAAAAGTGCAGGTGTGACCTATGGGAGAGGTCATTAGATGGTTGAAGTAGTCTTTCTGGGTTTCCTTCATTGGACCAAGCAGGTAAACTCTGACCAAAACTCAAGACGCAAGCTCTACATTGCCCCTAGTGGTGTTCATAGTTTGCATATCTCACATTTCTTATGAGAATGTAGTATTAGAGAATTTTCTTTTTTTTTTTTGACTCATAATCTACTTATAAATGTCTGATCTAAGGTGACCAGATTTCTGAAATGAAATGAAATGCCGATTAACATATCACTGAATAAACTGTAATAAACTATGGTTAAAACCGACTGAAAAAATTAAGTAATTTGGAAACCACATCAGAAAATCATACAGTAGCTACCATGGTAAGTGAAGCTGTTGTAATCTATGGAAAACTCTCTGGAAATTCTCCTCAGAATTGTGCCAGGGAAGGCATTCTTTGATGCAAGAGAGGCTGAACATTGATGTCTTCTACATCCAGAAACTTGTCCAGTCCATGCCAAATCCAGTCACAGCTGTTATTGGTGGTCGTGGAGGTACTACACGCTATTAGGTGCATTTCAGTCACAGGTGACTAATTCTTTGTCCGGTGAGCTTATGGATGGCTGAGAGACGCAGTTTTAATAAAAATGACACACTAGTTATGTACTTCTATTAGTACCTACCAATCACTTGGAAGTATGATTTAAGCCCTGTTACCTTGTGTCTTAAAAAGACATTGGTGGTGATGTTGTGGATTCCCTTGACACTTGCTAGTCTCTGGTTGAGTTTTACGTTTAAGTAATTAGGAGATCTAATCACACACAGGTCTTTTTGGGTTTTTCAGGGTGTCTTTAATTCATAATTAAAAACCAGGACATGTCCAGAGACAGCTCCAACTGGAGACAAGCCACCAAAAACGGGTGGTGCCACCCTACCCTAATCAGCATGTGAAATCAAAGCTTATGCTACTATGTGCTGCTACTATGCTAGTACTGTGTTTACTGAAGGAAACATGTTCTTTACATATCAAAACTCATGGTTTGGCAGTATTAAGACACATTAAAACACTTTGATCAACATAAAGCAAAGTAAAAGCTATTTTACGTTTAAAAAACAGCTTTTATTACTTAGTTGAAAAATAACAGTGAAAATACAATGTCACTTTATAAATTCTAAATAAGTTAAGGTGTCCTCTAACTTTTGACAGGCTGTGTACAGTACACGCTCAACCACAGCATGCTAATCTCTTTCTCTTCATTCAGCTGGAGCAGTTCTAGCAGAATATTTACATCTTTATGCCGACTAGCTGACTGCTAGGTGCTACAAAGTGAAGGTTATACATGTAATCCTACACAGATGGTTCTCTGAGACAGAACACACTCCAGAGCCCCGCACACATACACACACGCAGAGCTGTACAGAGTTAGAGGTCACCCTGTGTTGACCTGCACTAAGGTAAAGTGTTTCTGAGTTTGCTATGGCAGCTGAAGCTGAGGGTCTTGTTCCTCTTTGATTTCTGTTATGCACACGTAGCGCTAGCCTCCCTCTCTATCAAACACACACTCTTCTATTCAAACCCCCCTCCTTCTTCACGCTCTTTATTACACCTTGCTTCTGTGTCCTTGACTAGCTGCCAGGATGGCCGTATAGCAGCCGCGCTTGAGGGATTGTGCAGCCTGACCCTCTTGTGTAAGCCCAGGTTCACTTGCTCAAGCAGGTCAGAGGTCAAAACGTGGAGCATGTTTGAAAGCGGGCAACGGTGGGGAAAAGACGAGAAGAGGCCTCTCGATCCAGCATTCAGAACAGACAGAGCCGTGGAGGACAGCGCAAGGCTTTATCAGCCGAGTGAAGCACCACGGACAGCTCAGCAGAGGCACCACACACAGATAATAACTCACATTCACACAGTGGAGCTTTGTGTCGGATTAAAAGAGAAAACTAATGAGACGTTATCTTCCACACACTCTCTCTCACACACTCACACACTCCTCCACACCTCTCCAACTGTGGGAAACACACTTGCAAACTCTTGTTTTTGTCTCTCTGTATCTCCCTCTCTTTCTATATCTCTCTCTGTGTATGTCTCTCTGTCTTACTTTTTGTCTCTTTCTCTGTTTCTCTCTGTCGCTCTCTCTCTCTCTCTGGGTTTCTCCCTCGCTCCTGTGTTTTAGCCAATTTGTAATGGGACAGACAAAGTTAGAGATTTGGAAATCCCTTCAGATTGATGATGGAAGGGGATGGTATACTGAGCGCTAGTGGAATCGTGTATAATAGCTAAATTTCTACTAAAGCAGTCAGTGTTTTTGAAGGTGTCATTAAAAGGGGGTACAGTTGCAGCTGCATGTATTTTCTGTACTGTATAAACTATGGTGAAGGCCAACTTACCATAATTACCACTTACAAAATTAACTTTGAATACAGCGTATGCCTATGTGTTTGCCCTGCAATGGACTGGCAGCCTGTCCAGGGCATTTCCTGCCTTCCACCCAGTGAACACTGGGATGGACTCCAGCAAGTAAGTACGATTCAAGTCACATAACACACTTCTGCTTTTAATCCCTGGGTTACCTAGTATTTTGAATCATGTATAATAGCTGAATTTCTACTAAAGCAAAATCAGTGTTTCTAGATTTGAGGAAAAATGGTATGTTTTAAAGACACCATAGAATGCATTTATTCAGTGGTTTAAATTGTTCTCTTCTACATAGAAGGGATGTGATTTTGGTTGGAGTGAAAAATGCCCAGATGCTGTTTTATACACCCATTTATAACCCTGTGATATGTCTCTAGAATTAAAGGAGCTGTTTTTCTTTTTTGGTGAGCTCATGAAAAATTTCATAAGCTTTGCTCTGATAGGCTGGTTCATAGTAAGACATCAGGATGATCAAAACAGACACAATAAAAGGACAATAAAATCAGCCTCCATGTAAATAAGCTAGGTCCTCATACTATCTCATTAGCTATGTTAATTGCTTGAGGCTTCTAGTAGTAATAGGGTATGAAAAGTACCAACATTCATGTCACAGCCGATACGGAACGGTACATTTCTGCACATAGTCAACCGTTTGCTGTTGCTCATAGACGTTGTTTCACTGGGCTAGACAGTGAACTGGTAAATGTGCATTTATGGGATGTCAAGACTGTTATGTAACAGTGTAGGATTTTGAAATTGACCCATTTGGAATTGTAGACAACAGTGTTAGAGCTTCACGGTATGTTAGTGCTAGCAACTCAACTCTCAACTGCTGTCTGGAGTGTTTCTGCCTTCTGAATGCTGGGATAGGCTAAAGCACCCCTTCTAACCCGAAAAGATAGGGTGGTTTTGAAGATGAGTGAGAGAGAGAGAAATCCCTGGAATCTGTTTTCTTACCCCCTTTTATAAAGGATGCCTAAATAAATGCTCTCTTCCTATATCTTGGGTGTCTTTCTCATTCTTCCTGTCTCTTTGTATCTCTTTTGCTCATGCTTTCATACTCTCTCACTTTTTCTCTGTTTCTCTCTCTCTCTCTCTTGCTCTTTCTTCGTATCCCTACCTTTGTATATATCTCTATCCGACACTGTTTGTCTCTGATTGTGCTGCTAGTTGCTCAGTTTAGATCCTGACTTCAGGTCACTGTTACACAGATGAATGGAAGCATGGAGTGTGGGCGTGCACACCCCCTACGCGCACACACAAAGAAGAAAGGCTCTGATTTCTGATGTGTATGTGTGTGTGTGTTTAAAAGAGAAAGTTCATTTTAATTGGTAGCGAAGGGGATGTAAGGTTGAAAGTGTGATAAAGAGGAAGCAGGAAGCAGATAAGAGCAGGATTATTGGTTCCTGTGTTGTGCAACTGTTATCTAAAAGCAGGTGAACAGGTGGTCAAGTATAATTCAGCATTTTGTGTTTATGGCCTGCAAGCAGAGTTCCTTCAAACAGAATAACATTAAAGCAGCATTATGCAAAAATAAGGTGTTTTTTGCTCCTGGAGTCCCCCTACAGTTTCAGAGTGTAATTCCCTTTAACACCACTGTTGTACTTTGAGCCCCCTGTCACTACCTGCCCTCAAGTACAGCTGTACATGTACATTTGTTGAGCTGAAAGACCCAGAATCTGACTTACCTTTGAGTGTACGTATGTCACACAGGGATATGGACACTACAGATTACACTGTAGTATATCTATGTCTAAACAGCTGAAATCGCACCTGTAATCTGTATCTGTCCATCTGGAAATTTATTCTGGGCTTTGAGAAGGCCAGTCCACAACCATCAATTTCCTTTTGACCCATTCTTTGGTGAATTTACTTGTCACTGCAGTACTGAGAATGATCCATCACCCAAATAGAATACACCGCCAGGGTAGTGCTACATGCTCATCCTTTCATTGTTGTTGGACTGATTTGACTCAAAACTACAGTGACTCACTTTGTGAGTGGTATTACAAGACGGGATGAGCTTGGCTAGCGAGATAGCATGCTAACTTCAGTAGATATCTCTCATGAACATGATACACAGAAGTCTTTGGCATACTTTCCTGTTATTTCTTTACATTCTGTTGATACTTTTAGTTGATTGCGTAATGGTTTAAAATGGTTTAAAAATCTTCTAAATTGTACCTTAAAATCCAGAAAAAAACACAAGAGTGCCACCACTTGCCTTTTTGTACTTGGTATAAATTCTTCCTTTGTTCAGTTTTTACTGGCTGTTGTAGGAATCTATTCAGTCAGAGTCAATAGCCAGTATGTAAACTACTGGATGCTCAAAGTTGGGTTGCAAACAATCAGACAAGTTTGATATACTCAGAGTGGACTGAAATGTGATCGAGAGCCCCCCTGCACCTTGCTCATTTTTATTTTCCTAGCTATCGAATCCCCACTGCCAGAAAACCTGCAGATTAGTTTTTAGACCAGATTAGATTAGACCTACTGACTCAGCCAGACTGATATCAGGGTAAAAGTCATGAAGTGTAACCCCGGCTTTAGTATTACTACAAACAATCAGTGTGTTTGGGGTGTAACCTTCTTTACGTCGCAGCCACACTGGGTTTTCACACATTGTGGCTTTATGCAGAAATGTTATTTATCCTAACAGACCATGTTTTATAACCAGCTGCAGTTTGGCGTGTGTGTAGGCTGCTGTCAAACATTTCTCTTCCGCTTGTTGGCCACAGTGAACCATGTCACATTTGACCCTCGTCGCTGTGGTGACTGACCCTGCAGTTATTAGATTGATATTTGGCAAGGGATGTATGGACTGTCTTTTTTACCCTCTGCTAACTCCCTCCCTCTCTCATTCTCTCTCGCTCTCTTGGCTCTTTCATACTCAGCCAGTAGATCAGTCAGTCCTGATATGATTGACAGCTCCTTTTCAGGACGCTGCCAAATGTAAATGGACGTTTCTCTCGCTCCTCCGTCCCCACCCGTGCCTCTCGCTGCAGTGGCGCAGTCCGCAAGGAGGATGTGGATGGAGTTTGTCATCATTATTGATGTGGGCAGAATGGGGGCTTTTGTCCAAAGGAGCTGCCTCTCTCCAGTCTTCATATTCATAAAGTAATGTGACATGCTTGTGTGTGCCGGAATGGTCAATACTGTCTATTTCAGTCAATTTCTACTTCAGTTGTAGCTCATGATATTTGTGTGTTTTGCCCTTGCCACAGCACAGTTCAGTAAGTACACAAGGGGTGATCATCATACCTCAGAAGGGAAACCCACAAAATAAATAGCATAAAATGGGTAGTTCAGGTTCTAAAACATTACTCAAAGCTTTTGTTAAATTCTCAATGTACGTAAATATGCAAGTGTACATTACCGGTGGATTCTGTATTCATTCATATATTAGTTATTAAAAACTTCAAACCACTGTGCTGTTCACAAAACAATCTTTGACTGTTTCATTACTTGCAAAGTAAGCTCGCCAGACAATTACCAGAAATAACCAGAAAAATTCTCACCTTGCATGTGTAAGGTGGAAATAACTTCAGGCAGATAGTGTTGCATGAGGATGATGGGGTTATAAATACCTGCGGGGTGTGTGACACAGTTCATAGATTGAGACTGGATTGTCTCGTTCCATATGTGGAAAATAGGTCATATAGCAGATGTTAACGATTGGCTAAAAGGAGTGATTGCATTTGAGTGTGCCAAAGGCCATAGTGTGAAGGAAGTAGCTGAATTTGCAGGTGTATGGAAGTGTACGGTCAGTGATCCCAGTCTACAGGAAATTCTCCTCAGAATTGTGCCAGGGAAGGCATCCACCAAATCTGCCCCAACTGCGCAATTCTTGGATGCAAGAGTGACTGAACATTGATGTTACCTACATCCAAAAACAGCTGTTATCTGTGCTCATAGAGGTATTACACGCTATTAGGAACGTTTTAGTCACAGGTGACTATTTTTTTGTCCAATGAGGCTCTTGAGAAACCACAGCCTTGATTAAAAGAATTCACCACTAGCAAAATTTTCACAAGTCTTGGCTCCCTTAGTTCAGCTCAGGCCACCTTGGACAGCAATTGCATGCTCTCAAGCTCACAGTGAAGGACGACTATGGCATTGCAGGGGATCGAACTAGGGATCTTTTTGTGAGAGTACCAAAACTTTGACAAGTAATATCATGCTGTGCCAAACATTCTGAAAGCATGTTTTCTTTACTGGTATGTTCATCACTTGCTTGCACAGGCATACAAAATAGACAAAATTTACGTTAGCAGTTAGCAGCCAAGCTCTTTTTAGATTTGCTGATGGGTGACCTATGGTGTCATCTGGTTGCACTGTCAAGCCAATAAAACACAAGCCATGAGCCACTGGTGAGCCAAATGAGATTGGCTCATTTGGAGATCAGTGGTGAAAAGCACCTTTTACTCAGTGCTAACCAACTGTAGAACACTGTTGAACTGATATAACAAGATCAACAAGATTTAGATAAAGGCTGGATAGGCATAACATTTAAAACAGGACAAGAAGAAGAAGAAGACGAAAAAAAGAGGGAGACAGAGAGGAGAGAAAGTGTGTGTGCCAGGTAGCAGCCAACGAGAAGATATTAGCACTTCAAAGGTGAGCGAGCAATACACTGTTCTAAATCCTGCACAGCCCAGCGAGATGAGATGCCAAGAGCAGATTTGTGTGTGTGTGTGTGTGTGTGCGCGTGTGTGTGTGTGTGTGTGTGTGTGTGATGAAATGAAATACTGGGCATAAAGGAGTGTAGACGACAGTGAAAATGAGTTCCGGCAAACCAGTGAGGAAAAGGGAGAAAGAATGTTCACACATTCACACACACACACACACACACACACACACACACACACACAGATAGAGAGAGAGAGAGAGAGAGAGAGAGAAAGGGAGAGAGAGTGGAGATTAAGTGAGCTCCTCGTTTCCTGGGTCAGAGAGAGAGCAGAATAGATGTACTGATGTAAACCCAGAGGAAGTAGGCTTACAGGGATTCATCACAGCTTTACTGCTACTCATGCCTTCGTATGTGTGTGTTTGCATGTGTGTGTGTGTGTATTAGGTTTATGCCATGTTGTGGGGACCAAAAACGGTTTATACACTACTGTTGTGGGGACCTTTCCTCCTTGTGGGGACCACAAGCTGGTCCTTGCAACAAATAACAAAATAAATCATTAAAGACGATCCATTAGACTCATTTTCAGTGTTCAGAATTGTATTTTGGGGTCTGCTAAAATAGATGTACATGCATCAGTTTTCCCAAAACACAGTATTATTCTCATTCTGTACATCTGTATTCACCCTCTGTATGAAACCCTCTGTTAGAGCACCTGTGGCTTTAAGTCCCTCCTCCTGATGAGGCCAATGTGTTCTGATTGATCAGCTTCCCAACTCTGTTCTAAGTGGTCAACTGCCAGAGTGCCGTCCTGCTAAAATTCTGCCCCCAATTCTGCTGTGGCTGTTCTTACAATGGTGTTAATTCGATACAATTGGCGTTAATATCAGTTTGAGAGTATCAGAGCCCAATCCTGAAAGTCAAGTAGACTAAGTTGGTGGATCCACCCTTTGCAAGCTAGACTGGAGACTGGAGTACTTTGGGCTTTATAACATTGCAGACTGTTTTCATGCATAAAAGATACATAACACACTAAAGAAAAATAGAAAAGCGTATCAGAACCCCTTTAAATTTTATGGTGAAGACATGCTTTAAGATTAATGTGAGGTTAAGGGTTAAGGCTAGGCTACTAGTACTTCTAACCAAAACTTTGACAACCCATTATTCTTCTTTGTACACATTTTTTGTCTGCTTACTACTCCTGCAGTTTTCCAAATAACACTGTTCCAACTCCAGAATGTTCAGTCTGATCGGGAATAGTGTGCTTGTAAACAGCTTTCTGATCTGAGTTTTCAGAAAAACTTCCCTATAAGAATGAATGGGGTGAAAAAGTACATCCATCTACTGTACTTTTGCTCGATTGACAGACACCGTTTTATATACACCTCATCTCAGGGCAGACTCCCAA
Organism: Semaprochilodus insignis; assembly: GCA_034552555.1. Classification (NCBI taxonomy): domain Eukaryota; kingdom Metazoa; phylum Chordata; class Actinopteri; order Characiformes; family Prochilodontidae; genus Semaprochilodus; species Semaprochilodus insignis. The sequence continues at coordinate 8,567,888 of CM067478.1, forward strand.
GCAAATTCAGTGTTGGTCCGACCAGCACTCACCTGTTTGTCCTTTTATCCCCATCACTCTTTCCTCCCATAGAGTCCCATTTATTTTCATCTTGACTCAAGGGCTATTGTTTCCTTCACTTGACAGCCACCAAACTGCATGTACACACTCAGGGCAGATCCCCAAAACTCTAATCCACAGCCATACTGACATGCACCCCTGTACGTGTTGTTTATTCATCCCTTGTTCCATGCATAGAGTCCCATTCATTTGTATTGCATCTTTTTGTGTTTTGTTGAAGCTTTGTTGAACAGCAGCACTCAGTCCAGCAATACATGTGATACAATTATCAGGACAGATGTTAAGCCAATTATATCAAAAGCTAAATGAGACAATATTGAGAGGCAAAGAAGGGCAAGTCTGATTTAAAGGGGCCCATATATCATAGAAAAGCAGAATTTCTCACTTTTTGTATATAAAAGTAGGCTGTACGGTGTGTAGACATTGTTTCAAAGTATAATATTTACTTTCCAGTCTGTAAGGCCAATAGGTGGAAAGCGCAGTTTAGGGCCATTGAGGTTATAAGCAGTGTTTTAGCCACGCCTCACAATACGTTTAAATATTTCCATAAGCATTTACATACATCTTAAAGGCACAATATTAACTGCCTAATCAGTTCTAAGAGATAAAGAACGGTTGGAAAACTATGATAGCCTTTGTTACATAAAACCACATGAACACACAGAAATGGGAATGATATGACTCTTTAATGGTATAAAGCATGTAGTCTGATGATTGGAGCTGAATAAGACACAGGGCACAGCAAAGGCATGCGCGTGTGTGACCCCATATCGAGCCTGAATAAAGATTAGGCTCCTTTGAGTCCTCACCAGTGAAAACAATACTTTTCCCAGATGGCGCTCAAACTGTTCTGGACTCCATTCAGACGCAAAGGGGTGTAGGATTGATCGGCCCTCACACAATTAATCTCCTGCTCATTAACTTCTACAGCTGTGAATAAAACGGCTTCGCTTTCTTTCTCTGGCTCAGGCTCTCTGCTGCTTACACACACATACATACACACACTCACAATGCTGCTGCTCCAGAACTGGCTGCGCTGACCTGTGGAGAGTGGCGGTTATGGAGGTGTTTAAGGGCTGTGACTATGTGTCAGCATTATTCCTGCATTGTAGGGTCTCAGAGCGGTTTATACAGCATCTGTGGAGCAACCTGGGGTGAAGTGCCCGGCTTAGAAAATGCACTGGAATAGGAGCTGATCATTGGTTGGTTGACTCAGGGCAGCTCCCAAAGACCTTAGCCATAGGAGATCTTGGTTGGCTGTATAGGTCTAGATATCATCCTGGACAATTTTCTGTTGGGCCTGTCTGTCTAGACAAAACTTAATGAATGACAAAAGGGCATTAGTAAAGCACTTGATAGCCTTATTACAATAAGCATGATCACTGTATGAAATGATTTACAGGCATGTATATCGTTGTTGCTGTCTGAAAACCCCAAACATCTCAATGTTTTGTGATATTTAGTTTTCTGCTTAATTTGGACTTAACAAACTGTCCTTAACACTGTATGTAAACGTTTTTGATGAATGGACCAATAGGAATACTTCAAAGAACTGCTTCAAATGAAATCTCTGTACATTAACTTACACTAAAAGTGCAGGAAACTTTTGCCTTGTCCTGTAAAGTTGTCATTTTGACGATACCTGTTTTTCTTTGGACAACGACAATATGTTTCTGAAGGTCCTGAAAGCTCCTGACTGTACAGTTTCTCCAACTGGGCTTTAAAGAAGAGGGCAAACACATTCTTTACTGCTGATGTACCTTAATGTAAAAAGATTTCATTTTTAGAGTATTTCTATCAGTTTCTCTGTCGTGAAATGAAGGAGAGTAAGGACAGCTGGTGTGCTTATAGATATCATAGGAAATAAAAATCGAAGAATAAAATGCGATGGTACAGTATGTACAAGTTATACCAGTGGTATCTAAGCTTATCCAGAAAGAGCCAGTGTGGCTGCAGGTTTTCACTCCAAACAAGCTGGAGCCTGGAGTTTAATCACTTAGTCTCAGATTTTAACAACCGATCATGTGTCTTGCAATGTTGTTGGAATGAAAACCTGGAGCCAGACTAGCCCTTTGCGGATAAGACTGGACACTTCTTCCATAAACAATACACTGTAATTATCCATGTAAAGTCATTTCTTTTCAAATTACAACCCTCAACATTTCAGCACCATGTTTGAAAATGTGGCATTGGGTGTTATGTTTTATTATAACCTCATTCTTATTGTTGTACAGCTTCCACTATCTACCTATCTTTTTTTCTTACCAATCAATTTAAACTCATAAAGCTGTAGGACAGTAGCATCATGTTTTATATGTTTATCTGAGCTAGTGATTCCAAATATTTCAGTGGCAGTGTACATAAATAGTTTGTATTTTAGACCACATGTTTAACTAAAAATTTCAATCTGAAGAGGAATAGAGCGATTCAATTTGACATGGACTGGGCAAGTTCAATGTTCAGCTCCTCTTGCAGCAAAGAATTGCACTGTTGGGTCAGATGTGGTGGATGCCTTTCCTGGCACAATTCTGAGGAGAGTTTACTGTAGTTTGGGACTTTTGCCACTGCTGGTAGACTCGTATGACTGTATGGCTCTATGGCCTTTGGCATGTCCAAATGCAATCACTCCTTATAGCCAATCATTAACATCCGCTTTGGACCCATTTTACACACATCCAATGAGAGGTTCACTGCACTGCACCACCTCTTCTCAATCTATGAATCCCATCACCCACACCCCACAGGTATTTATAGCCCTATCATCCTCATGCAGCGCCATCTGCAGGAGCCTGAGGTTACTACCACCTTAAACACACAAGGTGAATTCTTTTTTTTCTGGTGAGAATACACACACACACACACACACACACACAGACACAGACATATATATATACATATATATATATATATATATATATATATATATATAGTTAGTTAGTTCTGAGTGAGTTCTAGAGTTGTTTTTCTATCACTTTCTATCACGCCAAAACACAAAGATATCTAGTTGTTTTCTCTGAAACCATGACAACCTTAACTTAATGCTGTCATCTGGATTTAAAACTTTAAAACAATGGAAGGCATTCTAAAAGGTGCGTGTGAGTGTGTGTGTGTGTGTGTGTGTGTGTGTCAGTGATAGATGAACTGCGGCGTGCTCTGCAGATCTATGACTCTGTCTGCCTGCACTACAGACCTGCCACTGTTTGAACTGCTGTTTTAACTTTTTCACTCCTAACTTCCCACAGGCAGGGCGAGCGAGAGAAAGAAAGCGACGGAGAAAGGAGAGGAAGAGGCCGGGAGGAAGAGAAAGAGACAGATTGGGCAGGAGTGCTTTTAAAACAGGCCGGACACAAAGAGCTGATTCAGTGCTCTGTCTGCACCTGCCTCCACACACTGTACAACAACACACACTTCAACTTTGCACACCAACAGCAACATGCTGTCATTCCGCCTCTGGCCTGTTGTTTACTTGTTGTTTCTTCATTTGTAAACATAATAGGCAACCCCTACATTGTTTCTTCATCACATATCCAAACTGTTGCTGTCATAGTAAAACCCTGTAACATCATTATTTATGTGGTTTACCATATTTGAAAACATTAGCCTCTCTTTATATTCAGACTCGTAAATTATATGACAAACATACTGATAGAAATTGTTTTGAATTAGAACAAGAGTTAATTCTTATTACATTTAAAGGTGCCATAGAATGGAAAACTGTATTTACATTGGCACAATTGAATGAGGAAAGTTTGGTAGAACTGGCATAGCATGAACCTCAAACACTGCTATTCCTTCAAATAGTAGCGGCTATACAGTGTGTGGATATATCTACTTTTTGCCGGTTGAAGCAGGTCCTCTTAAACTGAAGTTTCATAGTGAGGAACAACTTTAATTTACTTTGTGTTGATGTTGAGATCAACAACAAGCAGCTAGTATAGGTAATGTTACCATAGCTAACTGCGTAGTATGAGGATCAAGCTTATTTACAGAGAAGTTCATTTCATTGTCCTGTCTGTGCTTCTGTGTGATCATCACTCTCCCAATCAGAGCAGAGCTTATCAAATTATTCATGAGCTCACCAAAAAAACATGATAGTTTCACAGATCGTTTCATTCTAGGACCATACGATAAGGTGTAAATCAGTGTGTAAAACTACTGCATCTGGACATTTTATACCTCGACCAAAGTCACATACCTTCTATGTAGACATTACAGAATAAATTAAAACTGTATTCTATGGCACCATCAAGTAATATCTTGTTTGCTTTATAAAGTTAACGTTTCAAAGATATAACATGTTGTGATGACAGTGATGATATCTCAACACTATAATTTAAATGTAATAGTCACAATTAAACTAATACCATGTACACAGAGATCTTCCTCTCACACACACACGGTCACTCTCACACAGTTTTCCATGTCTCTGAGCTCTATAGGCATGCAGTGAGCAGCGTGTGGCTTCTGGAGCTGCTGTGCTCATTGTGTGAGACTGTGTGTGTAAAGTGAGGCCTGTCAGCTGGGTGGGGGCCTTTTACCACCCTGTGAGCTCTCTGGCTGCTGATGTACTCTTTTCAGGTGACATCTGCCCTAAACCTGCTAATTACACACACACACAGTAGTGGTTACAATGGCGTGTGTGAATAATGTGAAAGTCTGTAACAAAGAACTTAAGGCAAGAAAGTCAGTTGTTTGTGTGTATGTGTAATAGAGAGAGAGAGAGAGAGAGCAGCATTAAGTGATGATGCTGATGAGCTGCACCTTCTTGTTGAAGGGACTGTATTACTGTTTTCTGCTATGCTGCTTCCATATAATTACCGCATTAATAACTACTGACAGACGTGTAGTATCATAGTATTAGTATCATAGTATTAGTATCATAGTAATAACACCTTTGAGATGTGGGTCATTATTATTATTATAATAGTAGTGGTAGTAGAAGACTAAATCAGTTGTGGTTTGATTAAATCAATCAAACCTTTGCAAACATAAAGGTTGGCTATACTTCCAGGTGGATAACTTGCATCCAGTCAGTGTGAAAGCTAGTTTTGTAATGCTAGGACATTAACCTTATAATGAGAATATTGACATCTCATTTCAGCATAATGCTACCAAAAAGATTATATATTCATAAATAAATATTCAGCAATTATGTCCCTTCCAATGTCACTCCTACACCTCTCCTACCAAGCGTAGTTTTAATCGTAGTAGTTAGTTGTGGTCATGGTAGCAGTAGCAATAGTAGTAACAGTAGCAGAAGTAGTAGGTGTAGCAATATTAGTGCTCATGGTGGTAGTGCTAGTAGTAGTAGCAGCAGTGGTCCTGGCAGTGGAAGTAGTATTAGTGATAATTATAGTAGTAGTAGCAGTAGCTGTAGCAGTAGATAAAGAGATCGCTGTAGCAGATCAGTGGCCAAAGTGGTGGTAGTAGTAGCATCAGTAGTGGTAGTTGTAGCAGTAGTGATGATAGAAATTGACGTTGTGTCTCACTTGAGCTATTGGCAACACTGCCACCATGTTTTCCGGTGGTACTGCTCCATTTCATCCGTATCTGTAAGCTTTCAGAAAATGTGCACAAATATGGACTAAATGAGTGCAGAGTATGGACAGAAGGCTCCATCCACATACATATCAGCATTTAATATTGAGCATAAAGCCTTTATCTGGGCCCGAATATCAGTTTTTCACTCACACGTATTGGTTATAAAGCAGTTACTGAATAATTCATATGCTGTACTTTATAATAAGTCTCAAGATTTATAACTGAATGGAAAGCCTGAATGGGATAACTAGGTAAAGGCATGTTCAGTACTTAGTGATACACAAATTGCCCATATAACTGGACACAAAATGGTGATACTAGTTATATACATTTCCAGCGATATCACAACATTGTATCTCCATTTGATCTAGTCTTATTTTTACACTGTTGGATAAGCCCAAATGCCCATTGTGTTACATGAACATATCATGATGAATAGGCCAATAAAATTTCTCAAAAATATTAAATCTTGTACCTTCATGTACATTAACATAATCATTTTAGATATATGTGGTTTAGTTATGATGGCAGCAGTATTGGAAGACTGTGTCCATCCTGGTCATGAACTTGAGTAGTCTTGAGCGTTGCTTGTTCTATCCTGTTTTGCGGTGACGTAAAGCGCCGCCATGTGGTAGTCTACAGCACTACACTTAAAACCCTGCATTTCACCACTAACAACATATAGGACCTCTAATAGATGATTCAGATGTGCAGTTCAGATGGTACATGACATTTTAAGTGATTTACCACACAATAGGGGGATGAGAAATGTGTACATAGGACTTGGCAGGAGAGAGCGATAGCGAGAGAGCATGTAGGTTATTACTGTGATTATTGCTGCTGTGTAAAGGCCATTTGCTGGGAGCTGTAGGGTCAGAGATTTGAGATGAGCTTTATAATGGCAGTAATATCTACAGTAATATCCCCAGCCTCCTCGCCTCCGGCCTTGGGCTGATGTGAAATGGCAAGACTTGAGAAAAGTACCAGTATTAAATATAAGGTGTTCAATCTGGACCATCGCACCCTATACACTGACCCATTATAGAACGACTGCTGGTGGGGTTGAGGAGTTGGGGACTCTGCGTCCTGCCTCCAGTGTGTATGCTGTTATTGACTCTTCTGCCAGCACACACACAGAGCATTCATTCCTGCTTACCTGGTACACCCTGGAGGATTTATTTAGATTCTATGTTTTAAAATAAGCCAAGCAAACCACTGGCATTTCCTCTTCATCTCCCTGACAGACTTGTGTGTGTGTGTGTGTGTGTGTGTGTGTGTGTGTGTGTGCACGTGTCTGTGTGCATGCACAAATCTTTGAAAGAGCATGTGTGTAGACTCAGCAAATTAGCAACATTAAATGAGTACCCACAGTGTTACAATGATCTCCAACCTATGCTCTGCAGCTATGGGAAACTAACTAACTCTGCTATGATTGGTTTTGCTGCTCAACTGCCAGCTTACTCTGTCCTCAGAAACTCTAACAGGACAGACTGAACTACAACTCTGCTGCACTGAACTAATTGCTTTTTCTTACTGAGTTGTCACTGAAGTGTTGGGTTGGGTCTGTAAAATAGTTTTGGGTTTTGAACAAAAGGAGCTTTACCTCTATTCTTATATTTTATGCAAGGAGAGCCTGAGCTGAATAACTGTCTAACCTGTGTGGTCTGTGCAGAACAACTCCCCATCCTGTGCTGCCTGTTGCTGTTGCTTCATCTGACTTGACCTCATGCCCACTGCTTGCCTGAATTTCTGACCAGTTTACCCACCACAGATCACCATGCTATCCTATGCTTTGTGGATTTCCACATCCAAAGATCCTGCTTATTTAATCACATACTCTTTTTCTCCTGCTTCACAAACTTATCAGACATTTCTACCTCCGCCTTTTGAATGATTCCTAATATTCTTACTAATAGACCATCACCATAGGCTTCTAGCAGATGACATTGAAGTTGTAATAAACTGCTTACAGCAGGTGCTGGTTCTTCCATTCAAAATTAAGAAAGTTTTTTTTACTCCTGCAGATTCACCATTTGGATCATATACATTATATGCAGTACTCATTGTAAGTGTATATTGCATGTATACCCTTCCTTGCAGCAGGAGCCTCTACTCCTCAGGTTCAGCTTTACAGTGCTGTGAGGATTTGACTGAATTCAGCCACAAGATCATTAGTGGGGTCAGGTACTAATGATGGATAATTAGTGTATCACTCCAGCTCCTCCCAAAGGTATTGGATGGGGCTCCACGACATCAGATAATGTGGTTCCACTGCTTCACAGCTCAGTGCTGGGGTTCTTATAGCCCTCTAGCTGACACTCAGTAATGCGCATGGCTCAAGCCTGGCTGCTCCAGAACATCCAATTTTGGAGTTGAAATATAAGGCTGTAGAATTAGAAATACCATCTGGATATGTTTAAACATGTATCATATATTATTGTATATATATATATATATATTGTATATTGGAATATGACAGAAATCTGGAATCACCCAAATATCTGAAAAAAGCTTTATGTTGCATTGATCTTAAAGGGCCCATATAATGAAAACCTTTATATAGGCCCTTTAAGATTTCCTTGCTTTTTTTACATGAAGGAGTTTGAAGTAATATGTAGGCATTGCTTTAGTTTTAAAGCATACCATCCAGCCCCCAGTCCATACAGTTTATATATTAAAACCTAAGCTGCAAAAAACTGTTTTAAGTTGTTTTGAATTCACTGTTTCTGTGATGTCACAGGAACCAACTTGTTTACATATATCCATCCATCTATTCAGCCTTCAGACGTTTAACCCTGCCCACTCATACTGAAGGTCTAAGGAGTGCTTTGCAAAATGAGGCTCAATACAGTGCAGCCAATCAGTGCAGAGCTCATTTATCTTAGATCAGTCCTAAAGGCACAGTAACAAAAACAGCTTGTTTCAGTCAATGTGATAAAGAGAGGTTGGAAAGTGCTCATGTAACTTTAGATGCAAGAAAAATGTACGATACGGGCCCTTTAATGTTATCATTATGTTGAGCTGTATAGCAGTATGTCATGTAGCATATTACCCATTTTGTCTAATACGTAATGGCAATTATGAGAACAATTTACAGTCTAAGAGGAACTGCTTTTATCCCAACTGCAAAGACGTCAATCTTCAGTCACTGAGTTTCTCTGTAGGCCTATTTTGATGATGGACTCGAAAGAGTAGAATATATAGAGTGAACTCTGTATAGACTCTAGACGCTGTATAGAGCAGTAAATATTCTCAGTACTGGGTGTAGCTTTGCGATCATGAAAAGTCTCCATCTCTTCCTGGAAAGATAGAGAGAGAAGAGAGAGAGAGAGAGCAAGGATGAGAGAGAGGGATGATGTGTCTGAGATAAGAGACATGCATTAGGTCTCCCTCTATCTGTCTCTGTCAGCACTCTGTATAAAGCAGAGAACACCTCTTTCTCTCCTTGCTTCTTTCCTTCTTCTCTCCATCTGCTCATTATTCATGTCTTTCTCTCCGTCACCCACATGCCAAGTGCCTGAGGTGAACCCCTAATAAGGTTCTGAAAGTCTGTTTTCCTATTGTGTACACACACCCACAAACACACACACACAGACACACGCACACACGCACACACACACACACACACCAGGTTATGTCTTCATGTCAAGACAACACTAAGCCTTGATCTTTACTCTTTGCCGTGACTTTATCATGACAGGCAGCATCAGCCTGAGGACAGGGTGTGCTAATGATGTGAAGTCTGCACTGTTGAATAATGGATTGGATGGAACGATAATCTATTTACTGTGTGGTATGGAAACAATACAGCATTCGGGAAAGCCGTATACTACTGCACTTAGTGGTTTCTGTGCTTCTGCATGCCAGCTTCAGCAAATATAAAATGTCCTTCATAGACTGACGGTTCCTGCACAGTTTAATATCTGCCCTGCCCCCACCACACCTGATTCAACTAATCCACTAATTACCAGGTTGTGTCTGAGTTAAAGTGGGCGTGTGTTTGGAAGGAAAACACAAAACATGTGGAGGGCTGGGGGACCTTAAGGACCAGGGTTAGGAACCACTCCTGTAGACTGCTCATACTACTGAAAAAGCCTGCTATTCATGCATTCACTGCTTATACAAAAATTCTCAGTGCCTTTACGCTGCACAGCACATACAGTAGGTTGGCTCTTTCATGGCTCTTTTCTGCAGCTGTGCTTTAGGTCAGGAAGTAGAGGTCTCACAGGCCTGTGTGTGACGTTTAGCTGGAATAATTAAATAGGATTATTGTCCTGACCAACCCTAGCATTAGGCAATCACTGTCAGACTGTATGACTCCTCTGGCTCCGAGCTCCATTACTCCACAGACGCCGCTCATGACTCTGTTCAACAGTTCAGTGCACTGTTCTTCAAACCATGACCCTCTACACAGGACTCAATCAACCTCTGTTCAGGTATCAGCTCATAGACATTAGATCAGAATTATTTTGAGCTTAGATTTTATAGGTTAAGGAAGGCATTATGATCCACCTATTGTTGATCCACAAATTCAATAAACATTATTTTAAAAGATTTTTTTTAGCTTGGATGGGGTGTAACAGAAATGTGTTTGAGTACTGAGTACTTCTACCTCTATTTCTAAATACACACACTATTAAGCAATCAATAAATTAACAGATGCCCCAGAAGCTCTGGTCTCCGTTTTCCATTGTAGACCATGTTAGTGAATAAACAGGATTTGGCGCCATCTAGTGATTTGTTTTGGAAGCTGTGTTGAGAGTTTCCAGTGCGTTTTCACACAAATGGAAGTTAAAGCTGTATCATGCAAAGAAGAAGCCAAGTGTCAACACGGTCCAGAAACGCCACCTCTGGGCCAAAGCTCTTTTAAAATGGACTGAGGCAAAATGGAAAACTGTTCTGTGGTCAAATAAATCAAAATTTGAAATCACGGATGCCGTGTCCTGCAGACTCAAGAGGAGAGGAAATGGTACTGTCTGGGTCCAGGTACTGAACTGGCCTGCCTGCACTCTAGACCTTTCACCAATAGAAAGCATTTGGTGCATCATGAAATGAAAAACCAGGACTGTTGACTGCTGTTAAAAGAAGAGGGGATTCTACACAATGGTAGACACGGCCCTGTGCCAACTTTTTTGAGATGCGCTGCTGCCATCAAGTTCTAAATGAGTTAATAATATTCATAAAATGGTAAAATGTGTCTACTGCAAATAAAAGATGGGACAGTGAGATTTGCAAATCAGTCTGTTTTTATTTAAATTCATTCACGTTTTACACAAGTCTGGTTCTCTAAACTGGAACATGTTAAAATCTGTTGTAAAATACTCCACATAGGCACATAGATATGAACTTTACAAAAAAGTGGGGGTTTTTTTCTCATACAAAATAGGCTGTACTTAAGACACATATACCATTACAGAATATACCATTACAGAAGGCACTGATTTACAGTAATACACACACTGTTACACAACATGCCAGACGTCTCAGCATGGAGGTTTAGAGGTTCCTAATGGTGTCCTGTGATAATCCATCCCATGCATCTTGAATATTCCCACACAGTTCCTGCAGATTGTGCGGTAGGGGTGGAGGTGGAGTGACACCAGGCCTTCTGGACATGTGACATGTGACAACAAGCCGTTAATCCTGGCATTGACTACTGTGCCTCCACACACATTTGTTGATCATGTCCACCAAGACAGAAGCAGGACTCCTCACTGAAGATGACCTGCTGCCATTCTGAGTCACTCCATGTCAGTCTGGCACGACACCATTGCAGCCTTTGGGGACGTTGACGTGGTGTTAAGGGCAGACATTGTAATGATGTCAAACCTACCCTCCAAGTTTCATTCCTGTCGGTTGATTCCATCTGGGTGCAACTATTTGTGGAGCTATTCTTATGATAATGAGTGGAATTCTAAAAAAAAAGTCTTATCTAAAAAAAATCAAGTAAGTAAGTTCTAGAATATTCTGGACAGTTCTATAAACTTTTGGGGAGTTCTCACAGTTCCAGAAACTACTTGAAGTCTACTCAGCACTGAATGTATTGTAAATGTTCTGGAAAACAGATTTTCAAAACATCATTGTCCTGACCAGAAAAGGAAAGTTCATTTTTCTGTACATTTTAGAGAAAAAGGAATTAAGAAAACTCACTTAGTAGGCAGAAACAAGAAACACAAATCTGTAAGGTAGTGTAATATAGTTCATGCATTCTCAGTCATGTAGTGTTTATCTCTTGTTTATTAGGCAACACAAATAAATAAATAAATAAATAAATAAATAAGCAGGACTGCTCTCTAATTGAGATGAATACATTCACAATAAACATTATATTGAGTAACACAAGACCATACAGTATATTGTACATGCAGCGACAACATAATGAAACTCTTGGCTTGTTTACATCTGAGTGCCGCAGACAGCCCATCTAAAAACAGACCAACAACAGTATCATATGAATATTAAGATATTAAATTATTTATTATTATTATTATTATTATATATATGAATCCATGGATATTGTGGTGTAGTGCTGTCTGTCACGGGTAAATAGTACACGGCTCGCGTGCCCTCTTGCCTATAAGCACTATCTACCACCAGTAGCTCAGGGTGTCCTCTCCTCTTCAGCCTGACTCTCCTTCACCTGAAGACTGTTCACTATTTTCACCGCCAGATGGCGCCGCGCATCAGCAGTAGCGCGCGTGTGTCACACTGGGTGGTCGGAGATGAGAGCCCCGGTGAGCGCTGTGACAGCACTCAGACATTCAGTGTGTAAGAGCTGAAGTGGATTTGTTCAGTTTGAGCTACATTCTGGGGAAAACGTGCGTGTTCGGCTTTAACCTTCCTGAGCGGAGCCCGAGGAACAGGTGAATAGGTGAACAGGCGGCAGCATCTAACAGAGCGGCAGCACTTCATTTAGCTTTCATTTGCAAATGAGTGAATCATTATATCCCCCCAACAGATACAGGACTGGCCACTGCTTTCCTCTCCCCTTGCCCCTGACCTGTATACACACGCATCATCGTCAACGGGACACAGTGGCTTCTTTTCTCTTCTCTCCGTCTGTCGTTTCTCCGTAGAGGCAGCAAGAGATCAGACTACTCCCCCTGAAGCAGACCTTAAAACTCACACTGTAGAAAGTCACTACATGAAGATACAAACGTGACAATCAGAAGCACCGCGTCCCTATTCAGCAGTAATCCACATCATTAACCAGTTAAAACAAGCATTTAATTACAGCCCAGGCAGTGACGTAGAGGAGACATTACCGGAGTTAAGATACTGTTCTTGATTAAAGTGATGACTTAAACACTATAAATCCTCTAATAATAATAATAGTAGTAATAATAATAATAACAATTATTATTATTATTATTATAAATTATTATTGTTGTTGTTATTGTTGTAGTTATTATTATTATTATTATTATTATTATTATTATTATTATTATTTTCTAAGGCTGGTGTTAAATAAATTTTTAATACCATGACATAACGGTTCCCAGACAAATGTTGTACGTGGTGGAGAATTATGTATGCACGTGTGTATGTATGTATGTACGTATGCATGCATGAATGTATGTATGGGTTTGTTTGTTTGTTTGTTTGTTTGTTCACATGACTCTTGGTTTGTGGTTATAAGCCTACACCTGTTAACAGTAATCGTATGGTTTACCTGAACAGGTGAAATCATGTTTAGAATATCACTGATTCCAGTATTCAGACTTCAGACTCACCTGAGATCTGAGCTGTATGGATCAGGAGCTGCTTCACAGAGCAGGAATTCTCAATTCGCCAGGTAACCTAAACCCACAGATGGAAGAAGTGTCTAATAGGACCCTGTCGCTCAGCCTTTCTCCTGATGGACAGGTTTGAGTTTGGGCTGAAGTCATCAGGCTACACTGAGAAATCCCACTCAGCTTCGGTCTATTTCAGAATAAGCGGAGGCTGGGAACAGACTTAATACCAACAAACAACGCTTCCTTTATATCCTATCTAGACCAGCAATCATTAAAAACACTTACCCATTAATAACACTTAAATACATACCAACTACAGCAAATACAGCTATGATATTATTGTGTTATATTATTATCAACAAAATACACCACCAGCAACACCACCAGCAACAAATAACAACACACAACAACAACATCAATTAATAATAATAATAATAATAATAATAATAATAAGGGTCTTATTATTATTATTATTATTATTATTATTAT
>CM067478.1:8591646-8625602 GCA_034552555.1 Semaprochilodus insignis
TATATATATATATATATATATATATATATATATAGATAGATAGATAGATAGATAGATAGATAGATAAAGCTCAACAACAACACATGTAATCTGACTGAAAACAAACTTTTGAACAGTAGTGTAACTTAAGGTCTCTAACCCCGTTTCTCAATCTCTGAACAGGATATTTATCTTTTAGATTTAGCTTGCAGTGTAACATTTTTCAAATTAAAACAATAAACTCCTAGATCATTACAAATAGCGTAATTTAATGAGTCATTCAAAGACTGCTTTAAGTATATGAGGTCTTCAATATCAGTCACATAAAACAGAAACCACATTTAATTGATCACAATCTCAAGTGTTACAAAACCTCATGTGTTATTTGAATATTGTTTTCTTGACCGTTTTAAAACCTCCTACATTGTAGACAGGGTGAAGTCCCCGTGTGTGTGGGTTGGATGCAGCACAGAGATGCTCCTGCAGCCCGCTGTAAGCGAGCTGCTACACGTTTGAGAGAAGGGAAATATGAGAGCTGTGGAGTGAGTGATAAAGGGCTGTAATTAAAGTATTACATCGCTTTCCTAATGCTAAGCACAGAGTAGCGGCCCACCTCAGCACGGCACAGCACTCAGCGCTGTCTGGGCCTGAGATAGACCCCCACACCTTACTCACACACGCACACCATGTGTCATGCTGTTTGGACCACGGTCCACTTTCCCGAAACTGTCTGCAGTGTTAAGATCACTGTACTTATAACAGACAGCACTCAAAGTGATGATCTCACGCTGCCTAGCTGTAATCTTTGCACTATAACATTTTGAACCTGTTTTTAGTCTTTTCTCAAGCTTGTTTTGGCAATCTTAACTTGTCTTCCACTCTATTTGAAGAACTCTTCTTTCTCTTCTTTTACAAATCGCTCTTTTCTAGATTCCACTTTCAGGCTCTGTTATGTGTTCTTAAATGTGTGATGCAAGCCAAAATGTATGTTACTGTAGCTAAGTTGTGAGGAGATCTTATTCCCGAACTCCATTCAATATGACATGATTCAGGGAATATATCCACATTCCCAGAATTCACAGTGTTTAACCCCTTAAACTCTAAGAACCTGTCACAGTAGGTCCACAGTTCAGTTTCTCACTCATAACTGCATGTCTTGGGTTTTTTATAGTAGTAGCAACTGAGTAATAGTAAGTCTACACTTTAATGGTGTAAATGAATTTCAACTGCTTTGATTCACCGAAATGTGAATTGGTAGCATGCAAATAAAATATATTACGTCAACATGATTATTTGCTTTAAGTGTACTTGTTGTGGCAATAATTCTGTCCAAATACTACATTTCATTTATTTAAAAACACTTCATACATTTGAATCATGTAAATTCAAAGTACAATTTTTTTCAGTGTTGCAGGTGAAGACCATCAGTTTGCAGGTTGTGAGCGAATTAAAAAAAAACAATAAAAAATTAAATAAAAAAAAGAAAGTTTGCAGTTGGCAGTCATGAATACATAACAGGACCATAACTAAGAAGAACTTTTGGTGAGGACCATCTTTCTAAAAAGTGACCAAAATCACATTCTGAATAAACTAACTGCTGATTACTCTCATGTTTTTCTCAACTTTTTGGACCAGTGGAATTTTAGAGCACTGTAATTGTTTATTTGCAGAATTTAACATATTGAGGAATCATAAACATGAACATAAGCATAAAATGACCCGATCAAAAGTTTTTGATATTTTACAGGTTTTGCCCCAATAAGTTAAAGAAATTATACATTTATGCACTAAAAATTGTCATTAAGAAAATCAACAAAATGTGTAATCTGGCTAGGGGCAGTCAAACTATGTAACTGCATGTTGATGTGTATCACAACAATTACCAATTTCTAATCTTGTTTTTCACCAGTTTACCCTTTTTTTATCCATCGGTAATATTTATTCACCTTTTCTTTCTTTATTTCTTCATGTGTTCATTCTCTGCTATTACCTTTGGCTGACTGATTAGACTCTAGTTACCTGTTTAATTGTATTTATTTATGTATTCTCCCTTTTTCTCTCTCTGTCTCTCTCTGCGCTTATCTCTTTTTCTCTCTCGCTCCTCACTGCCACAAGCTCGATCACTGAACAAACATACTTTAAAAATATTGTACATTTTATGAGAGCTAACAGCTAACAGGAACAGTTATTCGTACAGTTATTGAGACTCAGTGGCAGCACAAAAGGCAGTAATCATATTAGGCCATTTTGTTAACAGAACATACAACATGCTGAAAGGTAAAGTGTTGCACCTGTTTATGTTCTTTTCTTCCTTAAACAAATAAAAGTGAGATAAAACCGCCATGGCAAACTGGGAAAAAAAAGGAGAAAATCTTCAACCTCTTGCCCTAGAAAGTTAGAGGAGTTGGCTAGTTTTTGTCAACCTCACTTTAATAATGTCTTTAGCATCCTAGCTGGTATCCCAAACCTCCTACCTAAAATAAAATTCTGGCACAGTTGTGGCAATTAACTATATGTAACTGTATATCATTTTGTTGCATAAAACTATTCTCCTGTTTGCTTTCTTTAAAGACATCCTAGTAGCTCGTCTTTATTTAACATCACTTTAAAGCAACATTATGTAATGATTTTACCTTAAAATAACAGCTTGAAACTCACTCACTATATATTTACACATAGAAACAACCAAAATGAGTGTAATCTGCCTGCATGATGCGCATTCACGTAAATGGGAGTCAGATTCTTCCCCCGAGAGGGGCTCAAAGCAGGACTTGTACTGAATTTAAAGTACTTTACACCCTGTAACTGTAGGGGGAACCCAAGAATGCTGAATTTGAAAAAGACAAGTTATCAAAAAGTAACAGAAAGTAATCTGATCACATTTAGTAACCCTTTCATTTGGGATGCAATCATGTAATCAGTACTGGATCTGTACTGGAATACCTGTCTAAAGTAAACCAGCCAACCGTTCTCAATCTCAAGAAGGCAAGATCACTGGGTAGTGTAGCATCTCACACAGAGATAACCATAGCTGGCAGGTAATTCTATGGCCAAACCACAGATATTCCAAACCAGTCATGTGCCATAGATATCTTTCACTCTTCTGCTGACTGGGTGGTCTGGGGATGGAAACCTGCATAGTAGGCTACCACTTTATTAAGATGTTGCCGTTTCCACACTGAATCTCATAAACCCTTCTAAAACTACTGATGTCTTGACCTCAGTCTCCTCATGCTAGTTACAGCTATAGGCAGAGGCAGGGCTGCACGGCAGAGGCTGATAGAGAAGAGCTACAACATGTACACCAGTAAAGGTGCTGTTACTTTGTTGAAATGAGTATTTGAATGTATATAAGAGTAAAAGAGTGAGAGGGAAAGATTACTGGTTCAAAAACCTTTAAAGCACAGAGCAACTTATCAACCTGCAGTGGAACATCTCTGTACATCTTAGGGGCTGCACAGACATAGTCAACTAGTCGACTTGCCAATTTTACCACTCAGCAGTGATCTTTTAGCTTCAAGGTCACTAATCACATGATTATGACACAACATGGATGCCTGAGAGAGGACAACAGGTGAAGAGCCTGGTGATTTCAGGGTCAGTATCTCCAGTTTCCTAATAACTGCAATAAAAAGTCATGTGTCATTGTTTTCCAATGTGAGCCAAGGCTCCTGGCAAAGGGTACATACTGCTCTGCTGTACTCTGCTGTGGAGTTTCATTCATGGACTTTTAAAGTCAAAATTTTCTTTTGTGAAGTCACTTGATGCAGACTATACCCTTCTTCTATGGTTTTCTTTTCACCATCCGCGGTTAGTTGACGTCAACCTGACTTTTATCATACAAATGTGTCAAAATCTGAAGTTGTGCAACCCCTGGTGCATCCAGCATTCATCATCTATCAATAAAGGAACTGAAGTACTGAAGCATTTTTTTCTTTTACAGCTAAAGTGCTACAACTCAGAAGTGAGATGAGTGAGCTACAGCATAGGACCAGGTGCTGAATCATCAGAACAGGATGAAATTATCCATGAAAAGGGATTAGGAAAACGGTACCTGAGTAAGTACATTCCTTTCTGAAACCTATACACTCATCGTCAAAAGAATAGTTACACAAATAGTTGCACCCAGAAGGAATCAGCTGACGGCAATGAAACTTGGTGAATAGGTTTGACATTGTGAGACATGTGAATGATTCAAGTTTCAAGCTCGGCTGCCATGTGACATAAGCAGGAATGGGTCTTATCGCTGTACCTGACTGACCCAACAGCCACGATTGAGGACATTCAGCAAGCAGTGATGCCCTCCATGAGTCATCCTGTTAGTGCCAGCACCACTGGCAGATGGCTGCACAAAGCAGAACTACATGCATGTAGGCCGTTACAACGCCTGCCCTTAACACCACGTCAACGTCACCAAAGACTGCGATAGTGTCGAGCCAGACTCAGAATGGCAGCGGGTCATTTTCAGTGAGGAGTCCCGCTTTTGTCTTGGTGGAGACGACAAATGAATCCCTGTGTGGGGGCACCATGGTCAGCGCCAAGATGAACCATTTGTTGTCATGTGTCATGTGTCCAGAAGGCCTGGAGTCACTCCACCTCTACCCCTGTCACAAATTCTGCAGGAACTGTGTGAGAATATTCAAGCTGCATGGGATGGATTATCACAGGACACCATTAGGATCCTCTACAACTCCACACCGAGACGTCTGGCATGTTGCATTAGCAAACCTGGCAGCCTGATGCCATACTGAGAGACACTACTTCTGTATGTGTAGCTCAACAAATATTACCCATATCAGTGTAAATTTATCATCATTTATTGTTCAGAAGGGACTCCCTTCTAATGGAGAACAACATGAAGAATATCCCTCAGCAGGAAATGCTGTGTGTGTATGTCTGTCCCCTGTGTATATATACATGTGCAGGGCCTCAGTTAAGTGGTTGCGTTACTTCTCATGTGGAGTGAGCGCGCTGGGGGCGAGTCAGGGCGGGTCAACGGCGGCCAAGGTGTCCGTCATTATTTTTACGCCTGTCGGATCTCATGAGGTCACAATGGAAGCGGTCGGCACAGGGTTGGGGGGGGGAGTCAAACACACTCAGCAGCTCATCTGCACAGGATTATGATCAACAAAGCAGGGCTCACACCTGCACAGAGAGAGAGAGTGAGAGAGAGAGAGAAAGAGAGAGAGAGAGAGAAAGAGAGAGTGAGAGCAGCTTAAGCTGTACATTCTATGAAGAAGCAAATTGTATTGTATTGTTATAAACTCTTCAAACTGTAGGCTACTAATTTATTTAGCTCATATGAATGGAACTAATATGTAAGTTGCTAGGAAAATTATAGGAACAGAGGTCCTATAATGGTCCTAAAAGCATGGTCACATATAGACATTTAGGGCTTAAGGGGTTAAATGTTTGTAAGCATGTATATATGCCTATCCCAGCAGAAGGCAGGATACACCCTGGCCAGACCGCCAGTTCATCACAGGTCAGGCACATTCATACACACACACCTGGGGGGCAATTTAGCATCTCCAATTCACCTGGATGCATGTCTTCGGGCTGTGGGAGGAAACCAAAGCACCCTGGGGAAACTCACACAGACACAGGTGAACATACAAACTCCAGCGCTACCCACTGTGCCACCCTATATATGTCTACATCTATATATCTATCTATATATATATATATATATCTCTACATCTATATCTATATCTGTGTATTTTCTACCATCGTGTTGCCACTTTGCTGTCATAGCATGACAAAGTGGCAATGATCCTTTTCCTCTTTCTGAATCTTAATTGGTTCAGCACCAGCAGCGTTTGACAGGCTAAAGGAACGCGCTGCTCAATCTGCAGGACCACAGGCTCCTGTGACTGAACACAGAGACTGAACACTCAGCTGGAACTAAGACGGTTACCACGGTAATTACAGTGAATCTGTAATCATCATGATGAAGGTTGTGATCCTTCAGGCACAGCTCTGTTGAGAGTAAACGCCCTCACACAGGTGTTGATTAATGCGCACCTGTTCTTTAAAGCCTTATTGGGCCCTAACAGGTAAGAATTTGATTGATTGCATTGCAAACCATATATATGTAAAGGCTGGGAGTACCTTCTTCTTTCAAACTTAGTTTCCATGTTCTTACTTTCATTTTAGTTAGAATAAACCCATGTAAAAAGCTGCTTACCAACATGTCTGACCATAAAAAGTCCAAAAAAGAGAACTAATAATTAATAATTTAATCAAGTCTGGTAGAAAAGTGGTGAACAATCAATTTTATAGTGGAATTATAGTCAGAAAAAATCCTGACTGAGCGTGATTGGAGACCACTTGCTGAAGTCTAACGGTAAAAATTGATAGCTGAACCTAACTAATTGACTAAACAGCTGTACTGCTAAGTTTATTAGTGAAAGTAAGGGCCTTACCATTACTATTACCATTATCATCATGTGGTCTGATCAGTCCAGACTGACCCTATTCCAGAGTGATGGGCGTGTCAGGTTTAGAAGGAAAGTGCCTGAAGCGATGCGCCCTTCATGCATAGTGCCCACTGTACTAGCCTCTAGAGGCAGTGTTATGATCTGGGGATGCCTCAATAGGTCAGGATGAGGCTCAGCTATACTATGCTCAGCTATATGGCAATAAAATGAAATCAACTGACTACCTGAATGAACTGAATGACCAGTTAATCCCATGTTTCTTTTTTTCGGTTGGCATATTCCATGGTGATAATGCCAAGATTCATTAAGCTCAAGTTGTGAATGTGTGATTCAGTGGCGAATCATGACAAATCATGGCAAACAAAGAATCTTTTTGAACCGAACCCGAACCCGAACCCCACTGAAAGTCTTTGAGGTGTGACTTTATGAAGTGACTCAACTCCTGTAGTCAGTACAAGGTCCCGATCAAAAATAAACACTAAACAGGAATAAATGTTGTGGCGTTGCATATGACTGTCAAAACAATGCTTCAGCCGATGTGCCCCATAATCAAAGTTATGTTGCATTATTGTACACTAATAAAAACATGCTGACTAGTATATTTTGAAACAGAAGGTGTTCCCAGACAAGCAGTGTATATAAGGGATAATCTTGATATGACAGCACACATCATAATGCACACTGTTTTCATCTTATGTTAATCAGTTATATTAAAGTTATGTTAATGTATTCACTTAATCTGCAACACAGAAACCGTTAAGGCATCGACAATTTTTGACAACTTGCATTAAGTGTGAAGGGCAAAATGTATTAGTATCCTGATCAATTATGCTACATTAAGTCACTACATTAAGTCATTTCTTATCATATTGTGCATATTGTTCATACATAAAGAACACTGAGCATGATTTGCTTCAAAGAGAGCACAATTAGTCCCTACCTCAGAAAAACTAAATATCATGGTACATTTTGTGTAGCACCAAGTATTGTGATAGTAGATGTTTGCCATATTGCCCAGTCAAAGCATTAATGTACACAATAAGTTTTTGACTGATAACTTGATGATAAACTGACTGATAATAAATGTACTGGTCTCGAGAATCATAGATTATAACTAATCAAAACTGCTAAAAAACCCCACTGGGCTAACATTAGATAACAAGCAGGTGCAGAGGCAGAGAGAAGTGAGTGACAAAGTGTGAAAGTGAGAGAGGAGTGTAGAGGAATGTGTGTCATTGCTCCATCATGTCCTCTGTCCCTCTGTTTTGTACTTTTCTTCTTTAATTGGACTCGGGCTTCAGTTGGCACTCCTCCAGGGACCACTCTCTGCAGGGGCATAATAAGCTATTACCCAGTCACCCCAGCCCGCCTACACTAATGAGCATGGACAGCCCTTTGTGCAGCACGGGACAGGGGCAGCTATTGTACCCCGACCTGCAGCCGCCCCCATCCACAGTCCTGAGCAGCTTGGGGTACTGCCCCCCTCTTTTACTGTTAAAAAAAGAACAAGACAAAACAAAACAAACTGTAACACTTTGGTCATGTCTCTCTGGCAGCCAACCTGACCACTATCTGCCTTCCTCAGGGATCACACAAGCAGCTCTGCTGCTGAGCACAGCACCACTAACTAGGCCTATTCTCTACTGGCCTGTCTGCTGACTAGGTCCTCCAGTCTTCTGCTTTTATTGTGCTGAGTGGAAAAGACCTTTACGAATGTGAAAGCTATAGGTCTTTATTGCATATCAGTTCCGGTTTTAGGCCGGACAGTACATCAACTCCCAGTCCTCCGTCTGGCGCAATACCTGGACGGACGCCTATTAGTCCTCTTTTCAGGATGCACTATTTAAAATCTGTACTCACGAACAGTATTACGTGTGCCATTGGCTCACGTCCATGTTAAAAGACATGGATTGCATTTCATTGGTTTACCAAGGTCATGTGATAATGTGACTCACCTACCGGCTAACCGCAGGTCAGCCCTCTAAATGCTAGTCAATTAGTAAGCTCCCGTCTGACTGATCCGTTCCGCCCAAGTAGGTGAGTAAAGCAATCATTTATGTGTTGTAGGTTAGGTCAGAATTTTAATTCTGTTCTTAGTTAATGTTAACTCTTGTTTTGTTTTTAGGTTTTTTGTTTTTTGTTTGAGCGGGCAGCGATGGTTATAATGGTTGCTCTCCAAGAGCTTCAACCATTGTTGTGCTTGCATGTCCTTTCATTCGTCATGATTCCTTAAATGATGTAACCGGGAGCAGGACATTCAGCATGACTGATAAGAGGTTAGAATACACCGTCGGGGCAGCAGTGCTACTTATACATCCTTATACATGGACTAATGGCAGACTTAACGCTACAGAGACTGCTTATCACTTCTTGAGGTACAAAGTGGTATTACGTGACAGAACGGGCTAGAGCTAGCTGGTTAGCATGCTAACTTCAGAAGATATCACTGTTACATGATGCATAACTGTCTTTGATATACCATCGAAATAGTTATTTTCTCATATTCTGTTGATAAGTGTGTTAATTACGGAAAGTTTACAACTAAAAATCTTACATTTTGCACCTTTAACCTTACTGCCGCTGCTACAATTAGCTGCCATGTTAAAGTGTAAGGGATTAAAAAGAAATTAGATCACCTGTAAAGTTGCCACTAATAAAATGCAACTGTATTTATTTTTCAGTGTTGTTTATAGCATGCATTCTAGACAACCTGATATTACACAGGATATTATAGAACTGTTATATTACATATGCTTACAACAGGGACCTACCAGTGTTTTTAAGCTCATTGGTTTTGTAGGAAGCAATCAGAGCAAACACTGTCTTAGTGTTATTATACTGCTAAAAGTGCTTTTTAGGTGCTGTTGGCACATTTGTGCATGTATTTTGCCAGTGCCCTGCAGCAGAACTGCAGCAAGACTGTTCTCTTTTTTGTTAAATCTTTTCTGTTAAAAAGAGCTACATTTATGTTCAGCATTATGAACATAATAAATAAAACATGCACTTTAACACCTAAAATAAACATTTAAAAAAGGACACTTTTATGACTTGAACAACAACAGTCAAGAAGTCAGTGTTCTGTCTTTGTAGATGTTCTCACTTTGGAGAATCGAGGGCAAGGGCAGCCTACATGCAACATTTCTATGGTCATAGGAAGCAAAGGTTACCCTTCACTCAGTTTGGTCTCATCCTGAGATTGGAGAATAAGTTAGTGGTGGGGCCGCAAGGCATGAAATGACACCATGAAAAATGTATAAAAAATGTCACCATCAAAAATTAATTAAATAAATAAAACACTGGGAAATTAATTTACACAAGCTAGATGAACGATAAGGTTATGACTTCTGGACATTAGCAAGATTTTATTTCTTTAAATGAAATCCAACTCTGTTGCAAATAATTACGTTTTTTTAATGTGTGGTTGCGGTGTGGTTGGTGTGGTGCAATAGATAACACCTCTACCTGCCAATGAGCTGTCACCCAATGTGGGAGACTGGGGTTTGATTCCCCATCTGGGTGACTATGATGTGCTACACCAATAAGAGTCCTTGGGCAAGACACCTAACACTAGACTGGCCTACCTGTAATATGAATAACCATGTATGTCACTCTGGACAAGACCTCCATTGCAGGTTAAGAAAGCTGTTTCATCCTCCTGTAAAGTTCCATTCTGGAGGGTTTTTAAGGTGGACTGTATAATTCCATGAGTGCTATTATTTTATAGCTTAATGTCTTCACTTTTTTTCTAAAGTATATTAAGCTTTTTGATGTGATCAACTGAGCCTGCGTTTCCAACTGACACTTTTACCAGCTGACTAATAAACAAAAGAACAATTACCAGTTGTAATTAAAGTATCAAGTCACTAAACACAGTCTGATCGCCTGATCCTATACTCACAAACACCACTGCATTATAATTAAGGTCCATAATTCTACTGAAATCTGACTCGTTTCTGAACTGTAGAACAGTAGAATCTAATTCCTAAGAGCACAACGACACATGCATGAAGAAAGAAATGAAAGTACCCTCTGTGCGTGTACATGTGAGGCATGCGCTCATGTAGAGCAGGTGTATAGGGTGGGAGGTCTGTCTGCGGTCAGGGTCCTGGGATTCATGCCAGCCGGTATCTGCCTCACTGCATGTTCCACACTCCTGCCTTAAGCACTTCACAACTCTTACTCATTCACTTTTTTCCCCCTTCCATTCCTCTCTGAGAAATGTTCGAATGAGTTTTCCTCCAGTTTTTTTCTTTTCTCTGTTTGACAAATTTTGTCCTTTATCACTTTTTATGCAATCAACAGCCATTAATGTGGCAGCAAAAATAAATAAATTAATTAATTAATAATATATATATATCTACAGGGGTTGGACAATGAAACAGCCTGGTGGCCAATCTTCATTAATTGCACATTGCACCAGTAAGAGCAGAGCGTGAAGGTTCAATTAGCAGGTAAGAGCACAGTTTTGCTCAAAATATTGCAATGCACACAACATTATGGGTGACATACCAGAGTTCAAAAGAGGACAAATTGTTGGTGCACCTCTTGCTGGCGCATCTGTGACCAAGACAGCAAGTCTTTGTGATGTATCAAGAGCCACGGTATCCAGGGTAATGTCAGCATACCACCAAGAAGGACGTTTTCCTCCACCAGCATCACGTAGTGACCTGGCCACTATGCTGCAAGAAGAATGGCTTAAAATCCCTCTGACCACTGTGCAGGACTTGTATATGTCATTCCCAAGACGAACTGACGCTGTATTGGCCGCAAAAGGAGGCCCTACACCATACTAATAAATGATTGTGGTCTAAAACCAGGTGTTTCATTGTCCAACCCCTGTGTATATATATATATATATATATATATATATTGGCCAAGACATGTTCAGTGTACAGTTTCATTATTTAGTGTTTCACCGCAGAGCTAACAAGCTTATTTCACTGCTAGCTTATAGCCATCAATTAGCATCATGCAAACTACATGCAAAAACTCACCACATGGCTGCATCCAATTGTGTCAAGTTTGCTTATGTGGTGTCTGTCAAACTGTCATATATAAATATGGACAAAAGTACAGACAAAGTTCAAAGTTCTCTTCTTTCAATCTATGAATCCCATCATTCACACGCCGCAGGTATTTATAGCCCCATCAGCCTTGTACAGCGCCATCTGCAGGAGCCTAAAGTTACTACCACCGTGACAAAAGCTGACTAATTTGTTGTCTGGTGAGCTTATTCCTCCACATTTTCATGCATGATTGGTGTTTATTTGTTAAATTGAAGGTACGTTCTCTGGGGATTCAACCTTTTTTAGATACAGTGCGGCCCACACCTTCAGAAACCACATCAGCAAGCTGACACCATTATGGGCTAGAAATAGTGTCAGTTAGAATGTTTGGTCAAACTACAGAATTAAATGGATGAATCCGTAGTGACCTGCTTTCATAACAGTGTCATTGCACAAGATCTCCTATAACATGATGACTAGATGGGTTTGCTGCAGCTGACAGTTACAGTGTGTAATAGTCATGAGTGGACATTGCCCGACCCCTCCCGCTGGGCTGAACATCTGGCCATGTCGGGTTCTGTGAGCCATGGAGAGGAGCTCATTAAGGGGCCGAGGCTCTGCCGTTCAAGCCCAGTCATAGAGCTACTAATCCAGCCTGCTGCCAATCCAGCACCGCTCTCAGCCAGGTTCATCCGGGGGCCGAGGGCAGCCTGCATGGAGAGGGAGACTGGGAGGGGGCAAGAGGCCACAACAAAGCGCCAGCGCGTTCAATGTTCTTCAGAACCGGTCAGCAGCTGTGTGCAACATGCATACATGTACAAGTCAATGTTTCAACTTTTTGCAGACAATAATACACTACTTATATGCAACGTAGTAGGTTACAAACCGTTAGTAGGAAGCTGGATTTTAGATGTGTTCAGAATGAGGAATGAAGCCAAATAGCTTCGGTAATGACACCATTAGTGGCCAGAAGGCCTCACGTGACGTGGTGATGAAATCATAAAGCAGAAGACTTACTGTAGATTGATAAGCACATTGTAATTATAAATTAAACATTAACTGATTTGTTTATTCTAGTTTATTCATTAGAATAACTTGGTATATTAGTGCTCAGAATACATTCCAATGTGTTCATATGAAAGATTTCAGTGGCAGTGTGGGAGGTTCTGGAGGGTTGTCCGTGACATCCAGACACTCCACTGTATCACCTAGAGGTCAGCTCTCAATAGGCTGCTCAGCACAGTCTCCGACAGCCCAGCTTGCAGGACACTGATTGGTTTGGATGGAGGCAAGCCGAAGAAACGGACATCTGTGGAGAGAAAAGGTTCCTCGGTTAGTGGGTTCGGTCTTCCATGTTTCCTTCTGACCAGGCATGACCCAGCGTACAGTGGACACACTTCACTTTCCTCTCAAGCTTGCACGATCAAACACCCTGCAACAGCTGACTAATTGACATTCTGTCTATAGCACCTTCTGTTATTGTTTTGACACAGTTCTTAACAGCAGTACTGCACAATTCGTATGGGTCAGAGCTCGATTCACGAAAAGTTGCAGGAAAAACCTGCAAGAAAATTTTGATTGAAGACAAGAGTATAAAATGACTGTAAAATGCTAGTCCTGTATCATCTTTTTCCTTCTGTTAAACAGTAAAGCTGTTAATAATGCATTTGACCAAATGCATTTTGCCTAACCAGCCATCTAAATAACATCATTTCATTAACACTTTTCACACACAAACCTTAAGGCAGAATTTCTTCTAAAGAACTGTTTCCTGTGTGTTCTTGTATTACGCAGACACTACAGTTGTTTGAGTGTACATTAACACGTGCATTTAACAATATGTGTTTATTCCAAACAGCTGTGAATGCTGGTGTTATGTCTTGGTAGATGTCTATTGAATAAAGTAAAGTTTTTTTGTTACTTTTTACTCACTTCAGTCCTTCAGATATGTCTCTAGTAAGCTCACGAGACAAAAAAACACATTAGTAACTGTGTAGGCTCCTGAAGATGGTGTTGCATGAAGACGATAGGGTGTGTACAGGGTGTGTGACGGGATTCATAGATTGAGAAGAGGTGGTACAGTGCAGTAAATGTCTCGTTCCGTGTGTGGAAAATGGCTCCAAAGAAGATTAATGATTGGCTAAAAGGAGTGATTGCATTTGGGCATGCCAAAGGCCATAGTGTGAAGGAAGTAGCTGAATTTGCAGGTGTATGGAAGCATACGGTCATACGGGTCTACCAGCTGTGGCTAGAATCCCAGGCTATAGGAAATTCTCCTCAGAACTGTGCCAGGGAATCTGGCCCAACTGGGCAATTCTTTGATGCAAGAGTGGCTGAACATTGACGTGGCCTATTTCCAGAAACTTGTCCAGTCCATGCCAAATCGAATTGCAGGTGTTATTCATGCTAGTGGAGGTATTGCATGCTATTAGGTACATTTCAGTCACAGGTGTCTCATTTTTTGTCCGGTGAGCTTTTACTTCTGCTCTGCTTTAGCACACCAAATAAAGTTCCTTTCCCGACAGATGCTGGAAGATGTTCCACTGCAGTCCTAAAGGGAACTCAGGAGCAGTTCAGTGGTTGTTTTCACTTGCTACTTTAGTCTTCTGACTCAGGTTGTCTTTGTTACTTCTACTTAATTCGTGATTTCATTTCATTTCAGTTTGAAACCGTCCTGGAGTGCAGTGCTTGCACTTGAGTAAGAGGTTACGGAATTCTAACCACCTCTGGTATGGAAGGAGATCATTGCCACTCTTTTCTAGCCTTTTATAAAACTCTTAGAGTGGAGGAATGAGGATGTAAGAGGGATTTCACAGTCATCGTGTGCACAATAATGGCTTTCAAGTGAGCCTAAGTGAGGGAGGGCGAGAGACACCGAGAGAGAGCCAGAGAGAGAGTGGGTGAAGTGATGGATTGTTTACAGTTTACACAGGTCCGCGGTATTAATGCAGCGAGCTCTCAGCTTCATGTTATGGGTAAACACTCACAGCCACTATGATAGCGGCACACACACTCTGGGAGATGTTGACAGTTATTGTTTCAGCAGTAAGCCTTGATAGCGTGGGAGAAGCTCAAGCGAGCCTGTCCAGAGCCAAACTAGCACAGCCAGAGAGCTACTGCAGGGGGGAGTCAGAACAAATAGCAGCACACAATAGCAGCACAGAGGCAGTGTGGAGAGGGAGAGAGCAGACACAGCAGAGAGAGATGGACGAGAGGAGAGAGAGGAGAGAGAGGAGAGAGCGTTGGTTAATAAATTACACTCGTGTTCTCACTCTGTAATGACAGAGCTTCAGTCTGAAACTACTGAAGAGGCCCCAAAATACAGGCTTTCACAACTTCCTTAATCTATATGCTCAGAACTGTGGTGGTGTGAGCGGAGCAGGGCGAGGGAAGGGGGAGTGGGGCGGGGGCTCAGGTGCACGGGACGGTCAGTGGCCTCGCTCCGTTAGTTTTGGGGAGTGTGAAGGGAGGGGGAAGGGTCAAGCCCCCCGCAGAGAGGAACTGCTAATCCAGACAGAAATCTGGAGCAGAGCCCAAACACACACACATACACAGTCTCTCTCTCTCAGTCTCTCTCTCTCTCTCTCCCTCTCTCTCTGTGTCTGTCTGTCTTTCTTTATCTGTCTCTCTGTCTGTCTTTCTTTATCTGTCTCTCTCTCTCTGTCTTTCTTTATTTGTCTCTGTCTGTCTCTCTCTCACCTTCTTTCTGTCTCTCTTCATTTTTCACTCTTTTTCTCCGTTTCTGTCTCACTTTCTGCTTCTTTCTCTCTGTCTGTCTCTCTTGCTCCTCTTTTTATGCTCTCTTTGTCTTTTTTTCTATCTCTTGCTCTCTCTCCTCTTTTTTCTCTTTTTCCTCTCTGTCTATGTCTCTTTCTCTGTCTTCCTGTCTCTTGCTGTCTCACTCTTTTTTCCACTCTCTCTGTCTCTTTCACTTTCTCACTTTCTCTCTATCCGTTTGATTCTCTGTACTCTCTCACATATTCTCTCTCTCTCTCTCTCTCTCTCTCTCTCTCTCTCTGTTTCTGTTTATTGTGGAATGTTGGTAGTGCTGTGGTATTATGCCAACACTGGCACAATAAAGAAGTCAGGACTCTTCAGCACTCAAACCTTTCAGGTGTTTAAATCACACCAGTTAACACAAGTTTGTACATTTAATTTCTTATTTTCTTCTTACAGAGAAATACACTTTAAGGTACATGATGCTGACTTCTGTGAACCAACACACCAAATCATCTAGAGCATGCCTGATCACATCATGGTCACATCAAAAAATTCAAGCTGAGACTTGATCCATTTCATCATACAGAATTTCCGATCTGTGCTCTGTATAATTTTAGTTATAGCTGTTTATACGTCTTCCTCAGCAGGTCCTAATTTTTATATTTAATTTCATCACTTTCGTCACTGGCCATGCTGCCGTAGGAGCATGTTGATCTTTATATGTTTGTTATTTGCAAATCTACCTTGAGAGGAAAGTACCGGGATGAAAGTGCCCTGCCTGCGGGTCTCCTTTGTGTTCGATAAAGAACACTTACCCAGAGGTGCAATGTCTATTCGTGACTCCTCCTAACATATTCTAAGCAAAAACCTCACTGGTGTCAGAAGTGTGATAGCGCCTCCTAGAAGAATAGAGAGGAATAGCACCTAACTCAAAGAACTCTTACTGAGTGAGGTCACTGAGATGGCTGACCTTTGAATGAGGGATATATGCTTTACTATTTCAGCTACTTAGGTAGTGTTGGTCTGCAGTTTTCCCTTGTATCCATGGCTGCCTGTTCAATAAAGAGCATTTACCCACATGTACAGTGTTTCCCGTGTCTTCTTCTATGCTGATGTCACAATATTACTGTATTAAAAAATATATGATATTTAATGCGGTGTGTTTGGTGTGTATATTTTTTCCTATTCATGGAACAGCAGGAGGAGTCACGAATAGCAAGATAGTAGGTTTTGTTTTGAGGGTACAGTGAGTATTTGACAGATGGCTAACTGTCTAAGTTACATAACATTGTCATTTTAGCTTACCCCAGTAACATTGCTTCTATGATCCACTTGCTAATAGCTAACATGATGCTCTTCCAGGTATTAAACCATTAGGGAGAAAGGCTGATGCTAACTTTGCATCTACTATATATTCCAATATAAATTTGTGTTCCTGTCGTAGGCATCTGAAAAAAAGAGGGAGACGCAAATGCGTTGAGAATAGCTATATTATAGCCAGTAAGTGGTACTTAGAAACACATTGTGAGTCCTTTTTATTGATTGTGCTCCCCACTCTTGTTTCACACAGAGATTGTATGTAGTTCTGGGTAGTAAAACATCTAAAAAAATTGGATTTTTTAGCCAAGTATGCATAAAAGAATGTCCTACACAGTCCCTCCCAAGCTGAACCCAAAATTACACGGTTCGCTCAGACTATCATGTAGGGAAGTGTGTAGATGTGCAGTGTATATCCCTTCTGAGTTTATTGCCAATGTACATGTAATGTGTCGTGTGCAAGCATGTGGTGTTTTATAGGGTAATATAACAAAATGGGTATGTGATGGAGATCATAATTAGGGTAGAAGAGTCCCCTGTCTTGGTTAAAATGAGTCATTAGAGGAAAATGCATAATTTAGCTGTCATCACTGTCCCAGATTATAGGCCTCCATGCTCCTAGATGAGACACCACGTTGTAAATAACTAGAGGACTGCAGGAACACAGGAACGCGAGCGGCGCAGCTGCATCACTCACTGGTGTGACGGACACTCTGAGAGGTCGAGCTACGGAAGTATATCATTCCATTCAGGCTGAGCATAAACAAACATAATCTCACCTCAACCCAACACTTCCTCAAAACACACCACAATCAGCATACAAATAAATAGCATACACAGTTTAAGTGGGTAAGTGACATGGCTGCAATGTGTAGCAATCATTCCTATTATATTTTGTGTATATTGCACATGTTTTGAGAGGACAAAACTACAAGGCTTTTACGTTTTACAAAATTACATGGCCCATGAACATGTACAAATACCATGTAATACTGAATTTGTGGACCTATTTGAAAACTATGCATGTATCTACATGCATGTACGTATTTGTGTAGGTATATACTGTAAGTAGGTTACACACAGTATTTTCAGAAGGCTACTAACCTTAAAATAGCATTCAGAAACCATAAAAAAATAAAATAAACCATAAAAAAAACATAAAAAGAACCCATAAAAAAATAAATGAATATAGAATGAGCTCACAAACCCTAAAAACCTTTTCTCAATGACTAAAAAATGGCACACATGATGCGCAGACGTACACACATGCACGCACACACACAGCTCCACATCTCAAGGCTGAGACTTCAAAGGCAGGTGGAGTGAAACCATGAAATTACAGGTAAGGTGTCAATTACCCTTTGAAACCCAGCACTGCTCAAATCCAGGCAAGACCCGGCCAGCCCTGGAATTAGAACAAATGAAAAAGAAAAAGAAGAGAAAGAAAGAAAGAATGACAGAACTAGAGGGGAGTGGTAGAGGAGTGGAGGTTTAACAAGCCATGTTGACAATATGGCAGCTGTATAAAAGGGCCTAATTTTGCCATAAATTACACCTCTTCACACACTCACAGCATTGTGAACATGTCAGTACTTGCCCCAATGAAGCTGTGCATTAATCATAACCGATTACTGCATTTAGCACTAATTACTTAAAAAAGTGATCAATGCAATGAGAACTAACTAACTTTGGAGAGGATAGGAATGTAAAGGGGAATTCCACCTACGTTAAGAGGGAAACAAAGTCATTCAGAGTGGTCTGGTATGAGATGCTCCATTCTAGAGAAACTTCCCTTCTAGAGAGTCGGGATTGTTTACAGTGGTGGTGATAGCGTTGGTGCCTCTGAAAAGCATCTCATAGGGAGTTACAGCATGAAGTGGTTTGAATGCGCTGTCTGATGCCTGAGACTCTTTACCTGATACCTGAGACGTTTTAGGATAGTTTTGAAATGGGGTTTCGGGGTGACGGGATTAACCGGTCAGCATGTTGGCCTCTGCAAAATGAGCATCTTTGATATACCGTCAAAACTGTTGTTTCTTCACATTCTGTTGATAATTTTAAAGCTGAGTTTTAGTCAGTTTTGGAATGTTTTATCTAAAAGTCTTACATTTTGCTGCTTTAGGAAAGAACAGTGGAGGAGATTTGTTTCAGTTTCAAGTTTCAGTTGTCTTCTGTTTGAATGGCATACAGAACTCATGTGATCCCGTCTGTATGTCTGTGTGAGCGTACATGTGTGCGTGTTTGTGTGTATGTGTTTGTGTGCATGTGTCTGTGTGTTTGTGTGTATGTGTTTGTGTGCATGTGTCTGTGTGCTTGTGTGTGTGTGTGTGTGTGTGTGTGTGTGCGTGTGTGCGTGTGTGTGTGTGTGTGTGGACGTGTCTGTGTGCATGTGTTTGTGTATATGTGTTTGTGTGCATGTGTCTGTGTTTTTGTGTGTATATGTTTGTGTGTGTGTGTGTGTGCATGTGTGTGTGTGTGTGTGTGTGTGTGTTTGTGTGTGTGTTTGTCTGTCTGTATGTGTGTGCGTGTGTCTGTCTGTGTGTGTGTGTGTGTGTGTGTGTGTGCATGTGTGTGTGTGTGTGTGTGTGTGTGTGTGTGTCTGTCTGTCTGTGTGTGTGTGTGTGTGTGTGTGTATGTGTGATGACTAATAAATTCCAGCAGATTCCAAAGATAGTTGGTCAAGTTAGATTAAGATCATGGTAAGCTTACGATGGTGTAGATCTGTGGTGGAGCAGAGATGACAAGAGAGTGTTTTATGCCCAGCAATAACAGCACCGTATGTGTGTATGTGTGTCTGTGCATGTGGGTGGGTGGCATTCTCGCTTGTCATATTCCAGCCAAACAACTGTCAATTTTTTTTACACTTCCTAATTAAACCCATTATCTCTTTATGATTCTTTTGTGTCATCACTTCATTTATCTTTTCGTTTAGCTCCTTGACTGGTCTCTGTATTTTCCTCTGCAGACATCATCAAATGCAGATATACCTGACATATCGTCACTGTCTATGTAAGTATATAAGTACAGCCATTTTGTTTCTGATTTTTGTCTACATCATTTGAACACAGTAGCCGTCCTTTACAATGTGTTGAAAGGTCATGATTAATAAGGACCAATGGAAATGCTCCAAAACTGCATAGCATAGAATCTCTTTACATTGACTTACATTGAAAGTAAAGAACTTTTTGGTCTCTTCTGTAAGGTTACCATGTTGCAGATACCTGGTTTTTTTTGGACAGTGACGATATGTAATGTCTTTCTATAGGCCCTCGGATAGCCATTTTGTCAGCTTAACAGAAATGCTATTTGTTATTTTTGAATAATATGATCATAACTCATCCCTGTAACCAGAGCCAGCCCTGACCAATGTAATACCCTAGGTAAGATTATGGCTGGTGCCATAATGGATGGTGAAACCCAGGTAATAATAGCACCTAAGCCACATTATAGCCTATAACACTTTACAATTTATACACAGAGCATGAATTCAGTGTGCACATCTCTCACATGATGCCTGCTGTTTCCTGTGTTTCCTGTGCATACCAAATGCAATAAATGAACTGAACAAAACTGAACAAAACCTGAACAAAACTGAACAAAACCTCTAAGGTCTTACAGCAATTACTGACAAAGGAAATTCACTGTTATAAGCAGGGCTAACACTGGCTAGCTAACTAGGCTTAGATGTCAGTATATGTTTCCTTCAGGCAGACAGTGAATGGTTTGTGCAGCACACTTACAAAAAGGAGTGTAACCATTATGATGATTATTTCCCCAAAACACCTTAATAGTCTTTCCAACTTCTCCTAACAGATTTAGGGTGGGGGTAACTGATGCTAACTGTGGCTAGCTAGCTGGCTAGCTAGTTATTTATTACATCAGCAATCATTATTGAACTAGCTAACTTTGCTCCAAGCATCTGACGGTAACTATTACTATACAACAGTTAAAATATTCATTCAACACATCACGTTGCCTCTGTGTTTTTCCATCTTCCATTCTCCTCTTTATTATGTTTTCTTTTCTGGGCACCAGAGGGCTTTTTGACATATTGGCTAGCAGTTGCTATGATGTTAGCTAATCTTTCTGTTTACTGTTAATCACATTTTAACTCACTCACTGCAAGAGGGATGCCACACTGTCACACGTCACAGAAAATATTAGGGTTTAAATGATCTGGTTTTCTGTAGCATGTAGAAATAACAGTATGAATAGTAATACAAACAAGTAGAAGTAAGAATGATTTATTTCCCTCAACTGGGGTCCCCGGGGACCCCTATGGATGGCCTATGCCATGGTCCAGCTCTGCAGCCTGTCTGATGTTATTAAATGAACTAGGACATTGTTGCTTCTTTGCACGTGAAATCTTGGTGCTCTGTTGAGCTGTTAGTGAACAATGAGGGACAAAAGGGGAGGGGTGACAACCTCACACTGTGAAGACAGTTTAAGGGTCTCAAACAGCCAGAGTTTAAGGGTCTCAAACAGTCAGATGTTGCATTTTACAGTTACTACGATAAAGGATTAATTCTGCAGCAAACACTGTAAAATGCACATACATATTTCTCTGTGTGGATAAATATTCACATTGCACATGCATGGTCCGGTAACTATGATCTGTCAACTACAGGTAATTAAGTAAGGAACCGAAGTATGGGCTCACATACGGACGCTTGAAGCTTAAGATATTAAAGAAAACAATGTACCTAACTTCACTTCAGCCTTTCACGCGGTTGTTGATGTCGCCAGTGACAAAAGAGGGACATTTTTGTCTGTCTCAGTGGAAGTTACGCAATGACGTGCATGCAGCTTTATAAATAACCCTGGGCTCAAATCAAAGGAGCCCGAAGAGCAGCTCAAACAAAACCAGCCTCCGCTGCTGACAGACATACACCTTAAAGCTACAGCCCGCCACTTCCCACCAGTCTGGAGCGTGTGTGTGTGTGTGTGTGTGAGAGAGAGAGAGAGAGAGAGAGAGAGAGAGAGAGAGAGAGAGAGGTTGGGGTGTTGGCCTTCCAGCCACAAATTGTGATCCTGAAAATATGCACGGGTAAAAAGTGTCACAGTTTAGGGGAAAAACAAATAAAGGACATACACTGAGGTGCCCTGATGTAAGGTGATAATGAAACTATACATGATGTTGGATACACACAAGCAAACAAAGTACAAATATAGATCACATAAACTGTACTGTTGCAATAACTGGGACCTTTAGGCTGAAGTAACTACTATATTATTATATAACTACTATAACGCATTCATTTTCATCACTTTGGCATAAATGTAATGATCACAAATGGAAACGTAAAAGGAAAAGGGTTACTACAGAGTTTCTACTTACCAGCTAGTAGGGAACATTCCCAGAACTTTAGTTAAAGTTACCTACAAGTGCTAATAAAAGTGTAAAGATACTGTTTTAATCCGATGATTAAAGAACATTTTAAAGATGTTTATAATTTCAGATAATGTTTCTATATGGTTAAAAGCTAACTAAGACAGACGTTTTAACTGCAATGTTCAGAGGATGGTTTGAGGGATGTTTTATGGATGTTACTGAGACCTGAGATGACAGAATGTTTTAGAGAACGTTCTCCTACCTTTAAGAACCGAAAGAAACCTTCCAGCTGAAAACATTAATGGAATATTATATTACATATTCTCAGAACGTTTTCAGAAGGAATCATTTCTAGCTGGCATAGAAGTAATTTAAGTTGACTAAACAGATTCATGGTTAAGACACCTAAAACAGGTGAAGTGCATCCAAACTGACATTAAACTGATATATAACATGCAAGTCTGTTGTTTAATTAAAACAAAAAAAAAAACCAAAACATCTGATCGAAAAACAATAAACTGAAACCAATCTCTAATTCTGGGTGATTTCTTCCCATATTCTCCCATTTCTTGTCCTTTTTGAGTTTGTTCTTCCCACAAAAATATGTACATTTGACTTTACAACCAGATGGCAGAAA
Source organism: Semaprochilodus insignis (assembly GCA_034552555.1). Classification (NCBI taxonomy): domain Eukaryota; kingdom Metazoa; phylum Chordata; class Actinopteri; order Characiformes; family Prochilodontidae; genus Semaprochilodus; species Semaprochilodus insignis. The sequence goes on from CM067478.1 coordinate 8,614,078, forward strand.
CAGCTTGCCTGGATTGAGTGATAACAACTGATTGCAAGAACGTGAGTGATCATGGTTTGATTCTTTACTTCAGGGCTTTCAGTGTACACACTTTCTATTTTATCAGAAACACCTGCCATATAGGTTTAGTTACTGACTTGTATCATTGTAACATTGTATCAGTCACCCACTACACCACCATAAACAATGTCATTGCAAAGTATTACATGATTCTGATGTGTCCAACTTAGTCCTGTGCAACTTCTCAGGTTTCAAATAATGCAATAAAAACATATAATAATAGACAGTTTGGACATATTCAGAATGATGCACAGAACTGTATGGTGTCAAGTATGTAATAGAATTGTCATCCACAGTTGTGTTGAAAATTGTGATAAAAATGACTTTAAACAGAACATGTAAATTATACGATTTATCACTGAATTTTTTTTTTATTGTACTCAGAAAACTGAATAAAACTTCTAAGAGCACATTTCTGATGTATAGTTCATACTGATTACATCTTTGGAACCATAGCGCTCATCCAGGACCACCACAGGACCACCAGTGAACATATATTATTTGGGTGGCAGACCGTTCTCAGCACAGCTGTGACAGGGCTCCTATTTATGGAAAATCTAATTTGCCTTTCTTATATGAAATAATATGGAAACACTGTCAAAGTTTAAATTGTCAAGTGACAAGTTTCAAAATGTACTAGTCACTCCCCAGTCCATACCGTCTGCAAATGGAAACTATGCTGCAAAAACAACCTGTTTTGAATCCATTGTTTCTGTGATGTCATAAGAACAAACTCGTTTACATTGATCCATCTATTCAGCCAGCAGTAATTTTGTCCCACCCTTTCATATAGAAGTTTCGGGGAGACTTTCAGCTCTGAGTGCTTTCTGAATAAGGCACAATAGAGAAGCCAATCAGAACGGAGCTCGTTTAGCTTAGACCAGTCCTACCTGTTTAATTCTAAGGGATAAAGAGAGTTTTGAAAGTGCTCGTGTGAAAGTTCGTTTAGACTATTTTTGGTGCATAAAGCCACACAATGTTATAAGTGGACCTCAGAGATAAAAAATAAATAGTGACAAAAATGCAGGATATGGACCCTTTAAACCTTTACACTGCACTGTATATCTTATAAACTTGTTTAGTTACAGAGAATTGAGCCATAAGTATAGAAATTCACGAGGCCTTGAGGTGTCAGTGTGACAAACTGCACTGGGCAAGCAGCCTCCAAAAGCCTGGGCTGCACTGCTCAACGGGCCGATAAATCACTCTTGTGTTGAGGGGAGTGGTGTAGGAGTTGGATGTGGGGCTTCCTGTGGCTGCTGACAGGCTCAAACGAGGCCAGAGAAAAACAGGATCCTCAGGTGTGTGACTCACTCCATCACAACACTCACAGACACACTGAGCGTGCCCCGAGCCCGTCAGAGACCGATCAGATCTCGTTGCCAAACAACCTCAACTACTTCAGCACAGATACAGTAAAACTGCTGCTTTGCTGTTGTGTTTACGTTTTGGCTTCTCTAATTATACATTTACTGTAAACACTTATTTGTTATTCAAAGGACTTTAAATGGCCCATTTCATGGAAAACTGTTTTTTCATGCTTTTTAATTGAAAGAGTTTGGCGTAATTTGGAAACAATGCTAATAAAGTTTCAAAATGTCCTTCGCCAAAGCATATAGTCCAGATACGGAAACTATGCTGCAAAAATAAAAAAGCTATTTTTGAGTAAATTGATTCTGTGATGTCACAAGATTCAACTGTCTATTTATCTACAAATACAGTCTACAGCAGTTTAGGACCACCTTTTCATTTTAAAATTCTACTGAGAGTTTTAGCTCTTGAGACACAATACAGGGCAACCAATCAGGGCAGAGCTCGTTTATCTTAATCAGCCTTAAAGGCACAGTAGCAGAAAAACACCTGAAATATGGAGAGGTTAGAAAATAGTCATGTAAAAATTAATTGTGATCATTTTTGGTGATTAAGGCATGTAAGATATGGTGCCATTAAATAAAACTGATTTGAATATTCCACATTATACTCCAATCCAGCATCCGGGTTCCTTACTGTGTTGAGTTTGCATGTTCCCCTCGTGTCTGTGTGCGTTTCCTCACACAGTCTGAAGAGTTGCACTCAGGTGAACTGGAGATGCTAAATTGCCCCCAGGTGTGAGTATGAATGCGTATGTCTGTACGTCTGCCCTGTGATGGGCTGGCAGCCTGTCCAGGGTGTTTTCTGGCTTCTGCCCAGTGAGCACTAGATTAGGTTAACACACCCTCCACAACCCAGAAGGATAAGCAGTTTAGTAGATGAATGAATGAATGAAAGATACTAAGCCAATCCCTTTTAACTCAAAGGAAAAATCAATCATTTTTTTGTGAATTTCTCACTACTAGTTATTGTTATAGTCTAAGTTATGAGGTCAGTATTATACAGTAGTATGGAAAAGTTTGAAAACAAAGTTCAGTTGATTTTTTAAGTCAAAAAAGGGGAAATGCATTGAGTTTTCAAAAATCCTACACACATAAATGGTTGACATGTAAACAAACGTAATATTAAACAAACAAAAGTGGTTTGGTGTGAAATGTTCTGTACTAGAGAGGCTCCCTCAAAGAAGGTTATGCTCCTTGATGTATTTTTAAGCATGTCAAAGTCAGAAGGCACATGTAGGTTCAGAGGTGGTTTAGGAGAGTACATAAAATGGCTATATGTGTGTGGTATACATGGTGACCCCTGATTCCCATCACCACCACTGTAAAGCCGTCAAGAGTCTGTATGTTTCTCTACAAATGAACCACTTCACATCAAACCACTGGACTGAGGGGCTGAATTGTTCCCGTTTAAGACGTCAAACTTAACTATGGCATTTGTCTGCCACAAAACAATCCATATCTTTTAAGCAATGTACAGGAATGTGTTCTCTGTAGAGGATGTGTGCTGTATCATCAACCAAAACATTTCATTTGACCGGTTTACATGCAACTGTATGGCATAACTGATACATCAGTTTGCTATCCAAATAAAAATCTCCATTTTTGACAATGTTTACTTTACGCATCATTTAAACGCACCAGCTACTGTTTAAATTGTGTGAGGAATTTAATGATGAATGGATCAACAGAAGTGGGCCAAAATTGCTTGGAAAAAGGTCTGGCTCCACTGGCTCACATTAAAATTAAATTAGGTTTTTGCCATCTGCTGTAAAGTGGCCATTTTGCAGATACTTGTTTGTCTTTGGTGAGTGATGATTTTTTTATTTTTTTAGAGAAATTACTTTGTTTTATGAATAAAGTATTTCATTAAGTTATGTCTGGAATTACTCAGGAGTAAAACAGTTGAAATAAGTTGACCAAGTTATAATACGGATATGACAGATACGCACATTAGCTTTAATGCCTGCTGCTTTATTAAGACAAAAACCTGATGAGATTTAAAGGGAATATCAGGTCTTACTCATTCAGCTCTAATCACATGCTCCATTATTGCTTATGCTAATTTAGCTTTTGTTTCATTACCTTTCCTTAACCACAATATACTATACACACATGCAGTCTGCTTTGAAGGAGTTTGTCAAAGCCTTCTCTGATGCTTCATCTAATCACTAAGTACTGTATAGTGTTTGGCTTCGTAACCACTGTGGGATCTAATGTTTAGAAAAGAGTGCATGAAGACAGTTTGTGGTCTCCCTCTAAAAACACCCTGATCTCTTCCTTCTCCATTCATGGAACACTAATTGTACTAATTGGTTTGTCTCGTTATGCTAACAGGAGCAATTGTAAGCTAACCACCAGGCAGTGAGAAACAGGAAACAAACACCTCTACATCCCAATGTGAGTTCGGTTCAGTTTTGGCTTCTCCGAATCTCTGCAAAGGCCTGCCGTCTGTGATTTATAGTCCGGAGATAGTGATCAGACAGTATGCATGTGCTCCAAGTCTGCCACCGCCTTTATCATTCAGTGAGATCTGCAGGGAAGCCACTTAGCAAGACAAATATCTCACGTCGAGGAACCTTCTATTAGCTAAGCCGCAGAGGAAAACAGTCTGCGAGGCCGCACAATGACACCATTGTTCCGTGGCCCTTCCAGATGATATTAAGCACTTTAATATTCCCATATATCTTTTAGCATGCTAGCTTATGAGAGACACCTCATGCTGTAGCCTCAGGCAAACAGGTGGAATAACCTGAAGTTCGTTCTCTCTCTCTCTCCCTCCCTCTCCCTCTCTCTCTCTATCTCTCTCTACACCTCCACAAACATCCAAGCAATGAAGGATCAAAGGAAAAAATAGAGGGGAAAAAACAGTTTAATTAGCTATTAATAAAGTCATTTGCATATCAGTCAAAGTGGAAAAAATAACAAAGTGATAAAGTTCCGTGCCACCCATGTGTGCTTTGGTCAGGCACGCAATGTGGCGTGTTTTTGGCACGGCTAGCAGTCTGCGTATTTCAGCGCAAGAGGCTGTTGCTTCACTAATTACACAGCAGGTAAAGGCAGATGGATGCAGCCTTCTCTCTTGAAGGGTGACAGTTATTGACAATCGACTCGTCTAGTCATAATAATGCCCGAGGGGGAGGAACCAAAAGCTTCCAACGTAAACACTGGTGGAGTGAGGCTTCAAATGCGGCGGCTTTGGCCTTGACAACTGTAACTATGTTCAACAAATTAGGGAGAGAAAGCCCCGGTGTTTACAGGGCTGGATATGAAAGAGACTGCCTTAGCTGTGAGTGACAGTCTGATTCTGTGCAATTCCTCGTTTGTTTTTACTGCTGTGATTTAAAACGGGGAGACAGAGTGACGGGTGCGGGGATTCCGACCTGTCAGTCACAGGTTCTGAGGAAGAAGTTGTCTTTCCTTACTGGTAGTGTCTGTGTGTGAATGTGCGTTTGAGGGAGACACATGCTTCATGTTTACATGAACGCCACCATATTAAGGTCTTGTTCTAAATTGACCACTACATGCTCCGTCAATAAATACGCTCAGCTGAGGACTGGTTGGACAAGCTGTACAAAAAGTGGACCAAACTCCTGTTTAAACACATGAGTTTGCTTGCTTGATTGATTGATTGTTATTAGATCATTTCATATTTTTAAAACAAACAACCTCCACCACACTTCAAATGAAGCAAAGCACATAATATAAAACAACCACCAAGAAGTCTCTAACCACAGACTGGAGTTCATTCGCTACATAATGTAAGAAATCAGTTCCATTTTAAAACAATGTGCTACTGATGAGCTGGAGAGTGTTGTAAGTTATTAAAACTAGGCAGAAACGATAAAAATGCAGCTTGACGACACAACAAAAAACTAAATATGATGGATCCAGTCCACCCAAAATCAATATTACTGGCAAACCTTGTTAGGCCTTCAATTTGGGCCGTAAGCGTCAATAATAAAGTTTAATCCTGTCAATTAGTTTAGTAAGTAATTATTAGTGTCAGCAACAACATGATTTTCACACAAATCAGTTTCTATCAGTCCTAGTCCCTATTTTTTTTCTTTCAGTTTCAGTTTGTTTGTAATATTTGTCTTATTTTCTTATTTATTTTCTAAAATTAAAGACTGTACACATTTAAAATCTGTTTGAGGAGATTCTAGTAACAGTGGGATGAACAGTAACACTTGACTCGGAAGCCGACTTCAGCTTTATGAAGAGTTGAAAAGCATTAAAAGCACTGAAAAGCATGTACTGTTTCCACTGGGCTGATGGGTAACACACATCAGTATGAATTTGTCCTGTGACCATGAAGAAGTAAAGTTTAGTAGTGTTGCACTGTCATTCATGTTGGGAAGTTTGTAAGTTTGTAAATTTAGAGGGGCAAAGCTTCTGAAAGAGCACTGAAGGAAGAGGGTGTTTGTTTGGCGGCTGAGTTCAAATATCGACAGGCATATACCAGGATTATATTATTGCCTTTAATCCTTTTGTTACCAGGCAAAACTTTGCAATGAAATAAAAGAATTTCTATGATGCATGCACAGTTTAAACACACATGTGATGATTCTAATAAATAAAAATGACACATACGTTTTTTTCACAGGTCTGGAAGGCCCTGAGGGTTCCCCAGAATTTGAAATTAATAACACTCCAAATTTCTATTTTTTTTTTCTCTATAGGTTGGGGCCCTTTTTTGTAAAGTTTTTACCGCCTAGCAAGAATGCATTTGTGGGCAGAGCATGAATTAGACCAACTGAATGTTCTTCAAAACTTTGCTTTTTGGTCCAAGGCTTTCATGTCCCAGTGCCAGAACAGTGGAGCAAGTGGAGCTGTTTTTAATGGAGGTGCAAACAATCGTTTTGGGGCCATTTCTGTTGGTCAATTCATCATGAAATTTTTGCACAACATGAAGAGAAGCTGCTTTGTTCAGATGATGGATAAAAGTAAAAAGCAGCAAAAATAGCCTGAACCTAAGAACAGCCAGAAGACCAGAGTCAGAGGACTTTAGTTTCCATGATGGGGCATAAGGATGTAAAAGAGCAGACAGATAAGTGGGTGCAAGTCCATGCAAGGCTTTAAAGGTCAACAGCAGGATTTTATAGCGGATGTGTTTAGTAACTGGCAGCCAGTGTAGCTGATGAAGGACGGGGTGATATGAATAGATTTCCTAGTGGGTACTAAGACTCTGGATGCAGAGTTTTGAATGTATTATAGAGGGTGAAGGATTTTACAGGGTAAACCATAAAACAGAGAATTGCAATAGTCTAATCTACAGTCAAGCCGGAATGTCTGCACACCTCTTTTACCTCCTCCACGTTTTTTATTATGTTACAGACTTACTCTACAGTAGATTGAGTTTATTTTTTGTCACAAAATTCTACACAAAATAGCCCACAGTGACAAAGTGAAAGCAGGTTTTTAGACATTTGTGCTAATTTCTTAAAAATCTATTTCTGATAAAATATCATAGGTACACAAGTGTGCACACCCTTCCATATGACACCCAAAAGTGAGCCGGGGTGCATTGTGATTTCCCCTGATACTGCTTGAGCTGTTTCTACAGCTTAATTGGAGTCCACCTGTGCTAAATTCAATTAATTGGACATGATTGGGGCTTGCCAACACCTGCCTATATAAGCAGGGCAACAAGATTTTGTGTAATAGAGGAAGGACTGACTGGGGTACCTTCAGAACAAAAAGCGTTAAGCTTGAGAAAGTTAGAGTTCAACCAATTGGTTAAATCTTGAATACAGAGTGACAGTGAGGATGATGGAAATTATTTAGTGGGTTTAAAGCAAAGATAAATCAGAGTATCAACAAAGAACATTTCCAAGCTAAAATGAAATCAGGCGTTTATGTTCCACAGCCTTAGGATTCTTTAATCCAACCCACACCTTCTTCTCTGATATAAAAGCTGACGTGTTTTGTCTGACATGTTAGTGTGTGTGTGTGTGTGTGTGTGTGTGTGTGTGTGTGTGTGTATGTATACGCCGTTTCAGGTGTCTGCAGGTACACCCTATGCTGCGTTGAGTGAGTGACAGTGTTGGGTGGGAACTGGCTGAGGGTTAGTGCCACGGGGTTCCCCCAAGCTTACTATTCATTCCTCCGCCAATTACAACCACTCACTCACAAGCTCAGTAACCCTGCCATGAAAGGAGCAAAGTTTCCAGCTTCAAAGGCACATAGTCATATCCCAACAAGAAGCACACTTCACAGGTATTCTGCTTCAACGCTAACGCAACAAGAGGTATCTCATATTACTAACATATGACTTCACACTTTTTTAAAATGTCCATTTCTAGCTGTGAGCTGTCTATGCCAAGGATCCCAGTGCACTTGTTTTGCGTATGTGTGCCCCTCTTTTCCGTAGGCAGACATCACTGGAACGGGATTTTCTTTAGCCCCGTAATCTTTATGGACGTCTACATCTTAAAGCTTATTATTCTATAATTACATGGAAGGTGGCAAAACGGGCTTTTTTTTCTGAGTAATTGAGTTGTTATTGCATTATACTAGGAAGGGTCCACATGATGGAAAAAATGAGTTTTCCTCATTTGTTTTAAATGTGATGTGGTGTCTATTTCAAAACATACCCTTCACTAATCAGCCACTTCACTACGCTGCAAAACTAGCCTGTTTTAAATGTATTGTTTTTGTGGTATCACATTTACATACAATCACCTATTTAGCAGACTAGCCCACTCATGCTAAAGTTACAAACAGTGTTTTAGCCTGAACTCCACCAAACAGATCTGCCAATCAGAACAGGAGCCTGATTATATACATTAGCCTTCAACGTACAACAAGAAAAACAGCCTGTTTAATTCCCAGGGATACAGAGAGGTTGGAAAATGATAACTGTAGAAATTAATTAATTAATTAATTAATTAATCACTTTTTGTTCCCTTAAAAAAGTTTGATGGTTCGTTAAAGAGTCATTTTGTGTAAATGAGATGTGAGAGTGTGAAGAACCTTTTTTTTAGTTATTTAAGTGTATTGTTAAACACCCCTGGTCAAATTACATATTTTGTAGATTTTTTTAAGAGAAAATAAGTGAACATACCTCTACACATGTTAATGCTCTGTTATAGTTAATTTTGCTAAATTGCACATACTGGGGAAAAAAATTATGTAGCCTGTGTAATGGTTATGCATGTGTAATCTCTTTAAAGTTGTAAGGAGTATTTGAGCTCTAAATGCTTTTTAAATGAGAGACATACAAGGCAGCTAAACAAACAGAGATCATTTACATATACACTCGTCATCAAAAGAATAGCTGCACCAGAAGGAAGTGTTGGACTGCAGTGCTATTTGGAAGGAAGATAAAGGTTACCAGGAACAATAAATGATGATAAATTTAGACTATTGCAACATACCAGACGTCTTGGCATGGAGTTGTAGAGGTTCCTAATGGTGTCCTAAGATAACCCATTTCATGCAGCTTGAATATTCTCACACAGTTCCTGCTGATTTTGTGGTAGGGGTGGAGGTGAAGTGCCACCAGATCTTCTGGACACGTGATGCGCAAAAACAAACCGTTTATCTTGGCGCTGACCACGGTGCCTCCACACACAGATTTGTTCGTCATCTCCACCAAGACACAAGACGGGGCTCATAACTGAAGATGGCATTCTGAGTCACTCCATGACAGTCTGGCACGACACCATTGCATTCTTTGGCGACGTTGCCGTGGTGTTAAGGGTAGTTGTCGTAACGGTCTGCATGCATGTAACAAGGCCCAGTAACAAAAAGCCGCTTTAATTGTTAGAGATAAAGAGACGCTGGAAAATGTTCATGTAAAAATCAATTATGATTGTTTTGGTATATAAAACCACACGATAAGTGGACATCAGGAGTTAAAATGCAGTTCATAAAAGGCATAGGTTATATGCCCTATCAGGAGGTCACAATAGCAGCTGAATTTCTTGTAATCATTTGGTGAAGGTAGCCGGGGTTATAGAGGAGAGCTGGAATAAGGGAAGGTGTGGGAAATCTGGAATCCCCCTGCGATTGTCCCAGGCCCACCACTGGAGCAGATTCCTCACAATACCACAGAAAGCACATGGATTACTGTCTCCTGGGAAAAAGGCATGAACGGTAATAATAACGTAGGTAGCTTGCACTGTTACGCAGGCAGTGTGTTTCTTGTGAACGTAGGCAATTGTAGTAGCTCACACAGACACACACACACAATTCATCCATTCAAAAGTGTTCATTCATCGAGCTGTACAAAGCTGGTTCCATTGTTTTGGGCCACAGTTTCTGAAGTATATAAGTTGTGACCAGAGAGATGCTGACTAATATGGTGAGGGTCTGTGTGAATGCGGCTCAAACAGTACAAATGTGAATCGTTGGAGGAAACACAGGGGATTATATGAGTTTAACAATAATCCCTTCCACTGGAAGCAGTCCAGCACTGAACACGAGACACAGCGGGGTGGGGGCAGGTGGGGGACAACACCCAGGGATAGAGGGGCGGGGGCTTTACACTCAGACCCTGGAAAAAAAAAAAAAACAATATCTCTTTAGGCCCAGAAACTCCCACTTTTGATAGCTGTAGCCATGCCAGACCACACACAGGCATGCGTGCACCCATACACACATGTACACACACTCACACACACACCTGTGTGTGGTCTTGAGGGTCTGACTCGTTTCAGGTCTAACCCTGTATTATTGCCAAGAACATCCTTGTTTCCCATACTGCCGTGGGGCGCAGGTGCAGACAGAATTCCTCCAGCCTCAGCTTGGAAACCATAGCAACGTAAAACATCATCCATGATCACTGGTGAAGAAGCTGAATGACATCTTAAAAGTCACGTCAGTCAGGTTGTCACAAAACCTTGTATCTCCAAAATGATGACTTGCAAGCTTATTGAGGGGGACTCCACTGATATTTCTACATTTCGACCTAATTCAGAGGCTGGAGTGTAAATCAAGCTGATCAGGGTGGTTTGATTTGAAACAGCTGATTGTATAGAAACTTACAGACTCAGATTTCTTTGCAGTGCTGGTGGAACCAGGGATCCCCATGTCTACAACACAAACATAGCCACTTTGTTTACTACCCAAAACCACCATATGCCTCTCCACTATATAAATAGACATTTTGTGCCAAAAACATATTTCAAAACTATTAGAAAACAATATGTCAAGCGTCAGATGCTGTATTCATAACGGTTTCATGAAATAACTTTCTGTGCAACTGTAAACAATGTATCCTATTGAACTGGCAGTAAAGCGCTGTAAATGTATAGTAAATAATTGTAAATAAATAAACAAATAAAAAAGTAAATAATCATATATAAATAAATTGTGCATATGTATATAAAATATTTAGCTGCTGTCTGAACAAAACTTATTTTTTCAGTTTTTGAGCTAATTTGAAATACCTGTTGCCCTTCACATTTCATGATGAATGAACCACTGAACCCAAAGTCATGGTTCATAAAAGTCTGGTTACGTGCATACAAGTAAACTTTATTATAATTATTTACCATAAATATAATTATTGACAAGTGTACCAGTGCACCACTCAAAATTCCCAATCTTTTATACTCTGATTCTGTACATTTACAGCATTCAGAGGCATTAAACTCTTCAGACGTCTGGTTCCTATCACCAGCACAGGGGACAGGGCTGGCATTTCTCTAGAGCAAAGCATTTCACATCAATATATATCACATCATCATATATAAGAAAAAAATAAGACGAGAAAATAAAAGTTTCTATCTGACAATAATGACTTTTGCAAGAACGTTTACGTACAATAATAGAATGAGATTTTTCCATTAAATTCCAAAGTTTGAATCAGTTCTGTTGGTTGGTTCACCAGGAAATGATCAAACACTGTAAAGAGCAGCTGGAGAAAGAGACATGAGAGTGACATTCTATTAGAAAAGGCAAATAGAAAAACCTAAATGTGTTAATCATCACACTATGAACAAGACTTTGCAGCTACAAAATGAGACTACATGAGACTTTTAATAACTTTTCAGTGTAACTTAATGTAAAAATATTTTATTCATTATGTTGGTTCATTCATTACAAGCAAAAAAATAAATGAATTATATATATATATATATATATATA